>CM055060.1:23642206-23787899 GCA_029204045.2 Tillandsia leiboldiana
TTTTTATCGGAGTAGCGCAGCGGTAGCGTGGATTGTTATCTCGTAGGACCCTATTCGTCGCTCAATGTGAGCAGAGACAGAGGTCGTACTCCCTTAGTGGATAGTCCTGATTTTTCAGGCAGATTGAGCGACACCCCTTGCTTTGAGCGGATGCATCTGTCCGCCCGTTTGGAGGCGCCACGGTAGTGGATCGAGTGTCGCAGTAGGATTTCACCACAACAGTCGAGTTAGAGCATGTTTAATTCTTGCCTGGCTTGAGGAGATCTGTTACCACGTGCACTAGAGGTACAGGTTCTGTTGTTGTTGTGCATGTGGGAGAGACTTTTGGATCATGTCCAGTGCAGCTGAGACTGCGAGTACCGCAGACTTATTGTAATTGTGGCAGTTGGTGTTTTGACCAGGTGCTTGAGATTGGTTTTCACAGTGCCACAGGATGTTAGACTGCAGAAGAGAGGACTTTGACCTTCTGTGAGGCAGACGAGAGGGGGGCTTGATGTTGAGATTACCAGAGCATACCGTTGTAGCGACAGTGTGAGAGGTGCTTTTGGCGGCACCGGGATTCAAGGATATCTCTGTTGCCCACGAGATCCCGGTGTGATTTTCACCGGAGCTGTTTGTGATGCCGCCGGTTAAGGGAGATAAGATTGCGTTTGCCGTGGTTCGGGGAACCGCGCCACCATCGATAGCACCTCATTGGGTGTCGCTTGTAGACTGAGAGAGGCTGATGGCGCAGTTGCAGGATCTGATGGATTGAGGGTCTGTTTGACCTAGTGCCACGTCGTGGATACACCGACTCTGAAGGTCCTTTTATGGTTCGAAGGGTAGACAGGACCGGGTGTATCTAGGACCTTTTGATGGAGTCGTGCTCCGGCAGTTATAGTATGGTGCGAATACCTGATTGGATTGGTAACAAGATCCTCCAGGGATATTTTTACTCCCAGAGCGACTTGGGGCATGAGGAGCACTTGTGGATGTGCTATAATCTTAGGTGAAGGAAGCTGTATGCCAGATTATTGAGATTGCTACCAGCGCCAATTCTAGTATTTCCCAGTGTTGGGAGAGATATCTGCGAGTTTTAGTGATGCCTCCTAAAGCGACTGTGGAATTACATTTGGGTTTTTGGTTGAGCATTTTGGATTACCCCGACAGGGCCACTGTGATGGCGGATACCTGGCGCAGGAAAGCTGTCTGGGGATGAGTTTGATAATTCCACAGCTGGCGCTGTGTGGACTATTGGGGCAAACATGGCTTGTGGTTGTGTCCCTGAGGGTTCCTTTGGATGAAGACCGCGGCTGAGTAGTTCACTCTGATGTCCCAGATTCGGGAGTGAACGAGTGAGGACCTCTCCTTGTTAGGGCTTATTTCCTTATTGGTTAATCGTGTGGGTGTCTTCGGGTTGCTTGGTTGAGTTGACACAGGTTGTGGTTTGGTGTGTGTTGCACTGGCGGTTATCTGGTTTCCCTAACTTTGGGATGGAACCCCTTTTGTTTTTCATGTCTCAGCTCCGGAGTTTATGTTTTGGTTCCTCGCCCCGTGATTGACCGCGCCCCATTTGAGATCTGGAATGTTTGGAGTACAGGACGCCCGTTGCGAATTCCTGGCTCGTGAGATTAGAGGTTGCGCAACCGGGCTAGTGCCGTACTTGTTGTTGGTGTGTTGTTGTTTGGGAGTAATCACGGGAGTGAGTGATGATTTAGGAGCTGGAGATGATGATGTTGAGTACTTACCCTTGGTGTTTGCGACTCCTGGTGGAATTGAGCTAGTTTCGAGGACGAAACTTTCTTTAGTGGGGATGATGTGAGGGACCCTGTTTTTCCCTGATGTGATTACTGGCTGACCAGCACTTCTTGGGGCCTTGTGGCGTGTCGGTGGCGGTTTGTACACCAATTGGACACTTTTGTTGGACTCGGAGTGTTAATTGGATCACGAGGGTAGTCAGAGAGCCCCATTTAATGCTTAGAAGTGGTTTCGCGCGCAAAGGATATTAAAATTGGACTCGGGGCGCGAAGTTTGGATCAGGACACATCTTCCCGACGCCTTCGGCAATTTTTAGAGTTGGAATTTGGCAAATTGGACTTCGATTTGGATTCAGCAGCGCGAAAACGATGAAAAATGGGCTATTCACTTGCTTTTTCCCGGAGTCCGGATGATTCGGCACATTTTTCGAGGCAAAGTTACTGTTCCGCACCGGCGGCGGCGGCGTACGCGGCGGAGCGCGGCGGAGCGCGGCGGAGCAGGCTCTGGCAGGTGCGCGGGGTCCACCGCGGAGGCGTGCACCAGTCGTGGGCCACGTGGCGCTCCCGGTTGGGGCCGCGCAGCGGGCGCGGTCCACGGGGAAAGGCGGGTCTACGGTGGACCGGTGGGGGGGACACGTGGCGCACACGCGGCTGGCCGGTCCACGTGCACTCGGTCCACGGTGCAGCTGCGGCGCCTCAGGAGCGTGCGTGCAGAGGCGCAGGGCGGCAGGGCGCAGAGCGCACGTGGGCGCGTTGACGGGCGGTTCCCGCGCGTGGGCGGCCACGTGTCGGCGTCTGGTGGCGCCACGTGTCGCATTGTGAGCGGCGGGGGTTGCTGTCGCCTGTTTGGCGGGCGACGTGGAGGCCCAGCTGAGTTCCGGGCTGCTACAGTGCGCGCGGGGGGGGATTTCGGGCTGCTACAGTGCGCGCCCGAAAGTCCCATGCGCCCGGAAATCCGGACATATTCGGTATTTCCTGAATTGTTTTGGAGCCTATAAAGCGATCCGAGCCTTCTTCTTTCCCCTTTTTCCAGCTTTTCCGAGCCTCCTCTTGCCATGGTGCCTTCAGCAAAGATGATCCCCGAGCTTGGATGCATCCTTCTGCAAAGTTTTGAGATTTTTGGTGGCACGCTTATCGAGGTTTCCATTTTTACGGCATGGCGCGACGCTCGTCCATTTGGGTTCCCCTTCGTCGCGTTTCGGTGCGCGAGCTCCCCCGGCCTACTCCGACCACCTTTTCGAGCGATTTCTTCGCCGCTGGATCCGTGACGGACAGATCTACGATCTAGGTATTTTCGGTTTTCCCTCATTTCGTGCTTTTCAAGGTGTTTGTTCGAGCTTACTGTGACCCCATTTCTGTGATGGAGATTTGGACAGCGGCATGGTCTTTCGGCGATATCTCCGCAACCGGGCATCGTATGGCGACGTGCTTATACACTTTTTTCATCTACTCGACGCAAGGAATATCACAGTATTTTTCTTGGATTTTTCTGAGTTTTGCCCGAAGGTATATGTTCTTCCCCTTATCTGTAAATGGAATTACAGTTATGTTGGTGTGTAGTTTTGCGCACCTGCACTGTGGAATTTGTAACTCGGCCTACGGGGCTCGGAATTGGACGTGCAGGTACTCGTTTCGAAGGTATCGACGCGGGGATTGCTGTGATATTTTTATGGGATTTTTCTGGGCACTTTCGGCAGGTGAAGTAAGCATATCTTTGGGACTGTTTTTCTGTGTGTTTGTGCGTGGTTAATTTTGGGAATGAAGGTGTAATGTTGGACCTTATTGTTGTACCCAGGGGTGTTTACATGTGTTGCTGGACCCGATGGATCTGTAGACTTTGATTTCGGGGTACTTTTAGCTGTTTGGAGCCAAGGTTTGCGCGACATGTACCGAGGATGCAGTTTCGGCAGAATTTGGACTGTGAGCGTCTACACTCTTCACCGACTTCAGGTTTACCTTGGATTGAGCACTTCAGGTGGGTAAGCTTAATTTAGTAACTGTATAAGATTTCTATATCATAGTGGGTGTAAGTGCACATGTGGGGTTATCATCCCTCTATGATTGATAACAGGCGTATTTGATGTGCAACCGATATGAGCGAGAGGTAAGCAAGGAATGACCCACTTGGGTGAGATTGGTATACCATAGTAGGAATGTTTTAGCATGCTTTACTAATATATGCTTCACCCACTTTTATTATTTCTGAGAACAAAGCATGCGTGCATGGACATGTAGTTAGGCCATCTTTTACTGCTGCACTACTTTTGGAACTTGACTTAGGAGAAACCATGTTATCCTCTTCTCCTTCTTTGTTAGTCAGGTGGTCTGTGTTGCTCAGGTTCGAGCAGGGGTTCTGGGTAGTGTGGTTCGGACTTGGTGTCTGGGACAGGTTGGATTAGTTGTGGGGCTTTGCGGCAACCGCGGATATTGGGCGGTTGACCGGACATTTATTTATGCACCAGATTTGGTATCTGTTTTCTCTAGTGGATGGGTTTTCCCACTTTGATCAGAGTCATGATCCAGTCCTGCTGATTATGATACTTATGTTACTGGATACTGAGATACTTTACTCGTGTGGGTCGCTCCCCTCGAGTGCCACTCCGGAGTGCGCGGCAGACAGACTTTGAGTCCTTGAGACTCCTTTGCTTCGGTGTTATGCGTAGGCTGGCATACCCGTCGCGGCAGGCAGAGCAGGCAGTACCAGTGTCTACTGGTGGCATTAGATTGGGCTTATTACAGGCTTTTGTTTTTTTTTGTTGCGCTCGTGTCGGGGGGACCGAGTGGAGTCTAGTGGCGGTGTTTGGATCAGTACTAGTGTTGTTGGGAACCGTTTAGGGGTACGGTGGTCCCAAGGTCATTGTGGGTTGTTGACCGTTGTAGGGCAGGCAGGCAGGCATGGCAGGCATAGTAGGCATAGCAGGCAGGGCAGGCATAGGCAGGCATGGCAGGCAGGCAGGCATGGCAGGCATAGTAGGCATAGCAGGCAGGGCAGGCATAGGCAGGCATGGCAGGCCGGCAGGCATGGCAGGCATAGTAGGCATAGCAGGCAGGGCAGGCATAGGCAGGCATGGCAGGCAGGCAGGCATGGCAGGCATAGTAGGCATAGCAGGCAGGGCAGGCATAGGCAGGCATGGCAGGCCGGCAGGCATGGCAGGCATAGTAGGCATAGCTGGCAGGGCAGGCATAGGCAGGCATGGCAGGCAGGCAGGCATGGCAGGCATAGTAGGCATAGGCAGGCAGGGCAGGCATAGTAGGCATGGCAGGCATAGGCAGGCAGAGCAGGCATGGCAGGCATAGGCAGGCAGAGCAGGCATGGCAGGCATAGCAGGCATGGCAGGCATAGGCAGGCATGGCAGTCATAGCAAGCTTAGTGGCTTGATAGCTGTTGGGAGGGTCCAGCTTCTTATTGTCAGTCTTTACGGCTTTGGTTAGTTTTTGTCTTTTGAGGACTTGGTGGGCCGACCGTCGGGTCTAGCGATGGTACCCACTGAGAACTCCCTTTTTGCTGTAGTTCTCACACCCTTTGGGGGTTTTCCCCCTCCTTTTTCCTTCCTCTCCTTTGTTTTTGCAGAGTCTTAGCGGGTGTTGCTGATTCTGCGGTTGTCGATCGAGGCAAGGGAGTCGCGTGCTAGATCCCTACCCGTCGTTGGAGAGTAGCGGTACCCCTTCAGAGGAGATCTTCTGTAGTTTAGTTGTTTCTTTTTCCTCTTTTGAGAGACTGATGTAGTGAGGATATTTCATGTATCGAGAGACTGTACACTGGTGTATTTATTGGAGTTACCTTCCGGTTGGTTCAGAGCTTGTATTTGAGGATATTACTTTTTTATTATTCTTTTGGGAGGCGGACATTGTTGTATTATTTCCTGATGTACAGTGATTGATTTTAGTTATACAGCAGATTTTTATTTATAGCTCTGATATCTGTTTAGCTGTAGTACTTTTCTTGCAGGTAGGACGCTTCGCTTATGCAGGGTGGCATAGGTGGCGGATCTGTTGGCGAGCCCGGGTCGCAGTTTCGACCCCGGGGCGTGACATGACTCCTCAGAGTAATACCCGCACATAGCTACATAATCCAGCCCCATCGCATGAACCAATCCCATAAACGCCTATGTGCTAACATGGCATGCTACATAATCACATATAGGGTAACATTAACTTAGGTAAGCTTCCACTAATCACCAACATGACTATCCAAATCTCGCAAGTCCTCATAATATAACAAGAATATTAATCTTGCAATTCTTTTATCCAATTATCAATACCAAGCTTACCTACCTCTCAATCACATACCGTGTACCCTAGACATGCATGCATCCTAACATAAAGAATTAGAGAACCGTCCACCGGTTCTGGAAATGAAGCAACCCACCTGAAACGCTTTCCGCAGGAAAAGCTGAAGTCGGTGAAGAGGGTGGCCACTTGCTAATAAAATCTGCTGAACCTGCATCCTCGGTACATGTCACTCAAGCCTCGGCTCCAAACAACACCACCCCAACAATGCACACCACAACAATAATCAACATCACAACACTCTAATCAAAACCCCACACATACACTTGCTATTTTTCCAAAATAGCACAAAGAAGGGAATTTCTCACCTCCAAGCAGTGCTCCAAAAATCCCAAAAAAATCATGGTTGCGATCCTCACGACGAGGAGCCCCAAAACAAGTATTTATATGCCCCATTCCAATACCTGTAGGCCAAGAAACAAATACAACAACGCCGGAAGCTAATCAATCCACAACCTGCAAAAATTGCGGGATAGAACCCCAAAGAATATTAAATCTCACCTTCGAAGAGTCCTCAGAAAAATCCAATAAAAAATACGAGCGCGATCCTCTCGAGGAGTAGATATCAATCGAGTGCTTAAACGCCTCGTTCCGATGCTCGTAGGTCAAGATAGAAAATCGAGAAGCCTCCGCTGTCCAAAATCTCACAGCAGAAAAAGGGGTCACCTAAACACCTCGGGAACTATGCCAAAAACTTGAAATACGGAGAAGTAATCAACACAGAAAACAAAGTCTTACCTCTCGTGAACGCGCTACCGCAAAAATCAGCTCAAAACTCCATTGGGGTGATCCGGTGTGTCTCACGGACTGAAGAGCGACGGTAAAACCAAAAAATCCAAGGTGCGTCAATGTGCGTCGCGTCGCAGATAACGCCGAAGCCGCAGTCTCCAAAAATGCCCAAGATCCAAAGGAGAGTAGAGGACAAAGAGATGGATAACTGTACTAAACGGGGACTCCCAAAAAAATTCCAAAACCCACACAAGAGCTCCCCCAAAGGCTATTTATAGGCTAAAATCCGGACCAAAATACACTTCCTGGTGCATTTTCCGGGAGCCCCGAGTTTCCGGGCGCACACATTGCCGCCGAATCCACCGTTCAACCAGCGCCCGAATTGCCGAGATTGTGCCACGTCACCCGCCAAACAGGCTACAGCCGCTCCAGCCACCACCCTTGCGCCACGTGGCCTGCCGCGGATGCCGACACGTGGCGCGCCTGAGCGCGGGAAACGCGGTCAACGCGCGCCCACGTGCGCGCCTGCGCCGCCGCCTGCGCCCTCTGCACGCACGCGCCCCGTGGCCGGCCGCACCCACTCCGTGGACCGAGTCCACTACACCGACCAATCCACTGCGGCCACGTGTCCCAAGCACACCAACAGGAAGACGACACGTGGCACGACGCTCCCGTGCACCGCGCTCCTGCTCGCGCGCCCGCGCGCCTGCCCGCGCCCACTCCAGCGCCTGTCCGCGCCCGCGCCGCCGCGCTCTGCAGCTGCCCACCGCCGCCGGCGCTGCCCCCGGCCGCCGGAACAGTGCCCAATGCCTTGAAATCCGTGCACGGCATCCGGGCTCAGAAAAATACAGGTGAATAGTCCATTTTCATCGTTTTCGCGCGCTGAATCCAAATCCGCTGTCCGTTTTGCCAAATTCCAATCCCTAAATTTTCTGAAGGCATCCAGAAAAGTGTTCTTAACCCAAATTTCGTGCTGAGTCCAATTTTGATATCCGTTTCGCGCAAAACCACTTATATACATTCGACAGGGTCCTCCGATTACCCACGTGATCCATTTTAAGCCCGAAGTCCATCACTTGTGTCCAAATTGTGCACAAACACCACCGACACACCACGTAGGCCTCTGTAAGCTGCCAATCAACCAGTAAACTCATCGCGGGGATCCGGGTCCTCACAGCCGCAATAACCCACAACCACAATTTTGTATGACAAACCCACTCAACAAACCCGGCTACACTATCCTACAACCCTGCTCAACCCGAGCAATACCACATGTATCTCAATAAAAGGAGAAGAGGTGCCAACATGGTTTCTCCTAAGTAAAATTCCAATATGATAGTGCAGCAGTAAATAGTGGCCTATCTAGATGTCCATACAAGCATGCAAATATCCTCATCTAGAATAGAAGAAAAAGCGTCCACCAGTGCTCTCACATGTAATAAATCGCAATGTCCCAATATACTAATCTATTTCACATGAATAGTTATGACATAGCAACGAGTTCCAACACTAATGTCTCAAAGTGATGATCCCTTTTTGCATAATCACTAAGTACTAACATACAACCGACCATGCTGTTCCAGATAAATAAATACTTTAACATGAGTGATTATGGCATAATGATCATGTCCAAATACCAATGTCTCAATTACATGGATAGGCTATCAATTATTTAGTCCCCTTTTTCATGCAAGGTTTATCAATATTTTGTTCAGCATTTTCTAACATCAGGATATTCTGATGTTCCTAGTGAGCATACCAAAAGAGAGGGATACAACAATCACCCACCTCGAAAAGCGTGAACAATAATAATAAGAGATTCCCTGCTGTCCAAGATCCTCAAACCCCTAAAACCTCCAAATCAGTGAACTACTGCAAAATAGATCGCACCCGGTGTAAATAATAACATCCAAAACAGCATTTGTTGTTTTTCCAAACAGCACAGAAAACGAGGAAATTCACCTTAGTACAGTCCTCAGAAAAATTTGAAAAATTCACCGTTGCTATCCTCGCGACGAGTAGATGAAAAACAAGTACTTACTCGTCCCGTTCCGACACCTGTAGGCCAAGATACAAATTAAACATTGCGGTACATGCGAAACTTCCAATGAAGAAAAGCCAGCACTGCTCTGTCCAGAAAAAGTATAATTTTCACCTTCGAAGCAACCTTAGAAAAATCCAAGAAAAATAAGATGATGTTTCTTGCGATGCGTAGATATAAATCGAGTATTTGTACTCCTCGTTCCAACTCTCGGTTGCTGTGGAAACCCACAAAAACCCCGGTGCTGTCCAAGTTCCATCACAGAAAAAGAGGTCACAGAAATAGTCTGAAAAGTCCAAGAAAACCTCAAAATACGGAGAAGCTGAAAATACACAAATCATAGCCCTACCTGTCGTGAAAACGTGGGCGCAAGAATCACCCGAAAATTCCTTCGGGGTAGCCCAGGGGAGTCCTCGGACCGAAACGCGATGAAAAGGGCAAATAAAGAAGGTGTGTCGCAGTGCGCCGAGAAAATGCAATCTCGAAGTGCGTGCCACCAAAAATCCTGGAACCTCCCCACAAGATGCACAACTAAAATTGGAAGAATTTCTCTTAAGGCTCTTCCCTGTGAAACAGCCCAAAAAGCTCAGAAAAGAAGGCCCAAGGGGCCTATTTATAGGCCCAAGTCCAAAAGGGCTACTATTAGGATTCGGGCGCACCCTTTCGGGCACCCGAATCCGCCAGTCGGACAATTTCCCCCGTCCGACCAGCGTCCGAAATGCTCTGCACGTGACACGTGTCCCGAAACGGGAACAGCCAGTCCAGGGCCACTCGGGTGCTGCCACGCGTCGCGCAAACGGGCAAAGGGGTGGTTGGCGCCCGCCAATGGCCGGGAGCCACGTGGCCGGCCCGCGAGACCCGCCGACCGGTCGCGCGCCTCGCCTGCCGTGCCGCCAGCCCCCCACGCGTGCACGCATCCCGAGGCGCTGGCGTGCATCCTCGTGGACCGCGCCGTGTGAGCCCGCCAATCACCTGATGCCACGTGTCCCCGCGCCCGGTCTATGCACCCGCGCAGGGTTTCCGAGGACCGCGCATCGCGCGTCGACTACTCCTAGGGTGCCACGTGTCCCCGCGCCGGGTCCATGCGCCACCCGGTGCTGCTCTGTGGACCGCGCTCAGTAAACCGGCCAATAACAGGCCGCCACGTGGCACCAGTCGGTCTACGACCTCACCCATGCACCAGAATCCACTGAAAACTTCCGGGAGTTCGTTTTTGGGCATCCGGACTCAGAATTAAATAAGCAAATAGTCGTTTTCAAGCGTTTTTCTACGCTGAATCCAAATCCAGCCTCTGTTTGGCCCAAAACCTTTTCTAAAATTTGGCAAAAGTAGCCGAAGGCCAATCCGCTATCGATACCTCACAGGGTCCATCTGTGGCATCCCTTTGATGCTCTATGGGCAAGATACACCATCAATAGGTGTTTCACAAGTGGATTCACAGTAAAAAGCTGCATGGGGTTCTGGGGCCCTACATCCTCCCCCAATAAAAAAAAGTTTCGTCTACGAAACTAAGAAACAAGATAAACGTACCTCATCTAGAAGCCTCAAACAAGGAATGATAGGTATCTCGCATCACCTCCTCCAGCTCCCAAGTGGCCTCCCGCTCCTCGTGGTTGCTCCATAAAATCTTCACATAAGGTATCACCCGATTGCGCAATTCTCTCACCTCGCTAGCCAGAATCCGCAACGGGCGCTCCTCGTACCCAAGGTCCTCCCCAATCTCCAGTGGGGTGATGTCAATCACATGTGCGGGATCAAATACATACTTCCTCAGAGCAAAGACGTGAAATATATCATGAACTCCAGCCAGGCATGGAGGAAGAGCAACTCGATAAGCAACAGGGCCAACCCTCTCAAGTACCTCAAAGGGTCCAATAAACCAGGGACTAAGCTTCCCTCAAACTCCAAATCTCCGGACCCCCTTCGAAGGCGAGACTTTCAAGAAGACATGATCACCAACCTGAAACTCTAAGTCTCGCCGTCGGGTATCAGCATAACTCCTCTGTCGACTCTGGGCGGTCTCAAGATGTCGTCGTATCAATCTGACCTTTTCCTCTGCCTCTGACAGTAGATCAGGACCCAAAGTCTTCTTTTCACCCACGTCACTCCAATATAGGGGTGACTGACACTTGCGTCTATACAACGCTTCAAACGGAGCCATCTGAATGCTCGCTTGATAGATGTTGTTGTACGCAAACTCAACCAATCCCAAGTGTCGGTACCACCCTCCTCCAAAATCCAGGACGCACGCTCTCAACATATCCTCGAGGATCTGTATGGTGCACTCAGACTGTCCATCGGTCTATGGGTAGAATGTTGTGCTAAATCAGAGCTGCGTCCCCAAGGCTGTCTGTAAACTCCTCCAGAAATGTGAGACAAACCTCGAGTCTCTATCTGATACAATGGAGATGGGTACACTGTGCAACCTCACCACCTCAGCTAAGTACAACTGTGCCAGTCGCTCCAAAGGCCAAGTCACCTGCACCGGTAGAAAGTTAACGGACTTGGTGAGTCTATCCACGACTACCCAGATCGCATCAGCTCCAGTCTGTGCTCTCGGCAATCCAGTGACAAAGTCCATAGTGATATGATCCCATTTCCATTCTTGGATTGGGAGACTCTGCAACTTGCCAGCAGGTACACGATTCTCAGCCTTTACTTGCTGAGAAGTTAAGTAGTGAGCCACAAATCTCCCAATGTCTCTCTTCATACCACTCCACAAAAAATGTGCCTTGAGGTCCTTATACATCTTAGTCCCACTAGGATGAATGGTATAAGGTGTCTAATGGGCCTCCCTCAAAATCTGCTCTTGAATCTCTGAATCCATAGGCACACAAGCTCGGTCCCTGTACCGCAGTACTCCCGAAGCATCAACTGAAAAATTCCCTGTCAATTTGGTCTGAATCTGCCTCGGATCCTCATCAAGTGGGGGTCCTCACTCTGTTTCTCTCGAATCCTGTCCAACTGAGTGGGCTGCATGACCAAAGACATAAGTCTAGCAGAGACCCCAGGGGATACAACCTCAATCTGTAACCGTCTCATCTGCTCAACCAACTGTTCCTACTGCGAAATCATCATACTCAGACTCGTCCTCCTACTCAAAGCATCTGCCACGACATTGGCTTTGCCGGGATGATAAAGGATACTCACATCATAATCCCTTAACAACTCTAACCACCGGCGTTGCCTCAAGTTCAACTCCTTCTGAGTGAACAGATACTTCAAGCTTTTATGATCAGTGTAAATCTCGCAGTGCTCTCCATACAAATAATGCCACCACAGCTTCAGAGCAAACACAACCGCTGCCAACTCAAGATCATGAGTAGGGTAATTTCTCTCATAGTCCTTCAATTGCCGTGAAGCATAGGCAATTACCCTACCATGCTGCATCAGTACACAACCCAGACCACTGTGAGAGGCGTCGCTGTAGATCACAAATCCTTCTCCCATAACCGGGAGAGCAAGGATCGGAGCTGACATCAATCTCTGTTTCAGCTCTTCAAAACTACTCTGACAAGTATCACTCCAAATAAACTTAACCCCATTCCTGGTCAGACGGGTGAGGGGAGTGGAAAGCTTCGCAAAGCCCTCCATAAATCGACGATAATAGCCAGCCAAACCAAGAAAACTCCGTACCTCGGTGATAGTCGTCGGCCTCAGCCAATCTCGAATAGCATCCACCTTGGTCGAATCAACCGCCACTCCTGTAGCTGAAACTACGTGGCCCAAAAGGGCAACCTCCCGGAACCAAAATTCGCACTTCTTAAGCTTGGCATACAGCTTCTTCTCTCGCAGAAGCTGTAGCACTGTCCTCAAGTGCTCCTCATGCTCCACATCACTCCGGGAGTAAATCAGTATATCATCAATAAATACCACAACAAACCGGTCCAAATACGGTTGAAATATCCGATTCATCAAATCCATAAATGCGATAGGGGCATTCGTCAAACCAAATGGCATCACCGTGAACTCATAATGCCCGTACCGAGATCTGAATGCCATTTTGGAGATATCCTCGGCCCTCACCCTCAGCTGGTGGTAACCGGACTGGAGATCAATCTTCGAAAACACCGAAGCTCCTGTAGCTGATCAAACAAGTCGTCGATCCGCGATAATGGATATTTGTTCCGGATGGTCACTTTGTTCAGCTCCCTATAATCCACACACAGTCGAAGCGAACCATCCTTCTTCTTCACAAATTAATAAAACAGGCGCTCCCCACGGCGAAACACTCGGTCTAACGAAACCCTTGTCCATCAGATCCTGAAGTTGAGCCTTCAGCTCTCTCAACTCGGCAGGCGCCATCCGATAAGGTGCCTTCGAGATTGGCGTGGTTTCCGGGACCACGTCAATCACAAACTCTATCTCCCTCTCCGGCGGCATAGTCGTCAACTCAAGGGGAAACACATCTGGAAACTCACGGACAATGGGGATATCCTCGAGTTCCAGTGCCACCGTAGTCACCTCCACAATAGTAGCCAGAAAGGCAGTGCAATCTCTGCTCAACATCCGCCTAGCCCTCGCCGAAGAAATAGTCGCTGCGAACAGCGTGCTCTGGCAACCCCTGAAAATAAACTCCTCCTGTCCTGGCTCGCGGAGAGTCACCGTCCTCTCCCTACAGTCAATAGTGGCAAAATACCGCGACAACCAATCCATCCCTAATACCATGTCAAAATCCTAGAGCTGCCGCAAGACAAGCAAGTCTGCCGGCAAGATCCAAGGTCCCAACTGTACCGGGCAAGCCACACAATACTCCTCGACAAGCAAAACATGATATGGAATCCGAACCTCCAATGCATGCGACAAGGACTCTATCTCTATACCATAAAGGGATGCAAATGCTCGACTAATAAAAGAATGAGATGCTCCAGTGTCAAACAAGGTACGAGTCCTAATGCCAGAAAGTAAGGTAATACCTGCCACCACCTAGTCGGCTGCTAAGGAGTCCGCCAACTGGGCTGCATATACTCGCCCGCTCGGTGTTGGAGGTTGGTAATCGGTGGAGTGGGAAGAAGATGGCCTGCTCGCGGAAGCATAGGGCCGCTGAGCTATCGGCCGCTGCTGAGGTGCGAAGGGGGCCGATGCCGAAGAAGGTGCCGCAGATGTCGAAAGAGGGCATGACGCTCGCAGATGTCCAGACTGCCCACAAATATAGCAGCGTCCCCACCGCTGACCACAGGTATTAGCGGAATGCTGACCTCCGCAGAAAATACACCTGTCTAAGAACCGGGTCTGTGTCGACTGCTGTTGTGGCCTCTGAGACTGCCGCTGAGACCTGTGCTGCCTCGACTGCAACCTCTGCTGCTGTTGACGCTGCTGCTGATGCTGTTGCTGTGGTGGCCTCTGGGATCCACTAGGCCCTCGCCTCTCCGAATGCCCACGGCCAGAAAATTAGGGCCGCGACGGTCGTGGCGGTCTCCACGAACTGGCCTGTCCCCCGTCATCTGGTGCTGGTCGCTTCCTGTCGGAGCTCTGCACGACCATACCACCTCGTCTGGCAACCACGTGATCTCCTCTCTCAACTCAATGGGCATGCTCTACGGCCTCCTCGAGAGTCTGGAGCCTCTGAGCATGCACTAAAGTGTAAATCTCGGTACGGAGGCCTGCCTCGAATAACTCCACCTGGTGAGGACCATCACGAGCGACGAATCGCACGCAGTTGAGCAACTGCATGAACTCCTGATAATAAGCCTGAACCGATCGGTCGCCCTGCTGAAGGTTCTTCAGATCATCCTCCAGTTTCCTCTTCACGCTGGTCGAAAAGTAAGTATCCAAAATCATCCGTCGAAACTCGGCCCACGGTAGCTGTCGGGTAATCTGGAACTCTAGTGGCTCTACCCGATGCCACCAAGCATCTGCATCAGCATCCAAACAGTGCACCGCCATATGCACTCGGTACCTCGGATCTATGAAGAAGTCCCTGAAAAGCTTCTCCATCGCAGAAAGCCACATCCCAATCTCCCAAGGCTGTGCATCCCGCCCCGAAAATCTAGGCGGTCCTCGCTGACAGAACTTGGTGAGTTTGCCAGCGATATCCTGCTCCTCCTCTGATGTCAAAGGCTGGATAGCTCCCGGTGTCACGCCCCGGGGTCGAACTGCGACCCAGGCTCGCCAACAGATCCACCGTTTGTACGGAAACTGCCGCACAGACGAAGCGTCTACCCTGCAAAAGATCTATATCTAAACATGTATCAGAGCTGAAAAAAGAACTAAAAACTACAGAAATCAAACTGAACATCTAAAATAAATAAAAATCCTCAATACATAGTCTCACACCCTATGTAAAATAAATCAACCTCACCGATCTCTCAGAATGTCCAGTACAAAAGTGGAAATCATAAAATAAAATACCGGGTACATCTACCTCTGACTCTCAATGCTGGTAAGGAACTACTCGGCCACGTCCTCACCTCGATCAGCTGTCTCCGCGCGTGCTAAGCTGGAACAGCAACCTCAGTAACCTGTCACCGCAGCGGGTGTGAGATCTACTGCAGAAGGTAGATCCCAGTGGGTACCGTCGCCAATATCTACGGTATGCCCACCAAGTCTACTGGAGGCAAACAGATAGATATGCAAATAGATAGATAGGAAAGCTGAAAGAAACTATAGCTAATATGTCAATATCATCAAACCCAAGGAAACTCTACTATTAACATGCTATGCATACCCTCGCTACTGCTAAAATGCCTCAGTGACAATGCTCAAAGGAACGAAACCCATCTAAGAACATAATATGTAACCACCCGCTCATATCACCCAATCTCAATGACTGCCTCATAGGGTCCAGTCAAGCCTGCGCCAAACCTACTGCCACCTCATCCACACTGGGACGGGACTTACGTAGGGCGTCCCACACGGACTATCTCAATCTCAAGCGAACTCTAGTGTATCAACTAGTCGCATCAACAACACGCACCCAAGGCGTAACTTGAGGGGAGCGACCCCACCGAGCTCAAGTATCTCATCAGTCTCAACTGTCTCATAAGCGGCACATGCAGGCTATAATTCACGATCAAACAGATCGGCAACTCGATGCTCAAAAAGCACAACTCAGTCGGAAAAAGACTCCAAGACTCAAACAGGTACTGCCCAAATCCTCACATAAACTGTCGAAGAACCCTCTACGACTCAATCTGATAATGCACAACCCATGGCTAAGTCGGGAAAGCACCATGACTCGATCTGCCAGAACCCCGAACTCTCAAAGCTAAGTCGGAGAACAACCTCCACGACTCAATCTGATATAACACAATCCATGATCTAGAATAGTCTCAACAATCTCAACAAGAGATCTCAAACTGACCTGACACTAGAACTCGTCTCAAAACTCAAAAAGAAACCACTCAGCCCCCAGGCACGAGGTTAAATGCACCCTGAATCTATGCCATATCTTTGGCGAACACATGATTTAAAAATCACTTTTAAAAATGCTGATTTGCTAACAATGGGTCTTCTCGATTTTTAAAACGATCAGGGTGCAAAAATAATACCAACGGAACATGAAGTCTAGTGTCAAATAGTAATAGGAGTCTACTAAAAATAATCTGGGGTTCCAATAAATTTTTCAGAAAATTCCAGGCAACTATCAGATTTACTACAGTAAAAATAACATGCTAAACATGATTAAATTGCATTCAGGAGCATTAAAGGGCATTCCATAAATTTTGGAGAAATTCCAACCCACCTGAAACGCTTTGCGTAGGCAAAGCCGAAGTCGGGGTAGTGCGGCTAGCTCACAAGGAAGATCTGCTGAAGTTGCTTCTTCGGCGCGTGGTTGCTTTTACCTCAGCTACAAGCTCACAGCACACAAAGTGCTCACAAGACCCTCTAACAATTTTCACTGCACTAAACAAGTGCCCACAACCCACACTAAGACCACCACAACACCAAAACCTCGAAGTGCGTGCCACCAAAAATCCCGAGAATCCATAGATGGAAGCAGCTCTGAACGAGGAAGAATTTTGCTGTAGGTTGCACCGCAAGAATCAAAGCAGGGAAAGAGTTCTCTGAGCTTGAACGGGGCCTATATATAGGCTGGGAAAAACAATTGGATTAATACCCATGGTGTCCCTGGTTTTAGGTGCCCGAAATATTCGGGCGCCGAAAACCAGGTGCATGGACCCAGCCAATCAGCGCCCGAAACGTCACGGGTGTGCCACGTCAGCGCAAAACAGCGGACAGCAAAGCCGGCCGCTAGCCTTGCGCCGCGTGGCCCCACCGGGAAGCCGACATGTGGCCGCCCACATGCGGGAACCGCACGTCAATGCGCCCACGTGCGCGCCTGCGCCCGTCGCCTACGCCTCTGCACGCACGCATCCCGAGGCACTCCCCAGCCTGCACCGTGGACCGAGCGCGCAACACTACACCAACCACGCGCTGCCACGTGTCACCCTCCGGTCCACTGTACACCCGCGCTTTTCTCGTGGACCGCGCCTGCTGCGCCGGCCAACCGGGAGCCGCCACGTGTCCCGCGCCCAGGTGCACGCCTCCGCGGTGGACCGAGCGGCTGTGCCTCAGCCTATAGAGTACCGGGACTTGGTGGAGTGTACCGACCTTGCAAGATGGCGTGGTGCGGAGAAATCGCCTCGTACGTGTTCCATATTTATTTGCAGATGATTTCGGGTTGATTCGGATCGACGCGGAAGCCCCAGCCTGAATCGGAGTTTTTCCGGGCTTTGTGCGCCGTTAGAAGACTGGTTTGCTAGAGCCGCGACTCTACTGTGGTTTACAAAAATTGGGAAAGGTTTGGAACAGGTGTATTTTCTGTTTATAGATGAGTTCGAGAGGTTTCGGACAGGTGCAGAGACTCCGAAGGCGAAAAGTGAGTTGGAATCGGCAGTTATGGGAGCCGATTTTTGGATTGAGCACATTGACTCTACAGTTGAGCTTTTCGAGTGGGGAAAATTTTGGACATGTGTATTTTCAGATTACAGCGGAGTTCGGGATATTCCGGACTGATGCGGAGGCCCCGAGGGCAAAAAGTGAGTTGGAGTGGGCTTAATTGGATTATTTAATTGATTAATTAATTCTTACTGGCCTGTGAAGGAATTAATGAAAGAATGTGTAAAGAAAGAAAGGAATTTAAAAGTGGGTGTTTTGGTGTTTGAATGTATTTAATGTTGGTGCTGGAAAGGGTATGAAGTCCTTTACACCATACACCATGCACCATCCCTTAATTAATTAGCATGCCATGTCATCGTCTTCTCTAAAATGAGAAACAGAGGATTTGTTGTGAAACAGAGGAAAGAGTAAATGAAGAAAAAGAAGAAGAAGAAGAAGAAGAATTAAAGGGAAGTAAAAGAGGGTTGTGATCGTCTTGACGGCGCGAATCTATCGCTAATAGCCGCGTGGTGCCGAGCGGAGCAAGCGTGCGTCGAATCACTTGGAGGGTGAATTGCAGATTTTTAGAGAGATAAAGCCTGGATTCTTGTTGTGCAGATTTTTGAAAGAGAAAGCTTGGTTTTTGGTGTTGTGCAGATTTTTGAGAGAGAAAGCTTGGTTTTGATTGTTTTTTTTGAGTTAAATTGGGTTCTTTGAAAGAGGTTGGTGTTGTTGTTGATGGAATTGGGTTAGTTTGAGTTTTAGTTGCTGTCCTTGAGTGGTGGAGAGGCGCGCGCAGCAGCTTGGGGGGCTTGTGTTCTGGAACTATAGCCCAGTTCCGGAACCAATGTAATTTGGTACCGGTACCCCACTATGGGTACCGGTACCCAACGTCACTTGAAGCCGATTTGAGCTAGGGATTTTTTTTTAGTGAAGGGCTCTTTGGTAAATTCACTTCCCATGTGTCTTGCCCCACTCCTCCTCCTATATAAGAGCCCCCCAACCTGCCCTCTTCTCTACGATGGAAAGAAAGAAAAAAAAAAAAGGGGAAAGTAAGGAAAAGAAAAGAGAAGAAGATAAAGAGAGTGAGAGAGGTTGAGAGGGAGTTGATTGTGCAGCTTGGTGTTCTTGAGGCTTGGAGTCGAGTGAAGCCGCGCGCGCGTCGGCCACACCTACGAGGTGAGTTGGCAGGTTTTGGATTTTTGGATTTGGTTTTCTTAGATGGATTTGATGATGGTTTTGGATGGAGCTTTGAGCTTATTGTATTATTCCTTCCATCTTGGCATTGTGCTGTGATCATGCGGACCTTGTGTTGCGTGGAGCCGAGGGTGTGTGCGCGCGTGCTGTGAGTTGACAGCGAGGAGCCTGTTGGTTATATGTAATAAGGATCTAAATAGGGGAAAAAACACCTAGAGGGGGGTGAATAGGTGTAAACGTATAAACACTCAAAAATCGTTGCGATAAAAACCCAATGCGGAAATAAAAATAACTCGCAAGATTTTTACGTGGAAAACTCCATCACCGGAGTAAAAAACCACAGGACCGATAACACGGCAGAAATCCACTAGAATTAAAACACGTACAAGGTGATTTACCGTACACACTTACGACTCAACCTTTTCCATACGCTCCTAGAGGATCTTCTCCGCTCGCTCCGCGACGCTTCTCGAATCCACGATCTGCGCCCAACGCCGAATCCACGGCGTCCAACGTCGAATCCACGACGTCCGACCGAGTCCACGGTCTTCACCCAATAGCACCCTTCGAATCCACGAATGTGCCTCGCTCCGAATCCACGAGAGCGGTTGAACCTTGAATCCACAAGGACACGCGAATCCACGCGCCGATTTTTGGGGTAAATCGTTGTTTTTGGTGGTGATGATCCGCCGAATACTTAGATCAAAGATAGATCGGAAATACCATCTAAGTATTCATTAGTTTGATTCAACTCAAGATGTGAGTATGAAAACCTAGAATCAAACTAATCAATATAGATGAAGAAACATAGAGTATTCTCTAATGATTTCCTTTCTTCTCTATATGTGGATCTAGGGCCGTATGAAATGATATATGAATATGACGGCTCTATTTGGATTTTGGATTAACCCTAGAAAAAGAGTCATAGGGTCTATTTATAGGTTAGAAACCCTAGGAAGGAGATAAGAATCAAAAACCTAACATTTCTGGAATTTTGACGGACGGCGATCCGGATCGGATTTGGGCGATCCGGATTGCAGTTGCAATAAAGACGGTTTCCAGAAAACAAACGTTCGGGATCCGGATCGGAATGCCTGATCCGGATCGTTCATACATTTCAGAGAACTCAACGTTCGGGATCCGGATCGTGAGATGCTGCGATCCGGATTGAAGTAATGTATGAAACAACAACCTTCGGGATCCGGATCGCTGGCTCTGATCCGGATCCTGAACATGTCCGAACACCAGTTTTTGATTTTTATGCAGTTAAAAATTTTTCCAAGTGTTTCTACACTACAAGAAGTATTCAGATCACACAAAAATATTTAGTTAAACATACCTGATCCTTTTGAATTCTTCTTTCTTGAGATTGAGTTGAATGATCCAACTTTCTTTACCTTCAATCTTCAAGACTTGAAACTTTCACGAAACTACGCCAACTCAAATTCCGTAACAATCTCCCCCTTTGGCGGTTTCGTGACAAAACACAGATCCACTCAAGAAAATTCAAAAAGATATTTTTGTTGCTATCACCATACAACAAAAATTTACAATGGCGATCCGAAAATTTAAAAACATGAGATAAACTCCTAAAACAGACTCTAGACTTAGACATCTGTACTCTCTGCACAAAGAAATCATTCTTGACAAAAAGAGATCGTTAGATACCTCAAGAATATTTAGCATTCAAAACCTAGTACAGAGATATAGTTTATCTGATCATCATGACATTTGAGAATTCAGATATGTAAGAAAATCATAGTCAAAAACCAACATATCTTCTATGCAATTAAAAACCAAATGTCACAAAATGTTAGTCCAACATCAACTTGTTAGTCATAATACATGCCCAAATAGTTAGTCGAATAGATAGTAGAGACATGCAAACAATCACCAGATAAAAACCAAAGTTGAAGTTGAAATGATACTTACCTTGATGTATACAAAATTTTTACATCAGCATTGTTCGTCATTGTACCTTGATGCAGTCATCATTGTTCATCATTGTACCTTGATGTATACAAGATTTTCACAATTTTCACAATTTTCACATCATCATTGTTCAAGTTCTCTAAACTCTCTCCCCCTTTTTGTCACAAACAAAGCCAAAAATTACCGAAGTGGAGAGAATGGTTAACAGTTCAAGTTGGAGAACTAAAGACTAAAACTAAAACTTAAAAACCTGCACAAAAGAGAGATTTAAACATATGCATAATAAACAGAAATTGGAAGGATACGGATTATTCAGACTCGTCTGAACTGATACAGCCGAGAATTTGGAATATCTTCTTTAATCGCTTGTTCATTGATGATTGATTCTTATTTACCTTCTTTATTTCTTCCTTTACCTCAATTAGTTCATTTGATATACGTTCTTGCTCGTTGGAGAGCCTTTGCTATTCTTTATAGATTGAGGTAACAGATGCATCATCATCAGAGGTTGATTGCGGTGCTTGTTGTGTCGGAGGTACTGGTTGGACTGGAGGAGCTGCTGCCGGTGCAGAGGTTGTCGCTTGTTGTTGTTGTGCTCGTTGCCGGTGAGGAGGTATGAAGGGTTCATCTGGCTTCGTCGAGAGAGACTTTACAATTGTTGTTTCATTGATCGTTCCTAGACTGTGCATATAGGAGCTCGCATTTGTGTCAGCTTTAAATTTGCGAAGAATGCGCATGATGATCATTGGATAAGGTAGTCTCTCTGACGGATGAGCATGCTCCACATATCGTGCCATCCTTGACCAGATGACGTAAGGAATGTTTAAGTTAGCTCCCATTGCTGCTGTGGGGTTTCCAAGTAGATAAAGGAATATCATTCTTTCCCACCGAAGAACCTTTGTGTTCATGTTTGGAATGACATTATAACAAGCAATGAGGTTCAAGAAGCGGTACTCTGGTCGTAGTTCTTTTGAGAAAACGGAGTTTCCTGTCGACCGAGTATCTGGAACACAGATTCCATCAACTACCACTCTCCAGGAGTAGGTGTTGAAGACTTGATTCTTCAGGTAATGAGTCCCATCGGCTCGGGCGTCCATCCCTAATACCTCTCCAATCAGTTGGGGCGTCACTTTGATCTTAACATTCTTGACCAATGTTTGAAAATCTCGGCGACCGCTCTCCTGATCAACTAGATAGCAAGCATTCAGATAAAACATTCTCACAGAGTGAAGACAATAACCAGTGGTTTCCGGGAAATTGCAAATGGGAGCAAGACCTATCTGGTCAAACAAAGTCCCAAACGTCCGAGAACGCTCCTTTAAGGCTTTTACATCAACATGCCTTTCTCCAATGCATTCTCTGTTTTCAAAATCCTTTATTCTAGCCGAGCTGACAAAGTCTTGTGGAGGTGCTTGCCTATCAGCTGGTTGCTCAATGGAGATTCCTTGTGCACTCCCTCTTTTGCGAGCAACACTTTTTCTTCTTGTCTTCCCAGAAGTTTCTTCCATTGGAGCTTTGCCTTTCTCAGCAGCAGTGGGCGGAGCCTTCGATGTTTCTGCAGGTGCTTTTCCCTTTGAAGCAGTCGGAACAGTCGTTGCTTCAACTTGCAGTTCATCCCAATTAATTGATTCCGTTTCAGATTCTGTATCGGAATCATCTTTAGCTTTCTTCGCTTTCTTAGCCTTCTTAGCCCTCTTGGGCTTGACAGTGTCTCTCGTATGTACCATAGCAGCAAGTAGGAAAACAATCCAAGTGATCACCATTGCTATTGGTTTCTTGAGAAAAGAAATCCTGTGTGGAACAACTCAAGAACACGAAAAAATTGTTAATTTTCAAAGATTTGAAAAATTGTACCCAAACAATCATAATCATGTAGAGAGACTAAGAATCAAATTAGTTTTGCAAAAGGACTTTTAAAAATAGATCAATTGCATGATTTTCAAAAATCCTTATTATATGCCCTAAAACCGAAATTTTAGAAATCGAAGCCTAAAAATCCGTTAATCAGGAGAATACCTAGCATATAATCAAAACTAATCTACCCAGAGTTCTTATTTCAAAAGAAATTTGATCAAAAACCATCCACAAACAAAATTGATCCAAGAAATTCATCACGTTTGAGGAGGAATAGAGAAAAACGGTGAAAAACCGAGATTTTGATCAATAAAACTTACTTGGAGTTGAAGAACTTGAGTTTGAAAGCTTCCAAGAAGGGTGAAATCTAGAGAGAGAAGCTCTGGAAACTTTGGAACAAAAGATTGGAGTAAAAGAAATCAAAACCCTTTTGTTCTTTATAAAACCCTAGCCGCGATCCGGATCAGTTCATGATTGCGATCCGGATCGGCTACCCGCAGTGAGAAACTGCGTTCGGGATCCGGATCGGCAGGTCCAATCCGGATCGTCACCCCGCAGAAGAATACCTGCGTTCGGGATCCGGATCATCTTGCCCGATCCGGATCGGCTCCAACTTTTTCTTTAGAAAATTTCAGAGAAATTCAAGAAAAACCAGAAAAAGATTGTAAGCACAAATGTGTATCAACTTTAAACAGAAATCATCGTTTCATACAACAAGAATTAGATTATGCCAAATCTATCAATAATATCCAAAAATGAAACGAGAATTTACAAAAATTAAATCCCTTAAAGTTGAACACCTTCAATTACATCTAACTTGATCTTATGAGTAATGCCTTTATCAAATCATCAATTCAGTAAAGAAAATGAAATACAAAGATCAATAGATGTTTGAAATCCCAAATATAGTAGATAATGTATCTAGACAATCTGTTGAAGAGAGTGGCTCTTTGAGCATCTTTCTTTAAAAACCCACCTTATACCAACCTTGAAATTTGACGGAGTCAAGTATTTCAACATGCATTTTACTTAATCAAAATTTGAACAACCATGCTTGGTATACATGTGGTAGCTGCACACAATACTCGGGCGACCGAGGTGGTAGCTCTTTCCTCCATGTGGTGGTAGTTTTCACACTCCTCATTGGGATGTAACTCTTTCCACATCTTTTGAGCATTTTACATTTCTTTGACTCCCCCTCAATTGGCTATCAATTATTTAAGATATAAAGTATTCAACCAAAAATTGATCTTGATTTCATACTCGACTAAACAGTCAAATAAGATAATGACTATACCAAGAGATCATTGAGAGAGAGAAATTGACTTTGATCACTCAGAAGATGATTTAATTAACATAAATGATCATTGCAACAGTGAAATATTATGATGGCGAAAGCATAATAAATTTCTAAATGTGCGAAAAGATGCAATTAAAGTCAATTATGATCTATGCTCAATTAATGTCCTATATATAGACATAGATAATGAACAAAACAAAAAATAAACAAAACCTATCCTAAGCAAAGGTTTCAAAAAGAAGTTTATTTCAAGGAAAGCATTCCAATTGCTTTTCGCAAATGAATAAAACGTTTTTGATCCAAAGGTTTTGTTAGAATGTCAGCTAATTGATCCTCAGTTGAAACATATGAAAGTTGAAGAGTATTTGATTCAACTAGCTCTCTAAGAAAATGATATCTAAGTTCAATATGTTTTGTTCTAGAGTGCAACACAGGGTTTTTAGAAATGTTGATTGCACTTGTGTTGTCACAAAGAATTGTTACCGAAGATGCTGAAATCCGGAAGTCGCTCAATACGCTTTTCATCCAAATGAGTTGAGTTGAGCAACTTCCAGCTGAAATGTATTCCGCTTCGGCAGTCGAGAGTGCTATGCAATTCTGCTTTTTACTGTGCCATGCAACCAGGCAATGGCCAAGATAGAAGCATGCACCACTCGTGCTTTTCCGATCATCCACTGATCCTGCCCAATCGGCATCTGAGTATCCAACAATATCCAAACTTGTTCCCATAGGATACCAAATTCCGAAATTAATTGATCCTTTGATATACCGGATGATCCTTTTCACCGCTTTCAGGTGAACCTCCTTTGGTGCAGATTGATATCTCGCGCAGATCCCAACACCAAAAGATATATCCGGGCGACTAGCCGTGAGGTAAAGTAGACTTCCAATCATACTTCGATACAGTTTCTCGTCTACATTCTCACTTTGTGATTCACTTCCAAGTCCCTTGTGGCTAGTTCCCATTGGAGTCGGAAAATCCTTCGAATTTTTAAGATCAAACTTTTTAACCAACTCCATTGCATACTTGGATTGACTCAAGTGAATACCTTCATCATTTTGTTTAATTTGCAATCCAAGGAAGTAAGTCAATTCGCCCATCATGGACATCTCAAATTCGCTTTCCATGGTCTCCGCGAATTTAGAAGCATCATTATCTCTTGTTGCGCCAAATACAATGTCATCGACATAGATTTGTGCTACAATGAAATTGCTTTGATAATGCTTCACAAAGAGAGTCCTATCAGCTCCCCCTCGAGTGTAGCCCTTCTCCAAAAGGTGCTTTGTCAACCTTTCGTACCATGCTCGCGGTGCTTGTTTCAGACCGTAAAGAGCCTTTTTCAAACGAAAAACATGGTTAGGTTGTTTATGGTCTACAAAACCTTTCGGTTGAGCCACATAAACTTCCTCATTTAAAAACCCATTTAGAAATGCACTCTTAACGTCCATTTGAAATAATTTGATTTTAAAATGACAAGCAATAGCAAACAGTATACGAATGGACTCGAGTCTAGCTACAGGGGCGAATGTTTCGTCAAAGTCTATACCTTCTACTTGAGAGTAGCCTTGAGCAACTAATCGTGCCTTGTTCCTAATGATAGTACCATCCTCATTTTTCTTGTTCTTGAAGATCCATTTGGTACCTATCACATTGTGTTGCTGTGGAGGCTTCGTTAATTCCCAGACTTTGTTTCGCTCAAATTGATGGAGCTCTTCCTTCATTGCTTTAATCCAGTAGTCATCCTGAAGAGCTTCATCTATGTTCTTTGGTTCGATTAAAGATACGTAGCAAGCGAATCCACAAACCAACTGCCTCCGAGTTCTAACTCCTTCTTGTGGATCTCCAATAATATTCGATTCCGGATGATCCTTGGAGATTCGTAGCGTTTGTTGAAACGGAGTACTCGGAGATATATGAGATGATTCCTGCACATTAGATAAACTTGAAGAACCATTAGATGCATCATTAATATTGGAAGTATTATTATGAGAAGATGCAACAGCAGGAGTATCATCATCTAGAGAAATATCGAGGGTAGATTTTTCAGATGCAAAGTGAAAAGCTTCATCTACTTTAACATTTATAGATTCTACGATCGTCTTAGATTCCAAGTTAAATACTCGATATGCTCTACTATTAGTAGAATACCCCAAGAAAATCCCTTCGTCACTTCGTGAGTCAAACTTTCCAAGGTTTTCACGGTCACGTAAAATGTAACACCGACTCCCGAAGATGCGAAAATATTTGATGTTGGGTTTTCTACCACACCATAGTTCATATGGTGTATTTAACGTTCCCGGGCGCAAGAACACACGATTAATGACATAGACAGCGGTGTTCACAGCTTCAGCCCAAAAATGTAGCGGTAAATTCCGGCTATGAAGCATCACACGCGCCATCTCTTGAACAACCCTGTTCTTGCGCTCGACAACACCATTCTGTTGAGGTATATAGGGTGCAGAGAATTCATGCTTAATACCGTTTGAAGTACAAAAGTCAATGAATTTTGAATTAATGAATTCTCCACCTCTATCACTTCTAACACGAATGATCTTTTCATTCTTTTCAATCATAATACGAAGGCAGATCTCGTGAAAAGAATCAAAAGTATCAGCTTTCTCTTTTAAAAAAGCTACCCAAGAATACCGAGAGAAATCATCAACCAATAAAAAAATATACCATTTACCTCCCAAAGATGGTTGACGGGTCGGCCAAAAGAAAGAAAAATAGTCTACATAAACTACACAACATTTAATCGTAGAACGATTAAAGACAAGGAGGGGTTTCACCTTTGCATACCCAAACCTTTTGAGTTTTGGAGTATGTTGGCAATGGTTGAGAAGTTTTCCTTGATGAAGACGTCTTGCATGATTGGTCTTTTTCTTTTGTCATCGTCTTGTTTGAAGTACTACCAATGTCCTTTTCTTTAGGAAAATCCTTCTTTGAATTCCGGGGAGTGAACTTATTGGTAGCAGTTGCAAGATGTGGTTGATTTGATCTTTGAGCTCCAATCTTGCAATTTCTTTCAATGTGCCCTACAAAATTACAACGAAAACATACCTTTGTGCATGACGATTCCGAAGAGGATGAAGTAGGCTTGTCGTCGTTGGTTGTCATGAATTCCGGTGTCGGAGGAGGAGATACCGACTGAGGCACAAAGACTGTCCCAACCGAACTAAAATTGTCTTCAGTTCGATTGTATCCGAGGCCGAACTTGTTTGTTTGACCAAGACCAAGAAGTTTATCCAACTTACTCCTTCCAAAAGAAAATTGCAGTAAGTCATCCTTAAGTTGGAGAATGGTCTCTGTCATTTCCAATCTTTCCCGTCGGGCCTCGCCGTAGAGCTTCAAGAAGTAATTTGCTTTGTTTACCATATCTATATAATTCTTCTCGAGTTGCTCATTGGACTCTTGAAGGGAAACATTTTCTTTTATCAGATTATCCCTTTCCACTTCAAGATCGGTTGAGAGAGAAGTTACCCTTTTTACTTCTTCTTCGAGATCCTGCAATCTCCCTCTCAACCCCTTGTTTTGCTTAGCCGGTTTCTTTGAATCCCGTAAAGGTCTATGGTAGGCTAGAGCAAAATCTTCACCTTCCGAATCATCCGATTCATTGTCCGTTGCATTCTTTTCAACAGTGGAGTTGGACAACGACTCGGATGTACTTGCCATAAAGCACATGAAGGGTGAAGATGTGGACGCGTGGAATGCTGTGGAGCTCTTTTCTTCATCACTTGAAGACGACTCATTTGACGTTGAGTTGTCATCCCAAGTGATGACTTGCATCGCCTTCTTCTTTGCTGGATACTTGTTGGGACACTCCGTTGCAATGTGGCCGTAGCCTCGACATTTGAAGCATTGTAGTTGTCCCTCTGAACTTTTCTTATCCTTTGAGAAGTTTTCTTGCTTTCTTGACTTGTAACTTGAAGTACCCTTGCCTTTGATCGACTTTCCGAAGGATGGAGATTTACTTGAATTACCCCTTCGAAAGTTGCGGCGAAACTTCCTTGCCAAGAGAGCGAGCTGCTTCTCAAATTCCTCCATAGAAAGGTTCTCGTCATCGTCTGAGGAGGATGTATCCGCGTCTTCTTCCTTAGTTGTTTTCAACGCATAACCTGAAGACTTAGAAGAGGATGCTTTTCCAGAAGAATTGTTAGTAGTAAATGTCATTTCATAAGTTTGTAATGCACCAACTAATTCTTCTACACGTATTTCGTCCGGGTGTTTAATAGTTTCAATGGCAGTAACCTTTGGGCGAAATCGTTCAGGAAGAGTTCTTAAGATCTTTCTTACAATCTTAAATTCTGGAATCTTCTCTCCCAGGTTAGCACATGAGTTTACGATATCTTGCAATCGTGTATAGTAGTCCGTGAAAGATTCATTTTCTGCCATCAAGATAGAGTCAAACTTGCTCGTAAGCATTTGCAGTTTCTGAATCTTCACGAGGTTAGTTCCCTCATGTGTAACCTGAAGAACATCCCAGATTTCTTTCGCAGTCTCACATGCTGAGACGTGAGAGAACTCAGTTTGAGATAAGGCATTAAAAATAGCATTAATTCCCTTGCCATTGTAAGAAGATGAATCTAACTCTTCCTTGGTCCATTTCGACCTAGGTTTTAAGGTGTGGACATCACCAATAAATTCAGTTGGATTAGACCATCCTAATTCAATTGATTGCCACACCCGTTCGTCGATGGAAACTAAAAGGCTTTCATCCGCACTTTCCAGTACGCATAATTTGTTCCATCGAAGAACGGGGGTCGGTTGATGTTTCCACCTTCAACCATTGTTTACAACCCTATTCCCGCTCTGATACCACTTGTTGGTTATATGTAATAAGGATCTAAATAGGGGAAAAAACACCTAGAGGGGGGTGAATAGGTGTAAACGTATAAACACTCAAAAATCGTTGCGATAAAAACCCAATGCGGAAATAAAAATAACTCGCAAGATTTTTACGTGGAAAACTCCATCACCGGAGTAAAAAACCACGGGACCGATAACACGGCAGAAATCCACTAGAATTAAAACACGTACAAGGTGATTTACCGTACACACTTACGACTCAACCTTTTCCATACGCTCCTATAGGATCTTCTCCGCTCGCTCCGCGACGCTTCTCGAATCCACGATCTGCGCCCAACGCCGAATCCACGGCGTCCAACGTCGAATCCACGACGTCCGACCGAGTCCACGGTCTTCACCCAATAGCACCCTTCGAATCCACGAATGTGCCTCGCTCCGAATCCACGAGAGCGGTTGAACCTTGAATCCACAAGGACACGCGAATCCACGCGTCGATTTTTGGGGTAAATCGTTGTTTTTGGTGGTGATGATCCGCCGAATACTTAGATCAAAGATAGATCGGAAATACCATCTAAGTATTCATTAGTTTGATTCAACTCAAGATGTGAGTATGAAAACCTAGAATCAAACTAATCAATATAGATGAAGAAACATAGAGTATTCTCTAATGATTTCCTTTCTTCTCTATATGTGGATCTAGGGCCGTATGAAATGATATATGAATATGACGGCTCTATTTGGATTTTGGATTAACCCTAGAAAAAGAGTCATAGGGTCTATTTATAGGTTAGAAACCCTAGGAAGGAGATAAGAATCAAAAACCTAACATTTCTGGAATTTTGACGGACGGCGATCCGGATCGGATTTGGGCGATCCGGATTGCAGTTGCAATAAAGACGGTTTCCAGAAAACAAACGTTCGGGATCCGGATCGGAATGCCTGATCCGGATCGTTCATACATTTCAGAGAACTCAACGTTCAGGATCCGGATCGTGAGATGCTGCGATCCGGATTGAAGTAATGTATGAAACAACAACCTTCGGGATCCGGATCGCTGGCTCTGATCCGGATCCTGAACATGTCCGAACACCAGTTTTTGATTTTTATGCAGTTAAAAATTCTTCCAAGTGTTTCTACACTACAAGAAGTATTCGGATCACACAAAAATATTTAGTTAAACATACCTGATCCTTTTGAATTCTTCTTTCTTGAGATTGAGTTGAATGATCCAACTTTCTTTACCTTCAATCTTCAAGACTTGAAACTTTCACGAAACTACGCCAACTCAAATTCCGTAACAGAGCCGGAGCGCGCCGGATTTTTATTAGCAGACTCGAGAGGATTGATCGAGCTTCCGGGGGATTTTCCCGAGGACCACGGCAGCGCGAGCGCGTGCGGCGTGATTTTTGGGCGTTCAGGCAGATTCTGACAGTGAGCGGTGCGGCGCTTCACCGACCTCAGTGTGCCTGCGGAAAGCATTCCAGGTGGGTTGGAATCTCTTCAAGATGTATGGAATGCCTTCTAAAGCTATTGAATGCATGTTGATCATGATTAGCTCATTATTTATATAGCTGGTAAATCTGATAGTTGCCTAGAAAACTATAGTAAAATAATTATGAGCCCCAGGTATTTTTAGCATGATCTAGGGATGATATGACACTAGATTGCATGATTAGAGGACTTTAGATTGGCATCTGAACCGTTTTAAAAATCGGTGGACCGATTTTAAGGAATTTGAGACTTTAAAAATAGTTTGGAAATTTTGTGAGCTTCCAGAGGGCTTGAGTAGGTTCGGGATGCATGTATCCTCATGCCGGGGGGCCGAGTGGATTTTTAGAACTCTGTGGGATGAGCTTCTAGTGTCAGGTGAGTTGAGATCCCTGGTGGGATTATTCTAGATCACGGGTTCATATATTCTGATTTTTGTAGTGGAGATGATTCTCCGACTTGATTTCGAGAGTTTGGGCTCTGGCAGATTGAGTCGTGGAGGTTTCCCGACTTAGCCATGGGATGTGCATTATCAGATTGGGTCGTTGAGGGTTCTCCGACATAGCTATGAGAGGGTTTGGCATTCCCTGATTCCAGTCGTGGAGAGTTCCCGACTGTGGTGTGTTATCTGGTATTGGGTATCCGATCTGTTTGATCAAGGATCATGGCCTGCATGTGCCATTTATGAGACAGTTGAGACTGACTAAATACTAGAGCTCTGAGGGGTCGCTCCCCTCGAGGACGCCCCATGCGGAGTGGGTAGGTGCGTAGTACGCCCCATAGAGAGTGGGTAGGCGCGTAGTACGCCCCACACGCAATGGGCAGGTGCATCCATAGTAGTCAGCAGTACGCCCCACGCGGAGTGGGTAGGTGCGTAGTACGCCCCACAGAGAGTGGGCAGGTGCGTAGTACGCCCCACACGCAGTGGATAGGTGCGTAGGACGCCCCACGGAGAGTGGGCAGGTGCGTCCATAGTGGTCTGTAGGACGCCCCACGTGGAGTGAGCAGGTGCGTTCCTAGACGACAGGCACGGGCTCGACTGTGCCAGCTTTGGACAGTCATTGAGATTTGGGTTTTGAGAGCACCTTGTGTGCGAGTGTTGCATAGCTTGCTCTTAGATGGGTATTCCTTTGAGCATGTTACTTGAGGCATTTAGTAGTGAGGGAGTATGCATAGCAGGTTCATGGTAGGGATTTTCATGGGCATTATGTTGAGACATTTAGTTATAGCTCATTTCCTGCTTTCATATATATATCTATCTGCATACCTATCTTTTGTGCCTCTAGTAGACTTAGTGGGCATACCGTGGATATTGGTGCCGGTACCCACTGAGATCTACCTTCTGCAGTAGATCTCACACCCGCTGCGGTGACAGGTTCCTGAGGTAGCTGTTCCGGATAGCTTCGGGCGGAGACAGCTGATCGAGGTGAGGACGTGGCTGAGTAGTTCCTTACAAGTTTTGAGAGTCAGAGGTAAATGTACCTTGTACTTTATGTTTCCACTTTTGTACTGGACAGTCTGAGAGATTGGTGAGGAGTTGTATTTTATTGGGCAGCTTTCGGGAGGTTGTATTGAGGATGATTTTATTTATATCAGATGTTCAGTAGATTTCTATAGCTCTTGGTTTTTAGTTTCAGCTCTGATACATTTTTAGCTATAGATCTGACTTGCAGGGTAGACGCTTCGTCTGTGCGGCAGTTTCTGTACAGATGGCGGATCTGTTGGCGAGCCCGGGTTGCAGTTTCGACCCCGGGGCGTAACACAGCCGGCCGCCGCGCCCCGCCGCCCGCCGCCGCCACCGGCACCTCTCCGGCCGCCGGAACAGTACACCCACACCTCGAAAACCGTGTTTTCGCATCCAGGCTCCGAAAAACACGAGTAAATAGCCCATTTTCAATGTTTTCGCGCGCTGAATCCAAATCCGATGTCCGTTTTGCCAAATTCCAAACCTCAAATTTTCCAAAGGCATGCGGAAAGGCGATTTTTTGCCCAAACTTCGCCCTGAGTTCAATTTTGATCTCCGTTTCGCGCAAAATCACTTCTAAACAGTCGACGTGTCCTCCAATTACCCACGTGATCCCTTTTTAAGCCCGAAGTCCATCACTTGTGTCCAAATCGCGCACAAACACCACCGACACACCACGCAGGCCTCCGAAAGCTGCCAAATAACTAATAAACTCAACGCGGGGATCCGGGTCCTCGCATCGGCGCCTGCCGCGCCCGCTACTGCGCGGCGCCCAGGTGCGCCCGCTATCACGCCCCCGGGGTTTAAACGCGCGGAAGAAGAGCCACCGATGCTCCCAAACTCACAATATATTTTTTTTTTCTTCTTCCCCAGTGCGTGCCCAAACCCGCCGCATATACAAATTTACTCTGCAAACGGGCAGAGTCTCCTTTGTATATGCACGGCGTCCTGACTACAAACTCCATATCATTCGACCTTTAACCACATTTGATCAAGCATCAAACACATACAACCAGTCACTAAACACATACCGCTATTTTTCCACAAGTGACAAAGAGCCCGACTGTTTTCGAAAGGATAAAGCCACAGGGTTTTGAAAGCGGTGTCCACCCGACACCGAGATTTTAGAAAACCATTTCGAAATCGCATAAATCCACAGGGTTTGAAAGCGGTGCCCACACGACACCCAGGTTTTATAAAACTATTTTCGCAATCGCAGAAATCCACAGGGTTTTGAAAACGGTGCCCACACGACAAACAAGGTTTTATAAAACTCTTTTCGCAATGTTTTCTCTTTTCTTGTTTTTGTAGTTTGAAAGCGGCCAATCAAGAGATTTAAAAACAAGCACTTATCCAGAAAGGTATGAAAAACAGACCAACATCCACGTCGACCCCATGGGGGTATCGCAATCCACAAGACCGACTACTATGAGTAATAAAATGAACAAGGAATAAACAAATAGTCAACATCTGCAGCCTCGAAGGGCCAGAAGGTCACTCGCACGGCCTCACCAACGCCCTAGCACTCGCCCCTGGACGAACCTGTCACGGAGTGGGAAGTCAGTGACTAGAAATAAAAAGGAAAGCAATAAGGGCTAAAGTAAGGCAAACCACAGTAAAACCATAGCAACCACCCTCCTCAACGTGCAACCAACAGTGAAGAACCCTGTGCAAACCAAACCGGGCACCTCCCCCGGCAACCCCACCGAGCACCCGCCTCGGAAACCCCGCCGAGCACCTACCTAGGCACTCCGCCGAGCACCCGCCTCGGCTTCACCGCTCACACCCCCCACCCACGAGGGCCCCCATTACGTCACCATCACGTGGGGTACACGGGTCAACGTACCACTTTTCCGAAAAAGCACACCCTTGCGGTGGCCAAACTGCTGGTATGCGTGTAGCAATCACGAGCCTCATAATCAATTATATAAATAACCAGCGTAAACAGGGTTAGCATTATAAACAAGTAATCACTTTGTTTTTCACCTTTGCCCAAACATGCAATTATATCACCTACACCCTTTCCCAAATGACCCTGGAAATTGTACCCACCTAGTGTGACGACCGGCGTTCAACCCGTCCGCGACCGCGTGCCTGCCGAATCTACCACGTCCCGCGCCCCTGGGGGAACAATAATGGGCTAAGACTAGATGACCAAAACGCCAACGTCGACTCAAAACAGAAGACGGAAAAACCGACGCGATCCCAGAACTCTGCGCGGCGAGGTTCCCCGAACACCACCAACCCGTGCGGTGCGCACACCTCATGCGAACGGCCCTGCGCGGCCCCGGCCCGCGCGGCGTGGCTCGACTTGCGGGCGGCCCCGCACGGCACCAGCCAGCGCGGCACGCTGCCTGCGGCAGCCCCGAACGTCCGCTCTGCCGCGCGGCGCGCTGCCCGCGGGCAGCCCCGCGCGGCGCCCCTGCCGCGCTGCACGCTGCCTGCAGGTAGCCCGCGCGGCACCAGCCTGCGCGGCACGCCTGCAGGCAGCCCGCGCGACGGCCCCAAAAACTGCAGTGGCAGCGGCGGCGTTTTCCCCCCGCAGAGACGATCACCCGGAAAACCATAACGAAACCCTAATGAACCACTCACCTTAGATCTGCCGGAGGAAGAGGAAGGAGAGGATCGTCCACCTTCGCCCGATCAACCCGCAGAAAGGAAAAACTCCTTCCTTCTCCCTGGATCCCCACGCCGCCGCCTTGGAACGGGAGAGAATGAGAATTGGGGGGTACTTTTCTTCTTTCGCTCATGCCCTCGTCTGCCCTAATGTACGAAGGAAAACCCAGAAAGCGGAAAAAGGTTAAGTCCCCCCCCCGAATCACAACTTAACCCAACAGGAGTCTGACGAGGTGTCCAGGTTACCTTGATAACCGTGCAGATCGCCAGCACGGATCCTGGCGCGTCCAAACTGATCACAAGCTTCGAAAATTATTTCTGGGAGATTTCGGGGTCGGAATTCGAATCCGATCGCGCCACCGTTTCCCGTTTCGCGAGCTCTCGCACCTAAAAATACCCGCGAGCCCCAACGAAGTGCCCAAAAAATAATCGAATTATCAAACCCCCGCTGGACCACTAAAAGTAAAGTAAATTGAAAATTACCAAAATAAAAGGGCGGGTATTATACCCGCCCTGTGCGCGGCGCCCTGGTGCGCCCGCCCTGCGCGCGGCGCCCCCAAGCGCCCGCGCAGCGCCCAGGTGCGGTTGCGCGCGGCGCCCTTGGTGCCCGCGCAGCGCCCTGGTGCCAGCCGCGCGGCGCCCATGGGCTAGCCGCGCGGCGCCCACTCTTGCTGCGCGGCGCCCGCCAGGCTGTGCGCGCGCAGCAGCCCAGCGCCTGCTGCGCGCGGCGGCCATGCGCGCCCGTGCAGCAGTCCGCGCCGGCCGCGCGGGAACCCTTGCGCACCCGCACGGCCTCCTCCTCCTTGCAGCAGCCACGAACTCCAACCTCCAAAAAAAAACCCACACTCTAAAAAAAAAACGCAACAATCACATACCACGATGAAGCCCGCGCGCGCGCTCCGCTCGGCTCCCCACGGCTACAAGCAGTAAAAACACACCAACAACACGCTCCAAACCTTCTTTTACATCTTCTCTCGTCTACTCTTCTTCTTCCTCTTCTTCCTTCTCTTTTTCCCTCTTTCACTCACTTTCTCTGTTTTCTTTCTTTGAAGCAGGGAGGAAGAAGGTGATGTGCTGGCAACAATTAAGTGAAGACTTAATTAAAGGAGTGGCTGGCAGCTAATTAAAGGCAAAAAAACCAACTTACCCCCCAAACAAATATCTCATCCATTTTTAAAAGCTCTTTCATAATTCCTTTCGTTTCTCTTTTCTTTCTTCTTCATAGGCTAAAATTACCTCTAATTAAATTAATTTCTTAATTAATTAATTACTCCCTTTTTAGCCAACTCCAACTCACTTTTTGCCTTCGGGGCCTCCGCACCAGTCCCAAACCTCCCAAACTCCGCTGTAATCTGAAAATACACACGTTCCAACCATTTTCCAATTTTTCTGTGCCCCACTGCGGAGCCGATGCTCTAACAAAACCAGTCCTCTAATGGCGCACAAAGCCCGGAAAAAATCCGATTCAAGCTGGGGCTTCCGCGTTGATCCGAATCAACCCGAACTCATCTATAAACATATATGGAACACGCCCGAGGCGATTTCTCCGCACCACCCCATCTTGCGAGGTTGGTACACTCTACAAAGTCCCGGTACTCTACACTCTCCCATCCTTAAAAAGGTTTCGTCCTCGAAACCCAAAATAAATCCATAACTCAGGGGGGGTGACTCAAACAAATAGGGATAGGAAACACTCAACTCATCCTCAGGCTCTCAAGTGGCCGTTCTCACTCATCATAATGGCTCCACTGAACCTTCACTCAGGGTATGATCCGTCTCCACAATTCCTTAGCTTCACGAGCAAGAATTTTGCATCGGCTGCTCCTGCTAACTCTGATCCACGTCTAATTCCAAGGAAGTGACATCCAATACATGCGGGTGATCAAATATACTTCTTCCCGCCAGATAAATATTCGCGGACCAAACTCCCCGCGTAAACTCAAATCTGTAAATATCCCTGCGGATAATAGCTCCCACAATTCATGGTCTCCAAATCCAAACTCCAAGCCTCTATTTGGCATAACTCCTCCGTTGCTCCCTAGCAACTAAAATGCTCAAAACTCCACAAAGACACTCTCACAATCCTCCACAGGGAAAGAAATTCAACCTCGGGAACATTTCCCCAAATTTCCGACTCTCAAATTCCAAGTTCCAAAAGCGGCACCCACTAATCGATCACCTCATTCCAAGGTTACACTGCTCGCCTAGACAAGGCGTAACTGATCATAATGTCCTTACCGGGATAATGCTATACTATATCAATCATACATCTTTGAAAACTCTATCCACCGGCGTTACCTCAAACCAAACTCTTCCTGAGTATCCAAGTACTTCAGGTTCGAGGATCCATGAATAACTCAATTCTCTCTCTCTATCACTGGCAAACATCTACATCCATACTGGTATCCTCTTTGGCTTTAACTCTTCCCAGTTACACTGGCCTTGCATAGTCCAAAAGCTTCTGACCTCTGTCACCACATAGGCTAAGGCAAATCCTCAAACGGCATCACTGTTCGTTGGATCTACTGTTACTCTTGCAACTGAAATCACATGGCCTATCCACAAAACCTTTAGAAGTCAAAAAGCATACTCTCTCAACTCGACATCCAACTTCTTCTCTCTCAGAAGTTGCTGCACTATCCCCAAGTGCTCCTCATGCTCTATGTCACCTCGGAAATAATCCAAATATCCACGACGGGTACTGCTACTAACCCGTCCAAACACAGCTGGAATACTCAATTCCTCAAATCCTAAAGGCGGCAGGGCATTAGTCAATCCACTGACCGCGCCGTAAGCTCACAATGCCCCTACTGGATCTAGAACACTTTCTGGGTATAGCCCTCGACTATTAGGCTCCATAAAGCTACCACTCTCACAAAGGCATCTGCCGAAAAACAAACCAAATCTGTCTAGGCTCAAACCATCATAGAACCCTCACCGTTGTGCACTCACAACGTGGCATCACTGTCGCGTACCAACGGCATGGTAACAACACCGTGAATCAACGGTGTGGCAACCTACACAAGTATCCATCTCTCAGATCCTCACTGTCGTATTCCCACGACGTGGTGCTGGGTCACATAGACCCCTCGATCCAACAGAAACCACAACTGCGCTTTCAGCTCTCACTCTCTGTCTCGCAGGTGATACTCCAATAGGTGCTACCATAGTCGGCGCAGTTTCCAAAACCACGTCAATCACTATCTCGATCTCAATCTCCCTAAACGGCGGCTTAAATAACAACTCAAGTAGACTCACACCCAGGATCACACGAGCGATAAGGATATCCTTTTGTCCCGGTGCCGCCGCAGGCACCTCCTCCACAATCGCTAGAAGGCGATACGACCACGACTCAACCTCTGTCGTGGTCTAGCCTCCTCTATAAACACACTCCTCCTGATCAGGTCCACGGAGGGTCATTGTCCTCTCTCGACAATCCATGGTAGCCTAACATTGGGATAACCAATCCCAATCCATCCTCATATCAACATCTCTGAACTGATGTAGGACTAAAACTCAATGGATCAAATTCCACGATCCAACTGCACTGGGCAGGACTGGCAACAATCATCCATGTGCTATACGTGATCTGGAACCTGATCCTCACGTGCACAAGCCAACAGTCCTAACTCTGGCCCACGCGAAGCTACTCCTGCTCTACAAAACACACTCAAGCGGTGTCGGCATCAACCATGCTCTAACTTCGACAACCGTAAGGAATCCACACCTGGTAAGACGCGATCCACTATCCTGGCATCCCCTAACCGGCTGCATAATCTCATCCACAAGATGCTGGTGGTCATCGCTCTATCTGACTCGGCGTCACGGCTCCATCATCCTACCTGTAAATCGGACGAACCTCTGCATCCTGAAGGGGTAGTGGGGGTGCCGTCGCAAGCGGCAACCCTGAGCACTACTCTGGGACACTCTGCCTGAATATGTCCTGACTATCCATAAGAAAACCATCGCCCCTGCCTGAGGTCACACTATTGCGATGAATGCGGCCCACCGCATAAAACACACTCATCCTGACATTACCGCTGGTGCCTCGACTGTCGAGACCCTCCTGGTCTCTGTCTCCTCTCAGACCCATGATCATGAGACTGGAACCGTGGCGACCTCGATCCACTCAACTATCCCAAAATCAGGCGATGCAAGACGTCTCTCTCTGGAGCTGGTCCCTCGCTCACCGTTCCTCTCGAACGTGATCTCTGATCCTTAGTCAATCCATCGAGTAAGCACAATCGCTGCCTATAAAGTCGGCGCTCGCCGAGAATGCACAAAGAGCTAGATATCTCGATGTAGTCCCCTCTCAAACATGATCAACCTTCTAGGCCTCATCCTAGGCAACATAGGGTACTCTGCTCAACAATCGTAGAAACTTGCTCCAAGTCATCATTGCACTCCCGGTGGTCCAGCAGGACGAACTCGACGCCACCAACTCTCGGCGTCCTTATCCAACAGTGCGCAACCAAGTGCACCTGATGCTTCTCCTGGATGAATAAATCTTCAAATAACATTCCTTAGCAACAATCCAGTTCTCGGCCTCCCAAGGCTCCAAACTCGGTCCCGAAATCTGCAGGGGATGGCACTGGATGAAGTACAACAACCGATCATCAACTCTCGCTGCTCCTGCACTACTCACAGTGCGATCTGGGTCGAAGTCGACGATCTCGCGGTCAGAGGTACTACTAGTGGTACCCCGGGAGATGCTCTCGGTCCAAGCATGCGCATCACGCGCTCCATGTTCTCTTCCTGGCGCCGCATCGCCTCAAACATCTGGGCTACCTGGGCCCGTAACTCTCAGACCTCACTCGGCTCTGTCCATTCAGCCTCCCACTGTTCGGGCTCCTCATCCAAGGTCGAACACGCCCTCGCCGCCGCACGGCGTCTCGGAAGCATGGAAAACCACTGCAACAGAACAAACATTAGGACCAAGAACTCTCTCGACCCAATCAAGCGAAAGTCTAGAACATGTTACCCATACTAAAGCATTATGTTGTCTGCAGCCAACATAATCATCTTTAGAGAAATAACATGTAAGATCACTCACCCTAATCCTCTAGAGGAGGTACAGACTCAATCAGGATTCTCGCTAAAGTCACGTCTCTCATGACAGTCATCCTACTGTCCAACCAATAGCCTAGGGTCTCTAAGTCCTCAACGACCTATGTTCCTAGGCTCTGATACCAACCTAATCTGTCACGCCCCGGGGTCGAACTGCGACCCGGGCTCGCCAACAGATCCGCCGTCTGTACGGAAACTGCCGCACAGACGAAGCGTCTACCCTGCAAAAGATCTATATCTAAACCTGTATCATAGCTGAAAAAAGAACTAAAAACTACAGAAATCAAACTGAACATCTGAAATAAATAAAAATCCTCAATACATAGTCTCACACCCTATGTAAAATAAATCAACCTCACCGATCTCTCAGAATGTCCAGTACAAAAGTGGAAATCATAAAATAAAATACCGGGTACATCTACCTCTGACTCTCAATGCTGGTAAGGAACTACTCGGCCACGTCCTCACCTCGATCAGCTGTCTCCGCGCGTGCTAAGCCGGAACAGCAACCTCAGTAACCTGTCACCGCAGCGGGTGTGAGATCTACTGCAGAAGGTAGATCCCAGTGGGTACCGTCACCAATATCCCCGAACTCTCAAAGCTAAGTCGGAGAACCACCTCCACGACTCAATCTGATATAACACAATCCATGATCTAGAATAGTCTCAACAAGAGATCTCAAACTCACCTGACACTAGAACTCGTCTCAAAACTCAAAAAGAAACCACTCGGCCCCCAGGCACGAGGTTAAATGCACCCTGAATCTATGCCATACCTCTGGCGAACACATGATATAAAAACCACTTTTAAAAATGTTGATTTGCTAAAAACGGGTCTTCTCGATTTTTAAAACGATCAGGGTGCAAAAATAATGCCAACGGAACATGAAGTCTAGTGTCAAATAGTAACAGGAGTCTACTAAAAATAATCTGGGGTTCCAATAAATTTTTCAGAAAATTCCAAGCAACTATCAGATTTACTACAGTAAAAATAACATGCTAAATATGATTAAATTGCATTCAGGAGCATTAAAGGGCATTCTATAAATTTTGGAGAAATTCCAACCCACCTGAAACGCTTTGCGTAGGCAAAGCCGAAGTCGGGGTAGTGCGGCTAGCTCACAAGGAAGATCTGCTGAAGTTGCTTCTTCGGCGCGTGGTTGCTTTTACCTCAGCTACAAGCTCACAGCACACAAAGTGCTCACAAGACCCTCTAACAATTTTCACTGCACTAAACAAGTGCCCACAACCCACACTAAGACCACCACAACACCAAAACCTCGAAGTGCGTGCCACCAAAAATCTCGGGAATCCATAGATGGAAGCAGCTCTGAAAGAGAAAGAATTTTGTTGAAGGTTGCACCGCGAGAATCCGAGCAGGCAAAGAGTTCTCTGAGCTTGAACGGGGCCTACATATAGGCTGGGAAAAACAATTGGATTAATACCCATGGTGTCCCTAGTTTCGGGCGCCCGAAATATTCGGGCACCGAAAATCGGGTGCATGGACCCAGCCAATCAGCGCCCGAAACGTCAGGGGTGTGCCACGTCAGCGCAAAACAACGGACAGCAAAGCCGGCCACTAGCCTTGCGCCACGTGGCCCCACCCAGAAGCCGACACGTGGCCGCCCACGCGCGGGAACCGCGCGTCAACGCACCCATGTGCGCGCCTGCGCTCGCCGCCTGCGCCTCTACACGCACGCATCCCGAGGCGCTCTCCAGTCTGCACCGTGGACCGAGCGCGCAACACCGCACCAACCACGCGCTGCCACGTGTCACCCTCCGGTCCACCGTACACCCGCGCTTTTCTCGTGGACCGCGCCTGCTGCGCCGGCCAACCGGGAACCGCCACGTGTCCCGCGCCCGGGTGCACGCCTCCGCGGTGGACCGAGCGGCTGCGCCTCAGCCGGCCGCCGCGCCCCGCCGCCCGCTGTCGCACCCCGGGGTCAAAACTGCGACCCGGGCTCGCCAACAAATCCGCCACCTATGCGAAACCCCGCATAGGCAAAGCGTCCAACCTGCAAAGTATCATCTAACAGCTAAATAGATATCAGAGCTGAAGAAAAATTGCTGTAATAAAAGTCTGAATCACTGTACAACTGAAAAATAAAGTACAATATCCATCTCCCATAAATAATGATACAATAATCCGGTCCACCGAAACTGTAATACAAATAAAAGCCACATATACAACATCTATAAATCCAAAAAGGAAGATAAACTGAAATAATAAAAATACAACTGTGTATAGTGAAACCCATAATCCGGGTTGGTACATCTATCCCACTGTAGATATCAACACTGGTAGGGATCTATCTCGCGACTCCCTCGCCTCGAACCGTCAACCGAAAGGTCAGCATCTCCCGCAGCAGACACTGCAAAACAAAGGGAGGAAAGAGAAAAACAACAATGGGGGTGAGAACCACTAGTAAAACCAGTAGCCTCCCCCTGTGGGTAAAGCCTCAAACCCCGACGTACCCACTAAGTCTACCAGAGTCAAGAAAAGGAATAAGAGAGGTAGTAAGCTATAAACAGAAATACTGATAAGAGGAAGCTACCACTAGTATGCCTCTAAATGTCGTGCTAAGAAGTATAGCTAAAAGTATGCATCAGTAAATAAATGCCTGCCTGAATAAACCCAATCCAACCACCAGTAAACACTGGTACTGCCTGCTCTGCCTACCGCATCGGGTATGACAGCCTACGCATAACACCGATGCAAAAAGAAGTCTCACGGACTCAAAGCCTGTCTGTCGCACACTCCGGAGTGGCACTCGAGGGGAGCGACCCACACGAGTAAGTACCTCAGTAACAAGTATCAAAACTAGCAGGACTGGATCACGACTCTGATCAATGTGGAAAAACCCATCCACTAAAGAAAGCCCGATCCCCCCAATCTGATGCAATAATAACCACCCGGTCGACCGCCCAAAGTCCGCGGTCGCCGCAATACCCTGCCATCAAGCCCAGCCTGTCCCATATCCCAAGAATCTGACTACACTATCCCAAACCCCCTGCTCGCACCCGAGCTACAAATACCCAGAGTCTAAAATGAAAAGGAGAAAAGTATAAAGCATGGTTTCTCCTAAGTCAAATTCCAACATGATAGTGTAGCAGAAAAAGGTGGCCTATCTAGATGATCATACAAGCATGCAAATGTCCCAAGATAATGCAAGAGGAAAATAGGTATCGATGTTCTTACATTTATTAGAGCATGTTATTCCAAAATATTGATAATTACATAAGTGTCACGCCCCGGGTGTAAACCAGAACCCGGGCTCGTCCACAGATCCGCCGTGCACACGGAATTTCCCGTGTACACGAAGCGTTGGTAACCTGCTCAGATATAAGAGAGATAATAAAAGAGCACAAAACAGAGCTGAACTAAAAGAACTATAAGTAATCTCAGACTGGAAATAAGATACAAGCTGAAATAAAAGTACAATAAACTCCTAGCTCACCAAAAATATACAACCAGCTTGCTAAAGCCAGACCCAAAAATAAAGTGCTACAACCTGAGATACAAAGAGGGGGGTACAATAAAAGTCCAGCTACTCTCACAGTCGGGGTAGACGATCTAGCTAGTCTGCAATCCTCTTACCTCGATCCGCCGCTGATGGCCCAGCAGCTCCCGCAGACGACTCTGCAAAATAAAAGGGAAAAGATAGAAAACAACTATGGGGGTGAGCACTACTAGATAAACCAGTAGCCTCCCCTAGTGGGTAAAACCTCAAACGCTGACACACCCACTAGGACTATAAGCGGCAAAAAGGAAAGAACAGTTGTAAGCTATAAAGGCTGCTGAAAAAGAAAACTACCACTACTATGCCTCTAAATGCAGTGCCAAAAAGATAACTGTATGCATGCAACTATGAGGCTAACTGCCTAAAGGAACCCAATCAAAGGGCCAAAAAGCACTGGCACTGCCTGCTCTCTCATAACTCACAACTGTCCAACTGACCGGCACCCGTCACGGTCAAAAGCCTACTCCGGAGTGGCACTCGAGGGGAGCGGCCCACACGAGTAAAGTAACCCTGTCATCAATATCTCACAATAACAGGACTGGATCATGACTATGATCAACGTGGGAAACTCCATCCACTAATGCAACCCCGATCCCCAATCTGATGTGATGATAAACATCTGGTCAACCGCCCAAAATCCGCGATCGCCGCCAGACCCATATATCCCGATCTGCTAAAGTAAAAACATCTGGTCGACCCCCTAACGTCCGCGGTTGCCACAATGCCCCACAACCCACCAACGAGTCTAAACTGTCCCAGACTCAAGACCCCAACTACACTGTCACGCCCCGGGGTCGGAACTGTGCCCCGGGCTCGCCAACAGATCCGCCGCCCCTACGGGAAGCCCCGTAGAGACGTAGCGTCTAACCTGCAAATAAACAACTATACTAGCAGATATTAGAGCTGAAATAGAAAACTAACTATAAACAAGAAATAGACAGTCTCTCAAGAGTAACTGCATAGCATCCTCACCTGAAATACATAAGAGTCTCTCAAAAAGTGAACATAAAATGTACAACTCGATACCTCACTACATAGTCTCTCAAACATGACACAACCAAAGTAAACATAAGGGTACCTCTATCACACACTGTAGCTGAAGGGGGGGAAAGGGATCTATCTCGCGACTCCCTTACCTCGGTCTGTAGGAGCTGGATCAGCAACTGGTGTAGCAGGAACTGGAGCTGAAGTCCCTGGGGAAAAGACACCACGACGGGTGTGAGAACTACCTCCCACAGTAGTTCTCAGTGGGTGCCGCCAACAAGCCCGACGGTCTGCCCACTAAGTCTACTAGAGGCATAAAGTAACAAAAGAAATGCCGTACAGAAAAGTTGGAAAGTAAAAGTATACTGCTACTATGCCTCTATCTAAATGCTCAAAGAATAGGACAGAAGATCAATATGCCACTACTGGTACTCATCTCAAATCACCCAATCCAAACTGACTGCCACATCGGGTCCAGTCAAACCTGCGCCTACCTACTGCCGTAGGTATGTCCGTAGCTGCCAAAACTGGCTTAGCCAGAGGGACGGTGTCCGTGACTGCCAAAACTGGCTCAGCCAGAGGGACACCAGCATCGACAAGCCGCGATAGAAGTATCAGGCCCAACTCCGGAGTTGCACTCGTGGGTAACGACCCCACCGAGCAAAGTATCCGCGCATCTCTGTCGAGCTCAAATGTGGCTCCTGCAGGCTATGATCCAACACTGTCTGACTCACTAACAGAAAGTCCACACTGTCACTAAGACAATCCCCCATGATCCCAGATCCATCATCACTATCACTATCACAATGCAAACTGGTCTACAGACTGCTACCGACCCCACTCGGTCCCCAGACGCGAGTGCAAATGCATCCACAGCTACTACACCTCCCAGCCCACGACTCGGGGAAAACCACTATGTCCAGAGTGACATGAGTAACAACCACTGTGGGAGAGCTAAAGTAATGAATAAATCTAATTCATGTTCAAGTTTACTATAGTTCAGTTGTGCATGATAAATAATTAAATAACAAGTAGGCTAAGTTAAGTTTCCATGTTGCAAAAGTTACAAAGGGGTCATCAAATTTAGCAACTAACAACTGTGGTTACAACATACAGTTTTCACAGGATATTGGAGTCATTTACTAGCATGCATGCAACTACAATTATAGAATTAGAGTACAGTCCGTAGATTTTGAAAGCGAGAACACCCACCTGAACACGCTAACTGTCCGGGGTTGTACAGATAAAAAGTCCAGAAACCGCCAAAACTCCGTATCCGCTAAGCAAGGAGCACAATAGTCGTGCTCACAAAGTCCTGGGTACAACAACAATCCACAATTACACTTAAATTCCATACACAAAACCAAGTTCCAAAAAATCTGCATGAACAGTCCCCATTCACACGAAATTTTCACCTGAAAATAATCCTTGAAAAATTCCAATAAAAATACCACGACGATCCTCGTGAAGTGTACATGTCGATAGGCTCTTGAATCGTCGAAATCAGATGTCCAAAAGGGGAGATAAAAATCCGCAAAGCAGCAGCTGTCCAGAAACTCAAACAATCACAAAGGGAGGTTAAAATGTACCCCAAACCCCTGTATAAGCTCATTTCCAGAAAAACGTCCAACACGGAAAACGTAGCTTTGCCTCTTGTGAATCTGCTGTCGAAGAAATCGTCCAAAAAATTGATCGGGGTAGCCCGGTAGACCTCCCAGACTAAACTGCGACGAAGATGGGCCTCCAACAGTATAACGTCGCTCCGTACCACGATGCTGGAAACGCTGTCGTCGCGGCCTTCAAAAATTCTGAAACTTCACCAGAATATGCTCAAGAGGGAGAGGAAGAAATCTTATGAAGGGGTCGTGGTCTAATTCTCCCGGGAAAAGGTGCAAAAACGCGGCCCAAGTGGCCTATTTATAGAGGTTTCTCGAAATCAGCCCAAAAAGACAAGGCCCACACTTTCGGGCCCAAGATTCGAGCGCCCGAAAAGTTTTGGGCGCCTACAGTGTTGTGCCCGGGCCCAACACTGTTCACGCCCGAATCCATCCCGTGCCGCCACGTGTCCGCTGAACAGGAGACACCGGTGCAGGGCCACTCAGCGACTGCCACGTGTCCCGCCGAACAGGAAACACCGACGCGGGACCACTCACCGACCGCCACGTGTCCACCTGCTCACACAGTAAGGCGGTGGCGCCCGCCAATGAGCGGGCGCCATGTGTCCTCCCGGTTGACCCGCCGACCGCGCGACGTGGGTCGCACGTGCGCACGCTTCCCGAGGCACCTACCGCGCGCCCCGTGCACCGCGCATGCTGCACCCGCCAATCAGGGAATGACACGTGCCCCCTGCACCCGGTCCACGCCTTCCGCAGGAATTCTTTGGACCGCGCCTGCGTGCACCAACCAACTGGAGGCTGCCACGTGTCCCTCGCCTGGTCCATGCACCGCCGCGCTCTTTCAGTAGACCGCGCGCCCTGGGCCCGCCAATCAGGCGGTGCCACGTGTCCCTGCGCCGGGTCTGTGCACCCCGCCGCGCTGCTCTGTGGACCGCGCGTCGTGAACCGGCCAATGATAGGCCGCCACGTGGCATCCCGGCGGTCTACGGCCCCTCCTATGCACCAAAAATCACAGAAAACTTCCGGGGGTCCGTTTTTGGGCATCCGGACTCCAAAGTAAACAAAGAAATAGTCGTTTTCAAGCGTTTTTCCGCGCTGAATCCATTTACGACCTCTGTTTGGCCTAAATATTTTTAAAAATTTTGGCAAACCCAGCCGAAGGCCAACACAACAAGTAGAATCACACAGGGTCCATCAGTAGCATCCAATTGATGCACCGTGGGCCAGATACACCAATACTAGGTGTTCTAACAGTGGATTCATCAGAAGAACGCTGCATGGGAACTAGGGCCACTACATACACCATCCCAAAACTCTGCTCGAACTCGAGCAACATGCATAAGTATAACAACGAGAATAACTACACATGGTTTCTCCTAAGTCAAGTCACAATAAGATAGTGTAGCAATAAATAGTGGTCTAACTAGATGTCCATACAAGCATGCATTTGTCCCCTTTTAAAACTATAGAAAAGTGTTCGATATTTATTTCAAAAAAGATTGATCTTATTATACCAACATGATAAGTCAATTGCATGCAAGGTTAGGATATAGCATTTGTCCAACCGTATTATCCCAAGTTTAATACATAAAGGCTATCAATTAATTTGTGGGGTCAAGGCATTAGGTTCTCACATTAAATATTAGATTATCACATTTAAATTGGGGAAGCTCAATAATCCTAGTGAGCATGTCAACCGTGAGGGAAACACAACCACCCACCTCAAAAAGCGCGCACTACACCCGAAAAACTCCCCGCTGCCCGCTGTCCCCTAAAATCGCTGTCTACCGAAAACAGTGCCCTACAACAACACACATAGCACAAGGTGTAAACATACAAATCCTAAAAACACAGCTTTTGCTGTTTTTCCAAACAGCACGAAAAACGAGGCATTTCACCTCTGTGCTGAGCTCCAAAAATCCCAGAAAATTCACGGTTGCGTTCCTCGCGAAGAGTAGGCCCAAAACGACTATTTATACGCCTCGATCCGATGCTCCTAGGCCAAGATATAAATCGATGAAGCCGCCGCTGTCCAAAATTCCACACAGCAAAAAGGGGGTCAAAAACATCTTGGGAACCGTGCCAAGAATTCGGAATCCAGAGAAATAACCAGCACAAAAAATGAAGCCCCACCTCTCAGGAACACACCGGCGCAGAAATCGTCGAAAACGGCCTCCAATACTGCGCAGGGGGCTTCTCGGACTGAGAAGTGACGAAAATGGGCCGAAATGGGGGAAAAATCGAGGCGCATTGTAAAATCCAGATCGCCGCTGTCGAGCCTCCAAAAATTCTGGAAATCCACCATGAGATGTAAAATAACAAGAGGAACAATTTCTCTAAAGAGCTCTCTCTCCCATTCCCTCTCTAAGCTTCGAAAAAAGGAGAAGAAGAGAGAGAGGTGGGGTGTTTATATAGGCCCAAAAAAACATTTCACAAAATGACGGATGTGTCCCCGGTTTCGGGCGCCCGAATCTTTCGGGCCCCCGAATCTTTTGGGCCCCAAAACTAGGCCCAAACAGTGGCCCGGCCCAAGGCCCACTCGCGCCCGGTTCACCCGGGCGCGACACGTGTCCCCCACACAGGGGACAGCGGCGCCCGGCAAATCGGGCGCGGCCACGTGCCCCCCAGCGGGGCGGCTGGGTGGGTGGCGCCAGCCACTGGCGCGGCGCCACGTGGCTGGCGCTGCCCCGCCCGGCACGCCAGCCGGCGCGCGTCTGCGCACCTGCGCCCATGTACGCATACGGCCGCAGCAACGTGCCCGCGGGTGCACCGCGCGCACCTGCGCCCTCCAACCCGGGGCCGCCACGTGGCGCGCCCCGGTCCACGGTGCACCGCGCTCCCCCCCCCGCGCCTGCCCAGCCTGCCCGCGCACGCCCCCGCGTGCCGCCCGCACAGCACCAGGCCTACCGCGTTCTGCCACGTGGCCCGCCGGTGCACCGTGCACCGGCGGCCCACCTCCATGGACCGGGAGGCGTGCGCCGGCCCAATAGGCGCCCGCCACGTGTCCCAGGTCGGTCCATGGCTCCCCCCGTGCACCATTTTGCACCGAAAACTTCCGGGTGTCCATTTTTGGGCATCTGGACTCAGAAAAATACAAATAAATAGCCGTTTTCAAGCGTTTTTCCGTGCTGAACCCAAATACGGCCTCCGATCAGCCTGAAGCCACTTCTAAAATTTGGCAAAAGCAGCCGAAAGTCAGGCTTGATCCCAAACCCTCCTTGAGTCCAATCAACACATCCCTTTGACATGTTGGGGCCCAACACACCAACAATAGGTGATCCTCACCCCAAAACATGGGGGGAAAGCAACAGGGGATTCTGGGACACTACAATAAGAACATTAAGTGCAACATAGCCTATGCCTGCCTATACCACATACACGATGCTCACAGGTATAAATTGGCCTTTTCTTTCTAACATAATATCCTTTGATCTCAAACAAGCATAAAATTTTATCCACAATGTGCAACCAACATTCTAACACAAGTGTCACTCAATATGCCTAGTGAATAAGTCCAAATAAGAGGTCCACGACGATCACCCACACCTGAACCATCCATTTGCACATAATGTAGGTCGACGATCAAGTTACCCGTTTACCCTCACAAAGTATAAGATAAAGAAGTGCCACACATACTCAACATCACATAAGGTGGTACAACGCTTGTCAAACCTCACATTCATACATAAATATTCTTAGGATCATTTAACATTACTTAATCCTAGACATTCAATCATGTATCACCAATGAATAGTCTAAGGCCCACAACCTTTATTGATCTCACATAGGATGAACATAGGATCTACCAACAACATCCAATCTTATTTGGAGGAATTAGGAGTCATGAACAAAACTTAGTCTCATAAGGAATAGGCCTCAACTCACAATGATATCCATCTTTTCATGAATGAATTAGAAATCAAAAGCATAGGTCGTTCTCACATCAACTAGATCAATAACCAACCTCGACACCCATTTTCACATAAGCTAGATCAAAGATCAATCAGCTAATTATTCTCACATGGATATGTTATGAATCAACATCTATGCCCAACATCACACATTGTAGGATAAGGATCGACAACTATAATTCATATCACCAAGTGGAGACTAAGGATCACCAAACCAACTACTCTCACATAAATCATTCTCAAATAAATCAACTAAGTCCTTCTCACATAAGCAACCAAGCACTTGTCACATAATCCCATCAAGTCCTCACATAAATCAACCAACCATTCACATATAACTATCACCATCATTCTCACATAATTATGTTAACCATTCATCACAAGGTGTAGGTTGAAGATTAATTTTTCAATTACCCTCACATAGCATAGGTTTAAGGATGATCACTTATAATCAACTTCATATGAGATAACGTAATATCAACCAACCAATCATTTACTCATGCATAAGCTAAGGATCAATTAACCTAACATAAATATGGAGATTCAAGCATGATTCACCAAGGAAAAGAAAATAACAATCAACATGCCATGAGGGAAACCAATAGCCCGAGTGGGTAAATCGTCGATTTCGGCAAAGCACAACCACCCACCTAAAACTTGACGATCCGATGCCCAATCTAGCTGAATTTTGGCGTGAGTAATCCTTATCCTCCCAAGAGTCCGATGCCGCCAAAATTATCCAAATCCGCCTCACGGATTGGGCGCAATCATTGAAACAATGCACGCTGCGCAATTAAAGCCCAGAATTTCAGCAAGTGCAACAAGGTTAAATAAAAAGTATGCGCAACCTCAAATACCACAAAATGAAGTTCCTAGCAGTAAAACAAAGATGTCCTCTTCCATAGAAATATCTTCAAGTCCTCAAAAATCCACCATTAATTTCCCTTAACATTCAAATGAAGCAAATATCACAATGCTGTCCAAAAACTGCTAACATAAACTTGCTAGAACTTCCAAGCTTAATTAGAGGCTTTTCCAAAGGGAATCATCCACAGATAATAAAAGAGAATTTGTTCACCTTGAAGTTAAGAAGAAGTCCCAACTTGAATTTCTGAAAAAGACCTAATATTTCCAAAGTTATCTGCATTCCAAGGTGCATTGCTCAAATCAAAAACTAAAACAGGGACTGCAGTAAACCTTATAATAGCACTAGAAAGATCATTAAAGTTACCTAATTAAACGTGCTCCAAATCTAGCAAGAGAGGTACCATTGGATTCCTTGTCGAGAGTAGATACAAATTGAGCTAAAGAACTCCAAATTTCATGCTCGGATGAAGGAGAAATTCCATAAACACTATGAACTATCAAAAATCCAATCTGTGCACATGTTCCTCAAAGAAAGCTAATAAACTCTCAGAAACTTCAAATCTGAGTAAAGTGGTACATACCAAAGTTGTAGATCTTCGAGTCCTGAAGATTTCTCCACAAACATCACCCAAATATTCCACTCCTACAGCCTAGGGGAGTGAAAACACTAAGAGTTGTCCAATCCAAGTCTGTGAAAAGGGTCCCAAAGATGACCATAAAACTCAGGTAAAACTATAGATTTAGCCAAAGTATTGTATACCAAAGTTATAGATCTACCTCTTGTGAAGATCCCTTTAAATTGTCAGATCAAAATTCCATCAGATGAGTGTTGTAGGCCTTCTGCACTAAAACGCGACGAAAAAGGGCTGAAATAGCAACAATGGTGATCTTCTCCACTTGCACAGCGATGAAAACAGCAAGGAGTCCCCCAAGTTCAGCTGCAGATGAAGGAGAAGAGGAAGAAGATGGAAAGGAAGCTCTGGATATTACAGGAAAAATCACCAAGTTTCAAAACTCTGCAATTGAAGGTGAAAAGGGCTATTTATAGCCAAAGAAGCTCCTGTTTAAGCAGTTTGGGGGATAAAGTTGGGAAAGTGAAGCATTGGCAGTGAGAGAGGGGGGGAGGGGGGGGGCACGCGGCACCAATCCGCGCGTCCCTGCCCGGATCGAGTGGCGACCGACGCTGCCCATCCCGTGCGTGCCACGCGGCGCGCACGGGGAAGGCGCGGGCCGCCTGGCGCACGTAGGCGCCACGCCAACAGGCGCGCGCCACGTGTGCGCCGGTCGGCCTCCCACGCGCTGCCGCGTGGCGCGTGGGGCACCGGCTGCGCCTGGTGCACGCCACTCCGTGGACTGGCTGCCTAAAATGTTCCAATAAGCTCCAAAAATGCCACGTTTTGCTATTTTCGCGCGCTGAGTCCAATTCCGACCTCCAAAATTCCAAATAATGCAACCAAATAGCCGTTTTAATCATTTTTCCGTGCTGAATCCAAATACGGTATCCGTTTTGCGCAAAACCAGTTTTATTTTTCGATGAAACTCCCGAATAGGTAAAATTGATCCATTTCTCGCACTGAGTCCGTTTCTTGGGTCCGATTTGCGCGCAACCAGCACTATCCACAGAAATAAGCCTCCACAAGCTGTCGATCACACTGTAATGACCATAAAGATTCGAGTCTTCATACCCGCCGCCGCCGCCTCTCCAGCCGTCGGAACGGTACACCCACACCTCGAAAACCGTGTTTTTGCATCCGGGCTCCGAAAAACACAAGTAAATAGTCCATTATCAACGTTTTCGCGCGCTGAATCCAAATCCGATGTCCGTTTTGCCAAATTCCAAACCTCAAATTTTCCGAAGGCATCCGGAAAGGTGATCTTTTGCCCAAACTTCGCCCTGAGTGCATTTTTGATCTCCGTTTCATGCGAAACCAATTCCAAACACTCGACGGGTCCTCCAATTACCCACGTGATCCCTTTTTAAGCCCGAAGTCCATCACATGTGTCCAAATCGCGCACAAACACCACCGACACACCACGCAGGCCTCCGAAAGCTGCCAAACAACCAGTAAACTCAATGCGGGGATCCGGGTCCTCACATCGGCGCCCGCCACACCCGCTGCTGCGCGGCGCCTAGGTGCGCCCGCCCTACACGCGGCACCCTAGTGCGCCCACCCTGCGCGCGGCGCCCCCTGGCGCCCGCGCATCGCCCTTGGCGCCCGCGCAGCGCCCTAGTGCCAGCCGCGCGGCACCCATGGGCTAGCCGCGCGATGCCCACTCTTGCTGCGCGGCACCCGCCAGGCTGTGCGCGCGCAACAGCCCAGCGCCTGCTGCGCGCGGCGGCCATGCGCGCCCGCGCAGCAGTGCGCGCTGGCCGCGCGCGCACTTTTGCGCACCCGCGCGGCCTCCTCCTCCTCGCAGCAGCCACGAACTCCAACCTCCAAAAAAAACCCCACACTATAAAAAAAAACACAACAATCACATACCTCGATGAAGCCCGCGCGCACGCTCTGCTCGGCTCCCCACGGCTACAAGCAGTAAAAACACACCAACAGCACGCTCCAAACCTTCTTTTACATCTTCTCTCATCTACTCTTCTTCTTTCTCTTCTTCCTTCTCTTTTTCCCTCTTTCACTCACTTTCTCTGTTTTCTTTCTTTGAAGCAGGGAGGAAGAAGGTGATGTGCTGGCAACAATTAAGTGAAGACTTAATTAAAGGAGTGGCTGGCAGCTAATTAATGGCAAAAAGACCAACTTACCCCCGAAACAAATATCTCATCCATTTTTAAAACCTCTTCATAATTCCTTTCTTTTCTCTTTTCTTTCTTCTTCAAGGCTAAAATTACCTCTAATTAAATTAATTTCTTAATTAATTAATTGCTCCCTTTTTAGCCAACTCCAACTCACTTTTTGCCTTCGGGGCCTCCGCACCAGTCCGAAACCTTCCGAACTCCACTGTAATCTAAAAATACACACGTTCCAACCATTTTCCAATTTTTCTGTGCCCCACTGCGGAGCCGATGCTCTAACAAAACCAGTCCTCTAACGGCGCACAAAGCCCGGAAAAAATCCGATTCAAGCTGGGGCTTCCGCGTTGATCCGAATCAACCCGAACTCATCTGTAAACATATATGGAACACGCTCGAGGCAATTTCTCCGCACCACGCCATCTTGCGAGGTCGGTACACTCTACAATGTCCCGGTACTCTACACCCGGAGCCCCGCTACTAGACGATGGTGCCGTCGGCACAGATAGTACAACTGGAGGCACAGGGGCCTCAGAAACAGCCGGGGGTGGTGCCTCTCTCTGGCCAAGAAACTGGTCCATCCTCTGCTCCTGTCGGCGATGAGTCTCAGCCAACTGGGCCACCAAGGCCCTCAACTCACTAAGCTCAGAAGGTTTGGACTGCTCCGGCTCATCCGGGGGTATAGGAGTACCCCGGGTAGGGATCTGGCGTTGGGGAGGCATCCTGCCACAAGAAACCAAACATCAGCAACAAAACCCCACACGACCCAATCTAGCGAAAATCAAAAGACATCCCCCTATTCCTGTAACTTTATGTTTTCTCCAGCCAACATAATTGTTCAACAGAAATAGAATATGTCGATCCCTCTTCACTCACAGGAAGAGCCAACTAAATAATAAATCACTGACTTTCGCAAAATATCACGCCACTCACGCCCTATCATCCTAGGGTCTGCCCAAAAGCCTAGGGTTTCCAAAGTCCCAACTGACCTATCCCTAAGCTCTGATACCACCTAACCTGTCACGCCCCGGGAGTAAACCAGAACCCGGGCCCGTCTACAGATCCGCAATGCACACGGTATTTCCCGCGTACACGAAGTGTCGGTAACCTGCTCAGATATAAGAGATAACAATAATAGAGCATAAAATCAGAGCTGAAGTAAAACTACTACATCTCAAACCCAAGCTGGAAATAAAGTAAAGAACAACTGTAAATAAATACAAGTATCTCTCCCAGCTCACCACAAATATACAAATAGCTGGCTAAAGCCAGACCCAAAATAAAATATAATAAGACTGTCTGAGAAGATAGGGGTACATCAAAAGTCCAGCTAGCAACTGAAGGGTGGACACTTTATGTCACGCCCCTGGTGTAAACCAGAACCCGGGCTCGTCCACAGATCCGCCGTGCACATGGAATTTTTCGTGTACACGAAGCGCTAGTAACCTGCTCAGATATAAGAAATACTGAAAGAGCATAAAATAGAGCTAAACTACAACTAATACATATCAGATAAAGCTGGAAAGTAAAAGTACAAAAAGGAAACTCTCAAATATATACAAGTGTCTCTCCCAGCTCACCAATCAAATACAACCAGCTGGCCGAAGCCAGACCCAAAAGAAAAGAAAATACAACTGTCTGAGTGTATAAGGGATACATTGAAAACTGCTAAACTCGTACCCGGGTAGAAAGCTAGCTAATCTGCGATCCTTTTACCTCGATCCGCTAAGGAGGGTCTAGCAACTCCAGCAGATGATTCTACAAAACAAAGGGGAAAAAGACAAAGAAAAACAGTTGGGGTGAGAACTATTATAAAAATAGTAGCCTCCCCTAGTGGGTTAGACCTCAAACTCAGACATGCCTACTAGGTCTACTAGAGGCGAAAAGAAACAAGGGTGGTAAGCTATAAATATAACTACTGATAAAAAAACTACCACTATATGCATCTGAAATGCCAAGCTAAAAGAATAGCTAGATGCATGCATCAGAATATAAATGCCTACCTGATTAAACCCAATCTATAAACCAGTAAACACTGGCACTGCCTGCTCTGCTGTCAAACTCAAGAACCCAGTATCTGATAAGCACACGGCTCGATCTCAAAGTGTCCAATCGACCGGCACACGGCTCGGTCCTAAGCCTACTCCGGAGTGGCACTCGAGGGGAGTGACCCACACGAGTAAAGTATGTAGCGATAAGAAATCTGATATAGCAGGACTGGATCATGACTCTAGATAAGTGGGAAAAACCATCCACTAAAGGAAGCCTGATCCCTCACCTCCAATCTGATGCAATAATAATGATAATCCGGTCAACCGCCCACAGTTCGCGGTTGCCGCAATACCCTACCATCAGTCCCCATCTGCCCCAAAACTCTAAGTATCTAACTACACTATCACAGTCCCTCGCTCGAACCCGAGCACACTATCCCCTAAGTCTAGGTAACGGGAGAAAGAAATGAAAGCATGGTTTCTCCTAAGTCAGTTCCAGCATGATAGTGTAGCAGAAAAATGTGGCCTAACTAGGTGACCATACAAGCATGCAAAAGTCCTTTACTTAGTAACATGATTTCAGGTATTCTAATTCTTACAAAATTAAAGTATGTTATTTCATGAATATTCAATGTACTAAGTTGCCACAAGCCGGTCTATATACATGCATAAGACGTCCCAATATACATAAAACATAATATGGTTTTAGCATACTATTCCCAAGGGGTTTAGACAACATATCTTTTGCAAGAATTAACACTTTATTAATACCTAGTCCTCTAGAGATGCAAGTGTTAACAACAAGTCCATTCTTTCAATTTACGCATGCTATGTTCATTCCACTGGTATACTAGCAATATAATATAGGGATAGCTCCAATATGCCTAGTGGGTGATCAAAAGTAGGAGGTTTACAACGGTACCCACCTCAAGCGCTAAATCCCTGTCCAAAAGTGAAGTCCACGCTCGGTCCAAACAATCACCACAACACTGTTCACAATTACCCCAAACCATACAATTAAACTTACAATTACACTCAAGAACATGCTGTCCTAATACTAACAGTTCAGATTTGCACTGTTTTCACCTACGAAAAAGGCTCTGAAAATTCCAAAATAAATACCACCACGACCGTCGCGACGAGCCGGTCGAAGCGAGTACCTGCACGTTCAAATTCAAGTTTCCCACACTGAGATATAAATTCTGCAAGGGAACCACCCCAAAGAATTCTGTACAGAAATCTGTAGCACCTAACACTGAAAATAATGAATTGTTCACCTTCGGGAAATACTCAACAAAATCCCAGAAAATTCGAGGGTGTTCCTTGCGCTGTGTAGATGCTAAACGCCTATTGGCACGCCTCAATCCGATGCCTTTGAGCGAAGATATCGCCGAAATACCACACCATTGTCCAAAACTCCGCGAAAGAACAAAAGGAAGCTCGGGAAACACCAAGATAAACTCGAAAAGGGAGGGAGCTTAAAATAGAGAAGTCGGAGTCCTACCTGTCATGAGTCCAACGGCGCGAGAATCACCTGAATCGGAGGTCAGAGTAAGCCGGGGGAGTCCTCGCACTGAAACGCGACGAAGGCGGTCACAAATGAACGAGCGTCGAGCCGCGTCGTAAAAATGAGAGCCTCAGGATGCGTGCCACTAAAAATCCCAGGAATCCTCTGTGGGGTGTAGCTCAGATGGAGGAAGAAAATCCCTGTAGAACTCACTGTGAGAAACAGCCAGAAAAGGGCGAAATAGTGGCCCAAAGGTCCTATTTATAGACCTCAGCCCGTAAGTTGGGCCTGGCGGATTCGGGCCCAACTTTCGGGCGCCCGAATCCGCCAGGAGGGGTCGGACGAGCTCCCGTCTGACGCACCCGAAACCTCCCTGGGCCGACACGTGTCCCACACAGCAAACAGCTGTGCGGGGCGCGTCAACCGCGGCTGCGTGGCCTTCCCAGGTGAAGGACGCGCCTGGTGCCGACCCGTGGCACCGCCCGGTCAACCGGGTAGGTGGCGCCCGCGAATGGCCGGGCGCCACGCGTCCCCTGCCCTGTCGCGGTCACACGTGTTGGGTTATATGTAGTAATGGATCTAAATAGGGGAAAAAACACCTAGAGGGGGGTGAATAGGTGTAAACAATAAACACTCAAAAAAAAATCATTGCGCAATAAAAACCCAATGCGGAAATATAAATGAACACGCACGATTTTTACGTGGAAAACTCCAAACCGGAGTAAAAAAACCACGGGACCGATAACACGGTGAAATCCAGTAGAATTAAACACGTACAAGGTGATATACCGTACTCACAGACGACTCAACCTTTTCCGTACGCTCCTAGTTGATCTTCTCCGCTCCCTCCGCAACGCGTCTCGAATCCACGATCTGCGTCCAACGCCGAATCCACGGCGTCCAACGTCGAGTCCACGACGTCTGACCGAATCCACGGTCTTCACCCAGTAGCACGCTTCGAATCCACGAACATACCTCGCTCCGAATCCACGAGAGCGGTTGCACCTTGAATCCACAAGGCCACGCGAGTCCACGCGCCGATTTGGGGAAATCGTTGTTTTTTGGGTGGTGATGATCCGCCGAATACTTAGATCAAAGATAGATAGGAAATACCATCTAAGTATTCATTAGTTTGATTCAACTCAAGATGTGAGTATGAAAACCTATAATCAAACTAATCAATATAGATGAAGAAACATAGAGTAATATCTAATGATTTCCTTTCTTCTCTATATGTGGATCCAGGGCCGTATAAGATGATATTTGATTATGACGGCTCTATATGGATTATCTAGATTTTTCCTAGAAAAAGAATCATAGGGTCTATTTATAGGTTAGAAACCCTAGGAAGAAGATAAGGATCAAAAACTGTCGTTTCTGGAAATTTTTACGACGGCGATCCGGATCGGATTAGCTGTGATCCGGATCGTCGTAACGAGTCAGGCAATTCCAGAAAAATGAAGGTTCGGGATCCGGATCGAAGTGCTTGATCCGGATCGTTCATACAGTTCACCAAACATCAACGTTCGGGATCCTGATTGCGAAGCCTGATCCGGATCGTTCAAGGAAAATGGTAAACTCAATGTTCGGGATCCGGATCAAGGGAAGCTACGATCCGGATTGAACTGGTGTATGAACGAACCACCTTCGGGATCCGGATTGAACAATCTGATCCGGATCCTGAACAAGTCTCATGTTCAGTTCTTGATTTTTATGCAATAAGAAATTCTTCCAAGTGTTTCTACACTACAAGAAGTATTCGGATCACCAAAAATATTTAGTTAAACTTACCAGATCCTTTTGAATTCTTCTTTCTTGAGATTGAGGTATATGATCCAAACTTCATTCATCTTCAATCTTCAAGACTTAACACTTTCACGAAATGCGCCAAAACAAAATCCTTAACAATCTCCCCCTTTGGCGGTTTCGTGACAAAACATAGATCCACTCAAGAAAATTCAAAAAGATATTTTTGTTGCTATCACCATACAACAAAAATTTACAATGGAGATCCAAAATAAAATACATGAGTTAAACTCCTAAAACAGACTCTAGACTTAGACATCTGTACTCTCTGCAAAAAGAAATCATTCTTGACAAAAGAAATCGTTAGATACCTCAAGAATTTTATATCATTCAAAAACCACATACAGAGATGAAGTTTATACTCATTTACACTTACCATGACATTTATACATTCAGATATGTAAACTGATCATAGTTAAAACACCAACATATCTTCTATGCAATCAAAATCCAAATGTCATGTTAGTTATATTACATGCCCAAATAGTTAGACGAAAGTTAGCCGAGGCATGCATTCAAACACAAATGAAAACCGAAAGTTGAAGTTCTACTTACCTTTCAAGTTGAGGTCAAGTTGAGGTTATACTTATCTCTATAGTTTCAAGTTTCTCACAACCACATTGTATCAATGTCTCAATTGTTTATACTTCTCTCTCCCCCTTTTTGTCACAAAAATTAGCCAAAGATTACCAAAATGGAGAGAATGGTTAACAGTTCAAGTTTGAGAACTAAAAACTAAAACTAAAAACTTAAAGACCTGCACAAAAGAAAGTAAAAAAAATGAAGTTCCTGCACAAGAGAAGGATAAAGCAAACAATTCAAGCATCTGAATCTGAGTCATCCGAGGCGGAGTCCTCAGAGCTCGTGCAACCCAGCTTTTTCAAAATTCCTTTAAGCAATCCCGAAATCGTAGAACACTCTTGTTTCATCTGATGTATGTCCTTGGACATCTTTCTGAGTCCTAGAGCCATTTTGTCTTGTTCTTGTTTGATGGAAGACTCCAGGTTTCCCTTTTGGTCAATTCTTCTGGAAGTTGAAGAACGTTGTGTGACGATTGACGGAGCAGTCTGTCCTTCATTCCGAGGAGATCGTCTTGGCAAAGAGGGTAAATTGTCAAGATGTTCATTGCTTGGCACATTCTTTTTCCTTGCTTGCTGCTTAAGTATTGAGGAAGACTTTAGTAGCTTCTTGTTCTTTAGGTAAACCTTATTTTCTTCATCAATACCTTGTTGTACTTCATCAAGAAATGTGTCCCAATCTTCTTCGTCTTCAGATTCAGTGTCAATTTGAGAGATATTCTTTGGATTCTCTTGACATGGTTCATTTATTTCAATACCTCGAGCTCGTCCAGGTCGTCGAGCGAGTCTTTTTCTTTTTAGTATGGATGAAGAGGTCATTGGTGCTTTCCCTTTTTCCGTAGCAGTGGGCGGAGCCTTTTCCTTTGATGTCTCTGCACAGGCTTTCCCTTTCGATGCAACAGAGGTTTTCTGTGGCGATTTTCCAGGATGTGTTTCATCATCTGACAACTCATCCCAATTGACTTCATCCTTTTTAGCCCTCTTGGGCTTGACAGTGTCTCTCGTATTTACCACAGCAGCCAGAAGAAAAATGATCCACGTGATCACCATTGCTATTGGTTTCTTGTGAAAAGAAAATCCTGTGAGCAACAACTCAAGAACATGAAAAATTGTTAATTCTCAAAAATTTGAAAAATTGTACCCAAACAAACATTATCGTGTAGAGAGACTAGGAATCAAATTAGTTTTGCAAAAGGAATTTTAAAAATAGATCAATTGCATGATTTTAGAAAATTCCCATTATATGCCCTAAAACCAAAATTTTTGAAATCGAAGACCAAAAATCCGTTTATCTTGAGAATACCTAGCATATAATCAAAACTAATCTACCCAGAGTTCTTATTTCAAAAGAAATTTGATCAAAAACCATCCACAAACAAAATTGATACAAGAAATTCATCACGTTTTGAGGAGGAATAAGAAAAACGGTGAAAAACCGAGATTTTGATCAATAAAACTTACTTGGAATCGAAGAACTTGAGTTTGAAAGCTTCCAAGATGGAAGAAATCTAGAGAGAGAAGCTCTGGAAACTTTGGAACAAAAGATTGGAGTAAAAGAAATCAAAACCCTTTTGTTCTTTATAAAACCCTAGCCGCGATCCGGATCAGTCCGTGATTACGATCCGGATCGGCTACCCGCAGTGAAAAACTGCGTTCGGGATCCGGATCGGCAGGTCCAATCCGGATCGTCTGCCCGCAGAAGAACATCTGCGTTCGGGATCCAGATCGGCAGGTCCAATCCGGATCGGCTCCAACTTTTTCTTTAAAAAATTTCAGAGAAATTCTAGAAAAACCAGAAAAAGATTGTAAGCACTTTTGTGTATCAACTTTAAATGAAAATCATCGTTTCATACAACAAGAACTAGATTATACCAAATCTATCAATAACATCCAACAAATGAAACGAGAATTTATAAAAATTAAATCCCTTAAAGTTGAACAACTTCAATTACATCTAACTTGATCTTATGAGTAATGCCTTTATCAAATCTTCAATTTGGTAAAGAAAATGAAATACAAAGATTAATAGATGTCTAACATCCCAGTTAAATTAGATAATGTATCTAGTCAATTTATTGAAGAGAGTGGCTCTTTGAGCATCTTTCATTAAAAATCCCACCTTATACCAACCTTGAAATTTTGACAGAGTCAAGTATTTCAACATGCATTCTATTTAATCAAACTTGAAAAACCTTGCTTGGTATACATGTGGTAGCTGCACACAGTACTCGGACGACCGAGGTGGTAGCTCTTTCCTCCATGTGGTGGTAGTTTTTACACTCCTCATTGGGATGTAACTCTTTCCACATCTTTTGAGCATAATACTTTTTCTTTGACTCCCCCTCAATTGGCTATCAATTATTTAAGATATAAAGTATTTAGCCAAATATTGATCTCGATTTCATACTCGACTAAACAGTCAAATAAGATAAAAACTATACCAAGAGATCATCGAGAGAGAAATTGACTTTGATCAAAACAAAGATGAGTTAATTGACATAAATGATCATTGCATCAAATGAAATATTATGACATCTAAAGCATAATAGATTTCTAAATATATAAAAGGATGCAGTTAAAGTCAATCAAACTAATGCTCAATTAATATTCTATGTCTAAGCATAGATAATGAACAAAAACACAAAAACAAAACCTAACCTAAGCAAAAGTTTCAAAAAGAAGTTTATTTCAAGGAAAGCATTCCAATTGCTTTACGCAAATGAATAAAACGTTTTTGATCCAAAGGTTTTGTTAAAATATCAGCTAATTGATCTTCAGTTGAAATATATGACAGTTGAAGAGTATTTGATTCAACTAGCTCTCTAAGAAAATGATATCTGAGTTCAATGTGTTTTGTTCTAGAGTGCAACACAGGGTTTTTGGAAATGTTTATAGCACTAGTGTTGTCACAAAGAATTGTTACCGAAGATGCTGAAATCCGGAAGTCGCTCAACACACTTTTCATCCAAATGAGTTGGGTTGAACAACTACCCGCTGAAATATATTCCGCTTCGGCAGTCGAGAGTGCAATGCAGTTTTGCTTTTTACTGTGCCATGCAACAAGGCAATGGCCTAAATAAAAACATGCACCACTCGTACTTTTCCGATCATCCACAGATCCTGCCCAATCGGCATCTGAGTATCCAATAATATCTAAACTTGTTCCCATAGGATACCAAATTCCGAAATTTATGGTTCCTTTAATGTATCGGATGATCCGTTTCACCGCTTTCAGGTGAACCTCCTTTGGTGCAGATTGATATCTCGCGCAGATCCCAACACCAAAAGATATATCCGGGCGACTAGCCGTGAGGTAAAGTAGACTTCCAATCATACTCCTATAAAGTTTCTCGTCTACATTCTCACTAAAAGATTCACTTCCTAATCCTTTATTGCTAGTTCCCATTGGAGTTGGAAAATCTTTACAATTTTCTAGATCAAACTTTTTGACCAACTCCAAAGCATACTTGGATTGACACAAATGGATGCCTTCGTCACTCTGTTTCACTTGCAATCCAAGGAAATAAGTCAATTCGCCCATCATTGACATCTCAAATTCGCTTTCCATGGTTTCAGCGAATTTAGAAGCATCATTATCCTTTGTTGCTCCAAAAACAATGTCATCGACATAGATTTGTGCAACAATGAAGTTATTTTGATAATGCTTCACAAAGAGAGTCCTGTCAGCTCCCCCTCGAGTATAGCCCTTATCCAATAGGTGCTTTGTTAGCCTTTCGTACCATGCTCGCGGTGCTTGTTTTAAACCGTAAAGAGCCTTTTTCAAACGAAAAACATGGTTAGGTAGTTTACAGTCTACAAAACCTTTCGGTTGAGCCACATAAACTTCCTCATTTAAAAACCCATTTAAAAACGCGCTCTTAACGTCCATTTGAAATAATTTTATTTTAAAATGACAAGCTATCGCGAATAAGATACGAATGGACTCGAGTCTAGCTACAGGGGCGAAAGTTTCATCAAAGTCTATACCTTCTACTTGAGAGTAGCCTTGAGCAACTAAACGTGCTTTGTTCCTGATGATGGTACCATCTTCATTTTTCTTATTCTTGAAAATCCATTTGGTACCTATCACATTGTGTTGCTTTGGAGGCTTTGTTAATTCCCAGACTTTGTTTCGCTCAAACTGATGGAGCTCTTCCTGCATTGCTTTAATCCAGTAGTCATCCTGAAGAGCTTCATCGATGTTCTTTGGTTCGATCAAGGAAACGTAGCAAGTGAATCCGCAAACCAACTGTCTCCGAGTTTTGACTCCTTCTTGTGGGTCTCCAATGATGTTTGATTCAGGATGATCCTTGGAGATTCGTAACGTTTGTTGTAACGGAGTACTCGGAGGTACATGAGATGATTCCTGCATATCAGATAAACTTGAAGAACCATTAGATGCATCATTAATATTGGAAGTATTATCATGAGAAGATGCACTTACAGGAGTATCATCATCAAGAGAGATATCGAGGGTAGATTTTTCAGATGCAAAGTGAAAAGCTTCATCTACTTTAACATTTATAGATTCTACAATCGTTTTAGATTCCATGTTAAATACCCGATATGCTCTGCTATTTGTAGAATAACCCAAAAAGATCCCTTCGTCACTTCGAGAATCGAACTTCCAAGTTTTTTGCGATCACGCAAAATAAAACATCGACTCCCAAAGATACGAAAGTATTTGATATCCGGTTTTCTACTAAACCACAGCTCATATGGTGTATTTAAAGTTCCTGGGCGCAAATACACTCGATTAATGACATAGACAGCGGTGTTCACAGCTTCAGCCAAAAAATGTAGCGGTAAATTCTGGCTATGAAGCATCACACGCGCCATCTCTTGAACAACCCTGTTTTTGCGCTCAACAACACCATTCTGCTGAGGTGTATAGGGTGCTGAGAATTCATGTTTTATGCCGTTGGAAGTGCAAAAATCAATGAATTTAGAATTAATGAATTCTCCACCTCTATCACTTCTAACACGAATGATCTTTTCATTCTTTTCAATCATAATACGATGGCAAATCTCATGAAAAGAATCAAACGTATCAGCTTTCTCTTTTAAAAATGCTACCCATGAAAACCTAGAGAAATCATCAACCAATAAGAAAATATACCATTTACCTCCCAAAGATGGTTGACGGGTCGGCCCCATTAAATCCATGTGCAGTAATTCCAAGGGTTGTTTGGTACCAACGTGGTTCAGGTTCTTATGTGCAGCCCTTGATTGTTTTCCCTTAAGACAACCTCCGCACACAATGTTGTTTTTAAATAAAAGTTTAGGAACCCCCTTAACCACGTCTTTATTTGAAATCTTTGCTAGTTCTTTAAAATTTATGTGACCTAGTCTTTCATGCCAAAGTGTTTCATTATCTAAAGAAACTAGGTTACATTTTTCTGAAATTTTATTAGGAACAACATAGCAATTGTTTTCAGATCTAACCCCTTTTAAAAAGAAGACATGGTCCTTATCAGTTACAACACATTCAACAGATGAAAAGTTAACTGAAAAACCATTGTCGCAAAGTTGACTTATGCTAATGAGGTTAGTCTTAAGGCCATCCACAAATAACACGTTTTTCAAAATCGGGCCATCTGGAATAGCTACCGTTCCTTTTCCAACAATTTTGGAAGATCGACCGTCTCCGAAAACAACGAGTCCTCCGGAGATTTTCTCAAAGTTTTGAAAACTATTTTTGTCACCGGTCATGTGACGGGAACACCCGCTATCCAGATACCAAGACGAATTATCATATGCATGCAAGGAAACATTAGTAACAAGACAAGGGAAGATTTTACCTTTGCGCACCCAAAACCTTTTGGAATGCGTCGGTAATGGTCGTGAGGTTATTCTCCTAGGTGAAGGCGTCTTGTTAGATCGATTGCTGCTCCTTGATGATGTCGTCTTGTGCGGTGAACTACCAAGTCTCTTTTCCTTTGTATGATTTGCATTTGATTTCTGAGGAATCACCTTTTTGGTAGTCGTTGCAAGAAATGTCTGAGTTGAGCGTTTGGCTCCTGTCTTGCAATATCTCCTTATGTGCCCTGAAATACCACAACGAAAACATACCTTTGCGCTTGACGATCCCGAAGAGAAAGAAGTAGGCTTGTTGTCGTTGTTTGTCGTGAATTCCGGTGTCAGAGGAGGAGATACCGACTGAGGCACAAAAACTGTCCCACTCGAACTTGGACTGTTTCCAGTTTGAGTGTACCCGAGGCCGAACCGATTTGTTTGACCAAGACCAAGAAGCTTATCCAACTTACTCCTTCCAGAAGAAAATCTCTTTAAGTCATCCTTTAGTTGGAGAATGGTCTTTGTCATTTCCAATTTATCTTGTTGGGCCTCGATGTAGAGCTTTGAGAAGTGATCCGCTTTATCCACCAGTTTTGTATGTTCCTTCTCAAAAAACTCATTGGACTCTTGAAGGGAAACATTTGCTTTTATCAGATTATCCCTTTCCACTTCAAGATCGATCGAGAGAGAAGTTACCCTTTTTACTTCTACTTCGAGATCCTGTAATCTCCCTCTCAACCCCTTGTTTTGTTTAGCCAGTTTCTTTGAATCCCTCAAAAGTCTGTGGTAGGCTAAAACAAAATCTTCACCTTCAGAGTTACTTGATTCATCATCCGTTGCAGTTTTTTCAACCCGGGAGGAGTTCGTCAATGAATCCGAAGTACTTGCCATTAAGCACATGAAGGGTGAAGATGTGGACGCGTGGAATGCCGTTGCGCTTTCTTCTTCATCACTTGAGGATGACTCATTTGACGTTGAGTTGTCATCCCATGTGACGACTTGCATCGCTTTCTTCTTCGACGGATTCTTAGTTGGACACTCCGTTGAGATATGGCCGTATCCTCGGCACTTGAAGCATTGGACTTGTCCTTCTGAGCTTTTCTTATCCTTTGAAAATTTCTCTTGCTTTCTTGACTTGTAACTTGAAGTACCCTTGCCTTTCTTCGACTTTCCGAAGGATGGAGTTTTACTTGAATTACCCCTTCGAAAGTTGCGGCGAAACTTCCTTGTCAAGAGAGCGAGCTGCTTCTCAAATTCCTCCATAGATAGGTTCTCGTCATCGTCTGAGGAGGATGAATCCGTGTCTTCTTCCTTTGTTGTTTTCAAAGCATAACCTGAAGACTTAGAAGAGGATGCCTTTCCCGAAGAATAGTTAGTAGTAAATGTCATTTCATAAGTTTGTAATGAACCAACTAGTTCTTCTACACGCATTTCGTCCGGGTGTTTAATAGTTTCAATGGCTGTAACCTTTGGGCGAAATCGTTCAGGAAGAGTTCTTAAGATCTTTCTTACAACCTTAAATTCTGGAATCTTCTCTCCCAGGTTAGCACATGAGTTTACGATGTCTTGCAATCGTGTACAGTAGTCCGTGAAAGATTCATTTTCTGCCATGAAAATAAAGTCAAATCTGCTCGTAAGCATTTGCAGCTTTTGAATCTTCACGAGGTTAGTTCCCTCATGTGTAACCTGAAGAACATCCCAGATTTCTTTCGCAGTCTCACATGCCGAGATGCGAGAGAATTCAGTTTGAGATAAGGCATTAAAAATAGCATTAATTCCCTTGCCATTGTAAGAAGATGAATCTAACTCTTCCTTGGTCCACTTCGACCTAGGTTTGATGGTGCGAACATCAGCAATAATTTCAGTTGGATTAGACCATCCTAATTCAATTGATTGCCACACCTGTTCGTCGATGGAACTTAAAAAGGCTTTCATCCGTACTCTCCAGTACGCATAATTTGTTCCATCAAAGAATGGGGGTCTGTTGATGTTTCCACCTTCAACCATTGTTTACAACCCTATTCCCGCTCCGATACCACTTGTTGGGTTATATGTAGTAATGGATCTAAATAGGGGAAAAAACACCTAGAGGGGGGTGAATAGGTGTAAACAATAAACACTCAAAAAATCATTGCGCAATAAAAACCCAATGCGGAAATATAAATGAACACGCAAGATTTTTACGTGGAAAACTCCAAACCGGAGTAAAAAACCACGGGACCGATAACACGGTGAAATCCACTAGAATTAAACACGTACAAGGTGATATACCGTACTCACAGACGACTCAACCTTTTCCATACGCTCCTAGTTGATCTTCTCCGCTCGCTCCGTAACGCGTCTCGAATCCACGATCTGCGTCCAACGCCGAATCCACGGCGTCCAACGTCGAGTCCACGACGTCTGACTGAATCCACGGTCTTCACCCAGTAGCACGCTTCGAATCCACGAACGTACCTCGCTCCGAATCCACGAGAGCGGTTGCACCTTGAATCCACAAGGCCACGCGAGTCCACGCGCCGATTTGGGGAAATCGTTGTTTTTTGGGTGGTGATGATCCGCCGAATACTTAGATCAAAGATAGATAGGAAATACCATCTAAGTATTCATTAGTTTGATTCAACTCAAGATGTGAGTATGAAAACCTAGAATCAAACTAATCAATATAGATGAAGAAACATAGAGTAATATCTAATGATTTCCTTTCTTCTCTATATGTGGATCCAGGGCCGTATAAGATGATATTTGATTATGACGGCTCTATATGGATTATCTGGATTAACCCTAGAAAAAGAATCGTAGGGTCTATTTATAGGTTAGCAACCCTAGGAAGAAGATAAGGATCAAAAACTGTCGTTTCTGGAAATTTTTACGACGGCGATCCGGATCGGATTAGCTGTGATCCGGATTGTCGTAACGAGTCAGGCAATTCCAGAAAAACGAAGGTTCGGGATCCGGATCGAAGTGCTTGATCCGGATCGTTCATACAGTTCACCAAACATCAACGTTCGGGATCCGGATTTTCTTTTGTGCAGGTCTTTAAGTTTTTAGTTTTAGTTTTTAGTTCTCAAACTTGAACTGTTAACCATTCTCTCCATTTTGGTAATCTTTGGCTAATTTTTGTGACAAAAAGGGGGAGAGAGAAGTATAAACAATTGAGACATTGATACAATGTGGTTGTGAGAAACTTGAAACTATAGAGGTAAGTATAACCTCAACTTGACCTCAACTTGAAAGGTAAGTAGAACTTCAACTTTCGGTTTTCATTTGTGTTTGAATGCATGCCTAGGCTAACTTTCGTCTAACTATTTGGGCATGTAATATAACTAACAAGTTGATGTTCACTAACATGACATTTGGATTTTGATTGCATAGAAGATATGTTGGTGTTTTAACTATGATCAGTTTACGTATCTAAATGTATAAATGTCATGGTAAGTGTAAATGAGTATAAACTTCATCTCTGTATGTGGTTTTTGAATGATATAAAATTCTTGAGGTATCTAACGATTTCTTTTGTCAACAATGATTTCTTTTTGCAGAGAGTACAGATGTCTAAGTCTAGAGTCTGTTTTAGGAGTTTAACTCATGTATTTTATTTTGGATCTCCATTGTAAATTTTTGTTGTATGGTGATAGCAACAAAAATATCTTTATGAATTTTCTTGAGTGGATCTATGTTTTGTCACGAAACCGCCAAAGGTGGAGATTGTTAAGGATTTTGTTTTGGCGCATTTCGTGAAAGTGTTAAGTCTTGAAGATTGAAGATGAATGAAGTTTGGATCATATACCTCAATCTCAAGAAAGAAGAATTCAAAAGGATCAGGTAAGTTTAACTAAATATTTTTGGTGATCCGAATACTTCTTGTAGTGTAGAAACACTTGGAAGAATTTCTTATTGCATAAAAATCAAGAACTTAACATGAGACTTGTTCAGGATCCGGATCAGATTGTTCAATCCGGATCCCGAAGGTGGTTCGTTCATACACCAGTTCAATCCGGATCGTAGCTTCCCTTGATCCGGATCCCGAACATTGAGTTTACCATTTTCCTTGAACGATCCGGATCAGGCTTCGCAATCCGGATCCCGAACGTTGATGTTTGGTGAACTGTATGAACAATCCGGATCAAGCACTTCGATCCGGATCCCGAACCTTCGTTTTTCTGGAATTGCCTGACTCGTTACGACGATCCGGATCACAGCTAATCCGATCCGGATCGCCGTCGTAAAAATTTCCAGAAACGACAGTTTTTGATCCTTATCTTCTTCCTAGGGTTTCTAACCTATAAATAGACCCTATGATTCTTTTTCTAGGGTTAATCCAGATAATCCATATAGAGCCGTCATAATCAAATATCATCTTATACGGCCCTGGATCCACATATAGAGAAGAAAGGAAATCATTAGATATTACTCTATGTTTCTTCATCTATATTGATTAGTTTGATTCTAGGTTTTCATACTCACATCTTGAGTTGAATCAAACTAATGAATACTTAGATGGTATTTCCTATCTATCTTTGATCTAAGTATTCGGCGGATCATCACCACCCAAAAAACAATGATTTCCCCAAATCGGCGCGTGGACTCGTGTGGCCTTGTGGATTCAAGGTGCAACCGCTCTCGTGGATTCGGAGCGAGGTACGTTCGTGGATTCGAAGCGTGCTACTGGGTGAAGACCGTGGATTCGGTCAGACGTCGTGGACTCGACGTTGGACGCCGTGGATTCGGCGTTGGACGCAGATCGTGGATTCGAGACGCGTTGCGGAGCGAGCGGAGAAGATCAACTAGGAGCGTATGGAAAAGGTTGAGTCGTCTGTGAGTACGGTATATCACCTTGTACGTGTTTAATTCTAGTGGATTTCACCGTGTTATCGGTCCCGTGGTTTTTTACTCCGGTTTGGAGTTTTCCACGTAAAAATCTTGCGTGTTCATTTATATTTCCGCATTGGGTTTTTATTGCGCAATAATTTTTTGAGTGTTTATTGTTTACACCTATTCACCCCCCTCTAGGTGTTTTTTCCCCTATTTAGATTCATTACTACATATAACCCAACAACACGTGCGGGCAGGCGCCAACTGACCGCCTGCCACGCACGCGCCCCGAGGTGCCAGCCCGCGCCCCCGTGCGCCGCGCCTCGTGAGCCCGCCAATGGCATGCCGCCACGTGTCCCTGCGCCGGGTCCATGCACCCACAGGGGGAACTCCGTGGACCGCGCACCCAGCGCCTACCAACCGGGGGTCGACACGTGTCCCCCCGCTCAAGTCCATGCACCGCCGCTCAAACTCCGTGGACCGCGCACCAAAAGCCGTCCCATCCGCACCTGCCACGTGTCCTGCGCCGGGCTCATCCACCCGGCCGCGCCGCTCTATGGACCGAGCGCTGCGAATCGGCCAATGACAGGCCGCCACGTGGCAAGCCGGTGGTCCACGGTTCCCCCCCATGCACCAGAAACCATTAAAAACTTTCGGGAGTCCGTTTTTGGGCATTCGGACTCAGAAATTAACAAGCAAATAGCCGTTTTTAAGCGTTTTTCCGCGCTGAATCCAAATCCGACCTCTGTTTGTCCCAAAACCTTTTCTAAAATTCGGCAAATGCAGCCGAAGGCCAATCTGACAATAAATACCTTAATGGGTCCATCCGTGTTATCCCTTTGATACACTATGGACCAGACACACCATCAATAGGTGTTTTGCAAAGTGGATTCACTGGAAAGGTTGCATGGGAATCAGGACCGCTACATCCTCCCCTACAGGAAAAAGTTCGTCCTCGAAACAAAAGTCATACCTCAAGCCGGGGCCTCGAACAGGTGGGGGTAGGCGTCCATCGTCGCTGACTCCAGCTCCCAAGTAGCCTCGCGTTCGCTATGGCTGCTCCACAGAATCTTCACGTAAGGAATGGCCCGGCTGCGCAACTCCCTAACCTCAAGGTCTAAAATCCGCAATGGCCGCTCGACATAGCTCAAGCCCTCAGTGATCTCCAGTGAGGCGAAATCGATGATGTGCGACGGGTCATAAACATACCTCCTCAGAGTGGATACATGAAACACATCGGGAACACCAGCAAGTCTGGGAGGAAGTGCAAGCCTATAGGCAACTGGCCCTATGTGCTCCAATACCTCGAAAGGACCAATATAACGAGGGCTCAGCTTCCCACGAATCCCAAATCTCTGGATCCCCTTCGAAGGCGAGACTTTCAAAAAGACATGATCCCCCACCGGAAACTCTAAGTCTCGCCGTCGAGTATCAGCATAACTCCTTTGTCGACTCTGGGCGGTCTCAAGATGTGGTCGTGTCACTCTGACCTTTTCCTCTGCCTCCAACAGTAGATAAGGGCCCAAAGTCTTCTTCTCACCCACGTCACTCCAATATAGGGGTGACCGACACTTGCGTCCATACAACGCTTCAAACGGAGCCATCTGAATGTTCGCTTGATAGCTGTTGTTGTACGCAAACTCAACCAATCCCAAGCGTCGGTACCACCCTCCTTCAAAATCCAGGACACATGCTCTCAACATATCCTCGAGGATCTGAATGGTGTGCTCTGACTGTCCATCGGTCTGTGGGTGGAATCCTGTGCTAAATCGGAGCTGTGTCCCCAAGGCTGTTTGTAAACTCCTCCAGAAATACGAGACAAACCTCGGGTCCCTATCTGATACAATGGAGACGGGTACACCGTGCAACCTGACCACCTCAGCTAAGTACAACTGTGCCAGTCGCTCCAAAGGCCACGTCACCTGCACTGGTAAAAAGTGAGCGGACTTGGTGAGTCTATCCACGACTACCCAGATCGCATCCGCTCCAGTCTGTGCTCTCGGCAACCCAGTGACAAAGTCCATAGTGATATGATCCCACTTCCATTCAGGGATTGGGAGACTCTGCAACTTGCCAGCAGGTACACGATGCTCAGCCTTTACTTGCTGACAAGTTAAGCAGTGTGCCACGAATCTCCCAATGTCTCTCTTCATACCGCTCCACCAAAAATGTGCCTTGAGGTCCCTATACATCTTAGTCCCGCCAGGATGAATGGTATAAGGTGTATAATGGGCTTCTCTCAAGATCTGCTCTCGAATCTCTGAATCCATAGGCACGCAAGCTCGGTCCCTGTACCGCAGTACTCCCGAAGCATCAACTGAAAAATCCCCTGTCAACCCAGTCTGAATCTACTGTCGAATCCTCATCAAGTAGGGGTCCTCACTCTGTTTCTCTCGAATCCTGTCCAACAGAGTGGGCTGCACGACTAAAGACATAAGTCTAGCAGAGACCCTAGGGGACACAACCTCGAGCTCTAACTGCCTCATCTGCTCAAGTAATGGCGCCTGGTCGGTGATCATCAAGGATAGGCTCTGTACTGCTCTCCTGCTCAGGGCATCAGCGACCACGTTGGCCTTGCCAGGATGGTAAAGTATGTCCACATCGTAGTCCTTTAACAATTCCAACCATCTGCGCTGCCTCAAGTTGAGCTCCTTCTGTCTAAACAGGTATTTCAAGCTATTGTGGTCGGTGTAAATCTCGCAGTGCTCCCCATACAGGTAATGGCGCCACAACTTCAGTGCAAAAATCACCGCAGCTAGCTCTAGGTCATGGGTAGGGTAATTCTTTTCATAATCCTTAAGTTGCAGTGAAGCAAAGGCAATTACCCTACCCTCCTGCATTAGCACGCAACCAAGTCCACTGTGCGATGCATCACTATAAATCACGTATCCTTTCCCCATAACAGGGAGGGAAAGGATAGGAGCCGACATCAATCTGTTCTTCAAATCCTCAAAGCTCCTCTAGCAATCCTCACTCCAGATAAACTTAACTCCTTTACGCGTCAGACGAGTGAGGGGTGTGGAGACTTTCGCAAAACCTTCCACAAACCGACGGTAATACCCGGCCAAGCCCATAAAACTGCGAACCTCTGATACCGTCGTTGGTCGGGGCCAATCCCGGACTGCCTCAATCTTCGCCGGGTCCACTGCCACTCCTGCGGCTGAGATCACATGGCCCAAAAAGACAACCTCCCGATGCCAAAATTCGCACTTAGATAAGTTGGCATACAACTTCCTCTCTCTCAGAAGTTGCAGCACTATCCTCAGGTGCTCCTCGTGCTCCACATCACTCCGGGAATAAACCAGGATATCATCGATGAATACTACGACAAACCGATCCAGGTAAGGTCGAAAGATCCTGTTCATCAAATCCATAAAAGCGGCAGGGGCATTAGTCAATCCAAATGGCATGACGGTAAACTCATAATGCCCGTACCGTGTCCTGAATGCCGTCTTTGGGATGTCCTCGGCCTTCACCTTTAATTGGTGGTAATCAGACTGTAGATCAATCTTGGAGAAGACACAAGACCCTTGCAGCTGATCAAATAAATCATCAATGCGCGGCAAAGGGTACTTGTTCTTGATGGTCACTTTATTCAACTCTCGGTAATCCACACACAGTCGAAGTGAACCATCCTTCTTTTTCACAAATAGCACCGGCGCTCCGCAAGGCGATACACTTGGCCTCACAAAACCTTTATCCATTAAATCCTGAAGTTGCGCCTTTAACTCACGCAGCTCAGCCGGTGCCATTCGATAAGGAGCTTTAGAGATTGGCGCAGTTCCTGGGACTACGTCAATCAAAAACTCGATCTCCCTATCCGGCGGCATACTAGTCAACTCCGGTGGAAACACATCCGGGAACTCGTGGACAATAGGGATATCCCCGAGTCCCGGTGCCGTCGTAGGCTCCTCAACCACACAAGCCAAAAAGGCCACGCATCCACTGCGCATCATCTGCCTCGCACGAGAAGTCGAAACTACCGAGGCGAAGAAAGCACTCTGGCACCCTCTATACACAAACACCTCCTGGCCTAGCTCGCTAAAGGTCACAGTCCTCGCAGCGCAATCAATCGTCGTGAAATAGCGAGCCAGCCAGTCCATCCCAAGTACTATGTCAAAATCTCGCAGCTGACTCAGGACCATCAGGTCCGCTGGCAAAATCCAGGACTCAACCAGTACAGGGCAAGACCAACAACACTCCTCTGTGTGCAAGGTATGATCGGGAATCTGAACCGCTAATGCATGTGGCAACCGACCTAACTCTAGTCCATGAGATGATGCAAATGCTCTACTAATAAAGGAATGTGATGCACCGGTATCAAATAAAGTGCGAGCTCTAGTACCGAAAAGTAAAATGATACCTGCCACCACGTGGTCGGCTGCCGAGGAGTCCTCTACCTGGGCGGCGTAAACCCGCCCGCTCTGTGCTGGAGGTCGGTAGTCAGTAGGGTAGGAGGAAGGAGCCCTGCTCGCTGGAGCATTGGGCCGCTGCTGAGGCGCAAAAGGGGCTGATGCCGAGGAAGGAGCCGTCGATGTCGCAAAAGGGCAAGTAGCTCTCATGTGACCGGACTGCCCACAAATATAACAGTGTCCCCACCGCTGATCGCAAGTACTAGGAAAGTGCGGACCTCCACAGAAGACACATCTATCTGACGGCTGGGACTGTCGGGACTACTGCTGCGGCCTCCGAGACTGCTGCTGCTGCTGTCGCTGTGGCTGCCGATGTGACCCCTGATGCCGCAACTGTGACCTCTGCTGCTGCGAGTGCTGCTGCTGCCTCTGGTGCTGCTGCTGCTGGTACTGTGGGGGTGTAATACTCGGGAAATTTGAGTTGGTACAAAGAGTGTTTTTCAGGTGTGAATGTGTGCGAGGAAACAAATTTAACCTTAGTGGTGTGTATACCGGTGTGCGGATGGCACAGTTTCCGAAGCACAAATTCTGCCTTTCCGATCCGAGTCTGACCTCGGAAATCTGAGGTCTCTAGTGCGACCGTCTCATCGGATCGAGTGAAAATGGTATAGACCGTTTGTTGATCCGACGGTCGGATCGTCCGGAAATCAGCAAGAAAACTAGTGGGGCCCGCGACTTAAGTGAATAGTGTTTTGAATAGTAACACCCTGATTCTATTTCCCGCGTTGGCCAACGTCGCCCGACCGACTGTCTGGAGTCCGAATCTGACGATCCAGGTAGTCGATTTAAATGGCGTCGTCGATCTGAGCACAGTGGCACCGACGAAATTTGTGGTTGACGAACCTAGAGTCTCGAGAAGCGTGAAAACTGTATAATGGGACAGTAGTTATGGACCGAGAATTTATCCGGGCATTTTGTCAAAAAACAAAAATCACTACCTTGTAGATTTCGACGTGCCGGACGTCGTGGCGAAGTCTGTTTTTCATTTCGACGACCGAAATGCCTCGAAAAGCGTAAAATACGGTGAAAGATGCATTAAATTGTGCGAAAACCCCATGTTTGGTGCTTCGTAAAGCGTGCCACTCTATGGTGAGGGACTAAACTTTAAGGTGAACATTTTCTGTTGAGGACTTGAAGCCAAATGAGCATAGTAGAGGGACTTGGATGCATTTTATTGCATTAGTATTAAAGATTCATTAGGGTTCCTTTTAGCAACCCTAAACCCAGAGAAAACCCTAGCACCAGCCGCACTAGCACATCCCCTTCATCTCCCTCTGCTTTCTCCACGGGCGATACGCCGCCGGCCGCCGCCGTCTTACGCCGGAGAAGCCAAGAAACCAAGTGGGAATCTTGGGCTTTGGGTGTTGTTGGCGTGAGAAGCAACCTGGGAGGCATTGGATTGCTCCAAGTGCATCTGAACCTTCCTCTGTGAAGCCGTGACCAAGTCCAAACCTCCCTGACGCCTTGCTCTGCCGTGCGCCGCTGCGGAGTCACCTTCTTCCTCATTTATTCCGGCGAGGTAAGATGATGGAAAAGATTTGTTTTAAATGGCTCAAGAGTATGTCTAGTATGTTCCTGACGTCTAGTGGTTCGTGCCTGTGAAGTTGGAGCCGTCGCCGTCGTCCCGGTCGCCGGCGGGAGCGACTTTTCGCCGAAAGTACACTTTTTGGCCGACCTCGTGCTCGGGAAGATTCCAACCGTTGAACCGGAGATCAAGACCGTTGGGATGGGTCCTCTTGTCGACTGTGGCCTCCTCCCAAAATTTGGTGGCCATCGGTTGAGGATCCTAGCCGCGCGAAGAAGCCCTAGAATCGGGCTTTATTGCCTCTCGGCCGAGCCTCGCCGTCCGGCGCCGCCGCTCACCTACGCCGCCGGCTACCACCTCAGGAAACTCCCTTGCACCGAGCAAGAGAGTTTGGTGCAAGTTGGAACGGCTCAGGTGCCGCCGGCCGGAATCCGCTATTAGAGCTCTCCACCTTCAACCGAGCCTGGTTGGGTTTCGTCGCCGGCGATCTCCGACGCTCCGAGCCGCCGGCCAGTGACCCAGGTAAGCGTGTTTGGTCTTTTGCAAGCCTTACATGCAGTTGCATGGAACTTTTAACGTGAGAATTCTTACCTCTGTAGTTGCACCAAGGAAGCAATCGAGCTCCACCGCCGGCCGCCGCCGCCGCCTCAGGTCGCCGGCAGGTCACCCAGGTACCCTCTAACCACCTTGAAGAGTCTCTCCATCCAAGTTGGAAGCTCCCAGAGTCTCTCTATGCAGGGTTGCTGTAAGAAAAATATGGATATGCGCAGCGGAAGAAAAAAAATGCAATTAAAATTTTTTCTTAAACCAAGATCACCTCATGTTTTGTTTTAGATCATAAAAAGGTAATCTAATTGATCTCATCAATTAGGATTTAATTTTTACCTTGCGCGGGTCGAGATCACCGCGAAGCCGACGATCGTTGGTAAAAATTGTTCGTCCTTGATAGCCGCGCACGCACCCGGCCTCTACTTGTGTCCACACGGAATTACGCCCTTGATCGAAAAATCGATTCTCCTTGATTCGCGATCCGATCGCGAATTAATTCTTGCGTCGATGTAAGGAGGATGAATCAATCTTCTAATTGTGCTAGCAATCTTCCAAAGATCGAGAACGATTAATTATGGAGGACTTTAGGAAAAGGGAGAGGATAGGCGGCTAGGGTTTTCTTATGTTCCGCGACTTAATTAATTTCCACTTTATCTTTCTCCAAAATTATTACGTATCACATACGTACTACCTATTCTTATAATAGGAAATTGGCCGGCTATAACAAAATTAAATCTTATAATTAGTTACAAAAAGATCTCCTAAAATATAGTAACTAATTAAATCTATAATTAGTTACAAAGAAAGATCTAGTAACTAATTAAATCTTATAATTAGTTACAAAGAAAAGATCTCCTAAAATATAGTAACTAATTAAATCTTATAATTAGTTACAAAGAAAGATCTAGTAACTAATTAAATCTAATCCTAATCCGATTGGATTATCCATTATCCTACGTGTGTAACATTTACACATAAGTCCTCCAAATATTTACTAACGATTAGTAAATACACCATGCAACTTTTGCACTTAAATACCTCTAATTTACAATAATTGCAAATTAGTCCTTTTACTAATAAATTAGTAAACTTTAGTATTGTGATTATAATTAATCCATTCTATAAACTTCTTTATCATCTCCTTGATATCGATCATGCGCGATTCTTTATGTGTGTGACCTAATAGGTTCAATTCTGTCTGGTAGTGAGATATGATGCGATCCCCATCAACATCATCATCGAAACTCCTTTTGATGGATCAAACACTTTTGATTCTTCCATCGTATAATAATTATTCGCCTATAATTATTCTTATTGGTTCCCACAATCCACCAGTGACGCCTAGCAGCATATGGTGGCAATCCAGTCAGAAGTGAATATTGGACTGAACCTCAAGGTGCAGTTACCGTACAATACAATCCTTCTATCGCATAGTCCCAACTGAGTGGAGGTCATGGAATACTCGTCAAACCCCATCACCCGTTATATGACAAATTTGATAGGACACAAGCTCACATGGTTACTCTTGGAAACACCTTTCCATGAACCATATTACCCCGGCCGAGGATTTCTGAGCTTTGCCTTACAAATAGCATAGGACTAATTATCTCTCTACCGAGAGTGATAGATCCCCTGTAAACAAACACCCATTCCTAATATGAACCGACTGCAGCCAACATATACTACTAAGACCCGTGACTAGGATCAGAGTTTGCATAGTCAAACTACAGCAGCCTCATATTGAATGGCCATGGTGTCGCAGGTCTAAGGATCAGTTGTACCACTACAACATCGAATCAGTTACTGACGAAAGAGTAGACATCCAAGTAACTAATCGTAATTGGTCACGCTCAGTGCCCTTGTTCTATAACAACCACCTGCACGTTCGCTCCAGTGTCCCCACACTAATGACTTGAGACTCGTCATCCTAAAAGAGAGCGACACATACATCAATCTTGCCGGATCAATCATCGTCCCCATGATGATCCTCCGATTGAGAGCATTCATGACTTAATCACTAATAATATGTATCTCAAATTCTTAACTCTTAAGAATATACATTATCATCTCATTAAATCAAAGGACGATTCATGGACACATCAAACATGAATGGCATAAAATGCCCAAATTATAATAAAGATCAAGTACAAATATGTTCCATATAATAAAATGCGTCAGCCTGATAGGCTTTTGGGGCATACAACTAATAATCTCCCACTTGCACTAAAGCCAATCAGTCATATATCTAATGCCCATCTTCTCAAGATGAGTCTCTAGTTTTTGCTGAGTCAAAGCCTTAGTTAGCGGGTCCGCCACGTTATCTGCGGAGGCAACCTTCTGCACTTCAATATGTTTATCTTTGATGTACTCTCTGATCTTGTGATACCGCCGCTCGATATGTTTGGATTTCTGATGAGATCTCGGCTCCTTAGCTAATGCTATGGCGCCATTATTATCACAAAATAGTGGCAGGGGATCCCTACTAGAGGGAACCACCCCAAGCTCAGTGATAAATTTCTTGATCCAAACAGCTTCCTTGGCAGCTTCAGATGCAGCGATGTACTTCGCCTCCATAGTAGAATCAGCAATCGTCTCTTGTTTAGAACTCTTCCAAACTATTGACCCACTATTGCAAATAAATAGATACCCAGACGAAGACTTTCTATCGTCTATATCAGACATAAAATCTGAATCTGTATAGCCACTAACTTTGAGTTCTCCACCTCTAAGAACTAAGAACATATCCTTTGTTCTTCTCAAGTACTTAAGGATATTCTTTACCGCTACCCAATGCTCTTCGCCTGAGTTCGACTGATATCGACTAGTGACGCTCACAGCCTGTGCTATATTAGGTCGAGTACATAGCATCGCATACATTAAACTCCCTATTGCGGAAGCATAAGGGATCCTGCTCATGCGACTTCTCTCTTCAGGTGTCTTAGGAGACATAGTCTTAGAGAGGTGAATTCCATGTCTTAGAGGTACCATACCCCTTTTGGAATTCTCCATGCTGAACCTTTTCAACACTTCATCTATGTACATAGCTTGCGATAAACCAAGCAACTTCTTAGGTCTATCCCTATAGACCTTTATCCCTAGGATATAAGATGCTTCTCCAAGGTCTTTCATAGAAAACTCTTTGGATAACCATAACTTCACCGATGTTAACATAGGAATGTCATTCCCAATTAGGAGTATGTCATCCACGTACAATACGAGGAAAGTAACAGCACTCCCACTAACCTTTTTATACACACACGGCTCTTCTTCATTTCTGATGAAATCGAACGATTCGACTGCATCATTGAAACGAGTGTTCCAACTCCGAGAAGCTTGCTTCAACCCATAAATGGATCGTTGAAGCTTGCACACTTTATGACTTCTATCTTTGGTAGTGAAACCCAAAGGCTGCTCCATATAGATTTCTTCTTCAAGATATCCATTCAGGAAAGCAGTTTTTACATCCATTTGCCAGATCTCGTAGTCATAATGTGCAGCAATGGCAAGCAGAATTCTGATGGATTTAAGCATGGCTACAGGTGAAAAGGTATCCTGATAGTCAATGCCTTCGCGTTGACTATAACCTTTTGCTACCAGCCTAGCTTTATAGGTCTCTACCTTTCCATCAGAACCAATCTTTCACTTGAAGATCCATTTGCATCCAACGGGTACAATACCCTCCGGTGGATCAACCAAAGTCCAAACTTGATTGGAGTACATTGAGTCTATTTCAGACTTCATGGCTTCCAACCATTTTTCGGAGTCGATGTCTGACATCTCCTCGCTATAAGTCTTAGGATCATCTCTATGATCCTTGTCTCCCACTAGGAACATTTCCTCCATGTCCTCTATAAATAATCCCATGTATTTATCAGGAGGATGAGAGATTCTACTAGACTTGCGAGGTGGCAATGTAATCTCTGGTATCACAGAGTTATCAGGAAGGGCTCTTGGAATGCTCGATTCTAAAGAGACTTTCTCCTCTAGTTCTATTTTTCTCCCACTGCCTCCTGCTAAAATAAATTCATTTTCAAGAAAGAAGGCATGTCGGCTCACAATCACATTGTGACTTTCTGGGAGATAAAAATTGTATCCAAGTGATTCCTTGGGATAACCAATGAATCTTCCCTTGACTGATCTGCTTTCCAATTTGTCCGTCTTTAATTTCTTAATATAAGCCGGACACCCCCAAGTCTTAATGTGAGTAAAACTTGGCTTCCTACCGTGCCACATCTCATATGGTGTGGTGGGAACAGATTTGGAAGGTACTATGTTTAAAATATAAATAGCCGTAAGAAGTGCATAACCCCAAAGTGACGTAGGTAAATCTGTAAAACTCATCATAGATCGAACCATATCTAATAAAGTTTGATTCCTCCGTTCAGACACCCCATTCAGTTCTGGTGTTCCAGGAGGAGTCCATTGAGAGACAATACCATTATTCTTGAGGTAGGTTAAGAAATCCGTGCTAAGGTATTCCCCTCCTCGATCGGATCGAAGAGCCTTAATCGGTTTTTCCATTTGCTTTTCTACTTCTTGTCTAAACTCTTTAATCTTTTCAAAGACTTCAGACTTGTGTTTAATTAAATACACGTACCCATACCGTGAATAATCATCAGTAAAGGTAATAAAGTAGAGATAGCCGCCCCAAGCAGACACATCGAATGGGCCACATACATCAGTATGTATCAGGGCGAGTACTTCGGTAGCTCTCTGTCCTTGTCCAACAAAGGGAGACTTAGTCATTTTTCCTTGAAGACATGATTCACAAGCTGGGTATGGTTCAGGGAGTAAGGATCCTAAGATACCATCCTTAGCCAGCTTGTTAACCCTATCTTCTCCAATGTGACCAAGCCTCAGATGCCACAAGTATGTTTTGTTTACCTTCTCTCTAGGTCTTTTAAAACCAATAGTATTCTCATTCATGCCATTGTCAACTGTATTCATACTAACATCCATATGTAAGTAATAGAGATTGTCTATTAAAGAACCACAACCTATCAAATTATTTCTTAAATAAATTGAACAAATGTTTGATTCAAAAATAAACTTATAACCGTCCAATACCAAACGTGAAACAGAAATAAGGTTTCTAGTCGCACTAGGAACATAAAGACAATCTCTAAGTTCTAAAACTACTCCTGTCGGTAGACATAAAGGATAAGTCCCTACAGCAACAGCAGCAACTCTTGCTCCGTTTCCAACGCGTAGGGTAATCTCTCCATCCCTAAGTCGTCTACTTTTCTTTAGCGCCTGCATTGAAATACACAAATGCGAGGTGCATCCCGAGTCAATGACCCATGTAAAAGTAGAACAAACCGATAAGCAAGTAGTTTCAATGATATGAATCTCGGACATACCTTCCAAAGTTTTATTCTTCACCTTGTCCTTCAGGCTAGCCAAATAGTCCGGGCAATTCCTCTTCCAGTGGCCATCCTTTTGACAGTGGAAGCAAGTTCCTTTGGCGGCCTTCTTTTTGGGATTTACCTTGACAGTGTCAGTTTTTGGCTTCTTTGCAGGCTTCTTCTTTTTCCATTTAGACTTTCTTTTGGAGGAAGCCCGTTCAACAGCCAAAACTGAGCCCTTATTGACTTTTAGCATTCCTTCAGCCGTGACCAACATATTCAACAGCTCGGCGAGAGTGCAAGTAATTTTATTCATTTGAAAATTTAAAATAAACTGAGAAAATGAATCAGGTAATGATTGTAAGATCAAATCAATTTGAAGTTCTGCGTCCATAGTCATTCCGAGCTTCTCAAGCTCCTCAATGTCCTTAATCATCGCCAAGCAATGATTATTGACTGAGTGACCATCAGACATCTTAGTCCTGAACAGTCGCCTTGACACTTCGTAACGAGCTGTTCGACTTTGCTCATCATACAACTCTTTAAGATGAAGCAAGATGTCAGCAGAACTCTCCATGTGCTCATACTGGCGTTGCAACTCATTACTCATAGACGCAAGCATGTAGCATTTTACCTTCATGTCATCATCAGTCCATTTATTTCTAGCATCTTTCTGTTGAGCTGTTGGATTTGCGGGCACTGCTGGAGCCTCCGTGTCCAACACGTAGGCTAATTTTTCAGAATTGAGAACAATTCTCAAATTCCTCAGCCAATCGGTGAAATTCGGTCCAGTTAAGCGATTAGTATCAAGTATTCTGACAAGTGGGTTAGAGGCGGACATTTTCTGCAGATGGTTAAGATTCTAATTAGTTGTGAACTTAATCATAATCCATTTTGATTAGGGGCTTTAAATCTAAATGGTGCCTCCCACTAAATTTAGCGAATCTCCACACTCCCCAAGTGGAGAAAACGAAAACTTTACTAAAAGTTTCTAGTGGGAATTGCGGTCCCATCTATTTGCACACTACCTCATCCTGACAGATTCTTGGCAATGAGTAAAGAAATGAGTGAACAACTCTTGTTCAATGCTTCTCAAGCAAATCGCAATTTTATCTTTGGCCTCCAAAAATATAGGCCTCATCCTAACAGATTCTTGGCCTTATCTTTTGGTTAAATTAGACCCACCATTCATCATGCAAATAAAAAAGTCATTGAATCCTTATCCTGACAGATTCTTGGATTCAACCCCTTTCTTACCACATAGCTTCTCATGCCAATAGAATGGTTGCGGCTCCCTAATGCAACTGACCCCCGTGTCCGGGTGCATCAATCAACACTAAAGAGACGCCCACACCCTACAACGATGGAAGGCCACTAATGGGTTCATAACACCATTAACTTAATATTTTATTTAGGGAGATTTGTTATCTCATCAGTTTTAATTTATTATAAATTTTACATCTCATGCAAACCATCGCATCATATGCACATATATCGCATATATATATATAAAAATAACTACCGATGATGATCATGGATTTTAATTTGATTCGAGCCTGAGCCACCAGGCCGGAATCGGGTCAGAGGGTATTACACACAAAAACTTACTCTGCATCTTGATCAGATTGGAGTAGATCAACTCTTGTCGGCTCCCTCGATCAATATTTGGTCCAAACTTGATCTGCACCGCATCAACTCTTGAATGGAACAAATCGTCATCGAATCTAAACTACCCCTTTACCCTTTAATTTTGCAACAATTACAATACAACCCATAATAATAATGAGACACGCAGGTCTCCAAATTACATAATTTAATTGGTGCACGCAGGCACTCAAAAGGAATCTAACACTGGGTCCTTATTAAATTACACCCATTCACATCATCACAAGGTTGCTATCCATGATCATCACCTCATACACATCACAGGCATATAAAATAAAATTCTCTAATTCGATTTCTAATTAATTGGGTTTCAAATTAATTTTAAATTGCGATCTTGCACAAAGCAACCACAAGGCGCGCATGATCACATCATGTAAAAATCCGTCATGCAAGGCAATGCCAATCTAATTAGCATTGTAGCCCTTGCCGCAAGTGTGCTAATTTAATTAACGTTGCGACCTCTTGCCCGCAAGTGTGCTAATTAATTAGCGTTTCAAAACAATCAAAAATATACTCAAAAACAATCTTCATTGTTTTGATTTTGATCGTTCCAGAAAAACCCAATCAACATCGAAAAAGAGATTAGATCTAAAACAAACGATGAGGGTGGCTCTGATACCACTGTAAGAAAAATATGGATATGCGCAGCGGAAGAAAAAAAATGCAATTAAAATTTTTTCTTAAACCAAGATCACCTCATGTTTTGTTTTAGATCATAAAAAGGTAATCTAATTGATCTCATCAATTAGGATTTAATTTTTACCTTGCGCGGGTCGAGATCACCGCGAAGCCGACGATCGTTGGTAAAAATTGTTCGTCCTTGATAGCCGCGCACGCACCCGGCCTCTACTTGTGTCCACACGGAATTACGCCCTTGATCGAAAAATCGATTCTCCTTGATTCGCGATCCGATCGCGAATTAATTCTTGCGTCGATGTAAGGAGGATGAATCAATCTTCTAATTGTGCTAGCAATCTTCCAAAGATCGAGAACGATTAATTATGGAGGACTTTATGAAAAGGGAGAGGATAGGCGGCTAGGGTTTTCTTATGTCCCGCGACTTAATTAATTTCCACTTTATCTTTCTCCAAAATTGTTACGTATCACATACGTACTACCTATTCTTATAATAGGAAGTTGGCCGGCTATAACAAAATTAAATCTTATAATTAGTTACAAAAAGATCTCCTAAAATATAGTAACTAATTAAATCTTATAATTAGTTACAAAGAAAGATCTAGTAACTAATGAAATCTTATAATTAGTTACAAAGAAAAGATCTCCTAAAATATAGTAACTAATTAAATCTTATAATTAGTTACAAAGAAAGATCTAGTAACTAATTAAATCTAATCCTAATCCGATTGGATTATCCATTATCCTACGTGTGTAACATTTACACATAAGTCCTCCAAATATTTACTAACGATTAGTAAATACACCATGCAACTTTTGCACTTAAATACCTCTAATTTACAATAATTGCAAATTAGTCCTTTTACTAATAAATTAGTAAACTTTAGTATTGTGATTATAATTAATCCATTCTATAAACTTCTTTATCATCTCCTCGATATCGATCATGCGCGATTCCTTATGTGTGTGACCTAATAGGTTCAATTCTGTCTTGTAGTGAGATATGATGCGATCCCCATCGACATCATCATCGAAACTCCTTTTGATGGATCAAACACTTTTGATTCTTCCATCGTATAATAATTATTCGCCTATAATTATTCTTATTGGTTCCCACAATCCACCAGTGACGCCTAGCAGCATATGGTGGCAATCCAGTCAGAAGTGAATATTGGACTGAACCTCAAGGTGCAGTTACCGTACAATACAATCCTTCTATCGCATAGTCCCAACTGAGTGGAGGTCATGGAATACTCGTCAAACCCCATCACCCGTTATATGACAAATTTGATAGGACACAAGCTCACATGGTTACTCTTGGAAACACCTTTCCATGAACCATATTACCCCGGCCGAGGATTTCTGAGCTTTGCCTTACAAATAGCATAGGACTAATTATCTCTCTACCGAGAGCGATAGATCCCCTGTAAACAAACACCCATTCCTAATATGAACCGACTGCAGCCAACATATACTACTAAGACCCGTTGTAGAATACCGGGTTTTCGGATAGTGCACCGACCTCGCAAGATGGTGTGATGTGGAGGATTTACTTTGGACGAGTCCAAAGTCAGGTTAACAGATGAGTTCGGATTGATTCAGATCTACGCGGAAGCCCCAGCTTGATTCGGGGTTTTCCGGACATTGTGCGCCGATAGAGGATTGGCTTCGGGGAAGCCTCGACTTCACAGTGGAGTGCAGAAAAATTGGGAAATACCTGAAATAGGTGTACTTTGGAATTACAGCGGATTTCGGGAGGTTCCGGACTGACGCGGAGGACCCGAAGGCAAAAAGTGAGTCGGAACTGGCAATTTTGGAGCCGGTTTTTGGATTGAGCACCCCGACTCAACGGTTGAGCATTTTGAGGAGAAAAAGTTGTGGACATGTGTATTTTCAGATTACAGCGGGGTTCGGGAGGTTTCGGACCCGTGCGGAGGTCCCGAGGGCAAAAAGTGAGTTGATGGGGGCATTTAATGGATGAATTAATTAATTTAAATAGTTGAATCTTTTGGTTTCTTTTTGTTCTGGTGTTGTGGAGTTGGGAGGATGAGAGTGGGTTAGTGTGAAAAGGATTTAAGAAGGAATGTGATATTTTCTTGTGGTGCATTAAATGCTGCCAGCTACCACCTCTAATTAGGCAACCCCAATTAAGAAGCCGCCATGTCACCACCCTCTCCCCTGCAACAACAGAGTAAATGAAGGGAAACAGAGGATTGGAAATGAAAGGAGGAAAGAAGCGAAAGAAGAAGATGGAAGAAGAAAGGGTTGAAAGAATGAATTTTTAAAGTTGGTTTTGATGTTGGACTCCCTCCTAGAAGTCGTGTTGAGCGATCGGGGCGCGGCGCGCGCCGAGCAACAAGGTATGTTGTTTTTGTGTGAAGCTTGGTTTTGTGGGTTTTGTAGGATTCCTGGAGTTTTCCTTCTTGTTGGTTTTTGTTGGTGGTCTGGCTTCTTTTTGTTGGCGGCCTGGTGAGGAGAGGAGGCAGCAGGCAGCGGGTGCGCGCAGCGGGGTGCCACTTGGCGGCGGGCGCACAGCGGGCGCGCAGCCGCATGCGCGCGGCGCGCAGTGCGCGGCATGCGCGCGACCCGCATGCGCGCGGCGCGTAGTGCGCGGCAAGCGCGCGGCCCGCATGCGCGCTGCGCGCTGGCCGCGAGCGCGCAGCGGACGCGCGGCGGGTGCGCAGCCCGCATACGCGCGGCGCACCGCGCGCAGCATGCGCGCGGCCTGTTTGCACGCGGCACGGCGGCGCAGCGATTGCGGCAGCGGCGCGCGTGGCGGGCGCGGCTGCTGCATGTGGCCGACAGGCAAGCCAGGGCCGATGTCGCGTGGGCTTTTGTGGGCTGTTTTTGACGGGTTTTTCCCCTTTTGCTCTCTCAGGACGGCGGCATGTTGCGCGGTTTTCGGCGAAGCCCGTGCGAAGCTCAGATCAAGTGTGCGGTAAGGGTGACTTATGCTGTTGGCTCGAGGCGTTGGAACCAGAGTGAGGACTTTTTTGGGTTATGTGGGCTTATTGTTTGTGTGTGGATGTGCTTAGAGATGGTAGCGGGTTTGGTGTTTATTGGAGCATTATATTTGTTATACAATGGAGCTCTTTTGGTACTAATGGTGATTCTTGGGAAGCAGTTTGTGCTGGAGATGTAGTAGTGATGGGTTGATGTGTTTTTTTGGAATGCTTCACAGCATGTTTACATGAGGTGAGTGTGTGCTGTGGAGGTAACTCGAGTGTATTAAAGGATGTATGTGTAAGTGTGTGTTTTTCATTGTGTATATGTGGACTTTTATTAGTTGGGTGCAATTGGAGATAATTGAGTGTAATGAAGCTTCCAGAATAATATATGTGATCATGTAATTTAATTTGGGGCAGGTGTTTAATGATGGTGCTATGGTGAATTGGAAGTGTGCTTGAACCTTGTTTATGCTGTAGGTGATGAGGTGAAATTAATTAGACTGGACTTTAATTATGGTATGTAATTGGAGTTTGCAGTTCAGTGTAAGCCATTGGAGTTGAGGTGGACTTGATGTGGGCAGATTTTGATGCTGGAATTTTGTGAGGTCTCGAAGCATTTTATTTGAGCTCCCGAGGATTTTTCCACGTACACGGCAGTATGCGCGCACGGCGTGATTTTTGAGGTTTCGTCAGATCGAGGTTGCGGCGCTTCTCCGACTTCAGCAATGCCTACGGAAAGCGTTCCAGGTGGGTTGGAATTTCTTCCAAAATTTATGAAATGCCCTTTAATGCTTCTGAATGCAGTTTGTTCATGTCTAGAGTGCTATTTTTCATTATTACTAAATCTGATAGTTGCCTGGAAGTTTCTGTAAAAGTTATTGGAACCCCAGATCATTTTTAGCATACTCCTGATACTATATGACACTAGATTTCACGTTTTGTTGGCATCATCTTTACACCTGGATCGTTTTAAAAATCGAGAAAACCCGTTTTAAGGAAAATCAACATTTTCAAAGTGGTTTTTAAATTATGAGTTCGTCAGGGGTATGACATAGGTCCAGGTGGCCCGTTATGCTCGTATACTCGTGCCAGGGGGCCGAGGGGATTTTTAGAGATTTGTGAGATGAGTTTCTAGTGTCATGTGAGTGTGAGCTTTTGTTGGGTTCGATGAGGTTTTCTAGATTATAGGTCGTGCATATCAGATTTAGTCGGGGAGGTGGTTCTCCGACATAGCTGTGAGAGTGTTGGGCACTTCCTGATCGAGTCGTGGAGGGTTTTCCCGACTGAGTTGTGTCGTTGGAGCATTTGAGTTTCCGATCTATTTGATCGTGGATCATAGCCTGCTATATTGAGATACTTGACAGAGATACTTGTTACTGAGACACTTTACTCGTGCGGGTCGCTCCCCTCGAGTGCCACTCCGGAGGTAGGCTTGACCGAGCCGTGTGCCGGTCTGTTATTTATATTTTGACCGAGCCGTGTGCTGGTCCGTTACCTATACTGAGATCGAGCCGTGTGCCGATCAGTTACTGAGTTCGACAGCAGAGCAGGCAGTACCGGTTTTTACTGGTGGATTGATTGGGTTATCTTTGGTCAGGTACTTTTATTGTTGCACTCATGCCTGGGGGCTGAGGGGTGTCTTATAGCTGTGTTAGACCAGTGCTCGTGTTGTTGGGAACCGTTGGGTTGACGGTGGTCCCGGATCATTGAGAGTACCTTGACCGTTGTGCGAGATGTGAGGAGCTTGAGTCTATTCCGTTCTGAGGGAGAGCGTGGATTTCGACTATAGCCTGTATGTGCCACTTTTCGATAGCGAGTTAATCCGATTGGTCACCCTATGTTGATATACTAGGGAGGCGTAGGCTTGACTGGACCCGATGTGGCAGTCAGCTCGATAGGGTCGATTGAGCACCTCGTGTGTGAGTGGTGTATGCATAGCTTGTTTATAGATGAGATTTCCTTTGAGCATGATACTTGAGGCATGTTAGCAGTAGCGAGTGTATGCACTTTTCATCATTAGCATAGCTTTCTTGAGCATGATGATTGAGACATGATAGCTATAGTTCTTTTCAGCTTTTATCTATCTATCTATCTATCTATCTATCTATCTATCTATCTATCTATCTGCATGCCTATCTGTTGTGCCTCCAGTAGACTTAGTGGGCATACCGTGGATATTGGTGACGGTACCCACTGGGATCTACCCTCTGCAGTAGATCTCACACCCGCTGCGGTGACAGGTTTCCTGAGGCTGCTGTTCCGGCTGAGCTAGCGCGGAGACAGCTGATCGAGGTGAGGATGCGATCGTGTAGTTCCTTACCAGCATTGAGAGTTTGAGGTAGATGTACCCGGTGGTATATTTTATATTTTCACTTTTGTACTGGACATTCTGAGAGATCAGTGAGGATTTTTGTATATTGTTTTATAGCTGAGAGACTTTGTATCGAGGTTTTAATTATATCAGATGTTCAGTTGATCTCTATAGCTTCTAGTTTTATTTCAGCTCTGATACATGTTTTGCTATAGATCTGACTTGCATGGTAGACGCTTCGTCTGTATGGCAGTTTCCGTACAGTCGGCGGATCTGTTGGCGAGCCCGGGTCGCAGTCTCGACCCTGGGGCGTGACAGATTAGGGCGGTATCAGAGCCTAGGAATATAGGTCGTTGAGGACTTAGAGACCCTAGGCTATTGGTTGGACACTAGGATGACTGTCGTGAGAGACGTGACTTCAGCGAGAGTCCTGATTGAGTTGTACCTCCCCCAGAGGATTGGGGTGAGTGAGTTTACATGTTATTTCTCTAAAGACGATTATGTTGGCTGCAGACAACATAATTCTTTAGTAAGGGTAACATGTTTTAGACTTTCGCTTGATTGGGTCGAGAGAGTTCTTGGTCCTAATGTTTGTTTTGTTGCAGTGGTTTTGATGCTTCCGAGATGCCGTGCAGCGGCAAGGGCGTGTTTGACCTTGGATGAGGAGTCAAACAGCGGAAGGCTAAATGGATAGAGCAGAGTGAGGTCTGAGAGTTACAGGCCCAAGTAGCCCAGACATTTGAGGCGATGCGGCGCCAGGAAGAGAACATGGAGCGCGTGATGCGCATGCTTGAGCTGAGGGCATCTCCCGGGGCATCGCCGGTAGTACTTCCGGTCGCGACATCGTCGATTTCGACCCTGATCGCACCACGGATGGTGCAGAAGCAGCAAGAGGTTGCTGACCGGTTGTTTTACTCCATCCAGTTCCATCCCCTGCAGATTTCGGGATTGAGTTTGGAGCCTTGGGAGGCCGAGAACTGGATCGCTGCTATGGAAGAGTTGTTCGAGGATTTGTTCATCCAGGAGAAGCATCAGGGCGCTTGGTCTCGTAATTTGGATAAGGACGCCGAGAGTTGGTGGCGTCGAGTTCATCCTGTTGGACCACCCGGAGCATAGTTGATGACCTGGGACGAGTTCCCGCGACGGATGAGCAGTGTACCCCTTGTCGCCCAGGATGAGGCTTAGAGGTTGGTCTGATTGAGTGGGGACTGCATCGGGATATCTATTTCTTTGTGCATTCTCGGCGAGTGCCGACTTTTGATGCAGCGATTGTGCATGCTCGGTGGATTGACCGAGGATCAGTGATCACTTCCAGGAGGGACGAGGAGCGAGGGACCAGCTCCAGTGAGAGACGTCCAGCGACGTCAGATTTTGGGTTAGTTGAGTGGGTCGAGGTTGCCATGATTCCAGCCTCAGGATCATGGGTCTCAGAGGAGACAAAGACCAGGAGGTTCTCGACGGACGAGGTACCAACAGTAGTGTCAGGATATCTTCAAGCTGAGTGTCCCTGAGTGGTACTCATGGTTTTGCCGCTTGCGACGGCATCCCCACTACCCCTTCAGGATGAAGAGGTTCATCCGATGTACCGACAGACTGATGGAGCCGTCATGCCGAGGCAGTTAGAGCGATGGCCACCAGTATCTACTGTTGAGTTTGTGCAGCCGGCTGGAGAGCGCCAGGATAGTGGATCACATTTTACCTGGTGCGGTTTCCTTTGGTCGTCGAAGTTAGTGCTTGTTGATGCCGACACAGCTTGTGCATGTTTTAGTGAAGCAGGGGTAGCTTCGCATGGGCCAGAGATGAGGCTGTTGGCTTGTGCACGTGAGGATCAGGTTCCAGATCACGAATAGCACATGGAAGAGTGTTGCCAGTCCTGCCAGTGCAGTTAGGACCTTGGATTGATCATCGAGATGTTAGTCCTACATCAGTTCAGAGATGTTGATATGGGGTTGGATAGGAATCAGTCATCCCAATTTATGCTATCATGGATTGCCGAGAGAGGACAATGACCCTCCGTGGACCTGGTTAGGAGGAGTACGCTTATAGAGGGAGCTAGACCACGGCAGAGTTGAGCCGTGGTCGTATTGCGTTGCTAGCAACGGTAAAAGAGGTGCCTACGGCGGCACCGGGAATAAAGGATATCCTTATCGCCCGTGTGATCCCGGGTATGAGTCTACCTGAGCTGGTATTGTAGCCGCCGTCTAGTGAGATCGAGATCGAGATGGTGATTAACGTGGTTTTGGAAAACCGCGCCGACTTCGGCAGCACCCCTTGGAGTATCACCCGTGAGACAAAGAAAGAGAGCTGATAGCGCAGTTACGGGATTTGACGGATCAAGGGGTCCAGGTGACCCAGTGCTACGTCATCGGGATACGACAGTGAGGATCCGAGAGATTGATTTTGGTTAGGATGCCATGCCGTTGGTACACGGCAGTGATGCCACATTGGGAGTGCACAACGGTGAGGGCTCTATGATGAGTTGAGCACAGACAGGGTTGGATTGCCTTTCGGCAGATGCCCCTTTGTGAGATAGATAGCTTTGTGGAACCATACAGCCGAGGGCTGTGCCCCGTTAGTGTACAGGATCCAGTAGGGGCATTGTGAGCTTACAATGCGGTCAAATGGATTGACTAATGCCCTGCCGCCTTTAGGACTTGAGGAATTGAGTGTTCCAACTGTGTTTGGACGGGTTGGCAGCCAGACCCGTCGTGGATAGTTGGATTTATTTCCGAGGTGGCTTAGAGCTTCAGGAGGACTTGAGAATAGTGCGGCAACTTCTAAGAGGAAAGAGGTTTTTGCCAAGTTATGAGAATTGCACTTGACTCTGAAGGTTTGTTGTTAGGCCTTGCGTTTTCAGTTACATGGGTGACAAAGGACCCAACGAAGAGTAATGCCGTTGGGAATTAGCCTACTGTTGACAGAGGTCAGAAGCTTTTGGACTAAGCAGGGCCGGTATAGCTTCGAGGAGTTAAAGCTGAGTATGATATCAGCATTGTTATGGATGATTGCCAGTGATAGAGAGAGCATGGAATTATCCAGAGACCCTTGTACCTGAAGTATTTGTTACTCAGGAAGATTTTGGTTGAGGCAGCGCCGGTGGGCTGAGTTGGAGCTGTTTGATTGATCTTATAGCATATCATTTTTCCGGCGAGGACTTTATGTCAGTACGCCTTGGCTAGGCGAGCAGAGCGACCCTGGAATGAGGTCTTCGATCCGTGGTTGCCACTTTTGGATCTTGGGGTTTGAGAGTTGGAATTCGAGCATTGTTTCCTATTGTGGAACTACTTCCCCGGTAAATTGATATGAGAGATGCATCTGTGGAACTTGAGTGTTTTGGTTGCTAAGGGGCAACGAAGGAGTTATGCCTATTGGAGGCTTAGAGTTTGGATTTGGGAACCATAATTGTGGAAACCACTATCCGCAAGAATAAGATCATTCGAGATTTACGCGGGGAGTTTGATCCGCGAGTGTTTTTCTGGCTGGAAAAAGTGTATTTGACCCCCCTTGCATATTTTGGATTTCACTTCTTTGTAGATGGACGAGGAATTGAGCTATCTGAAGCGACCGATGCAGGTCTTCCTTATATGACAAGGGGATTTTACAGTCGAGATCTATCTTTGAGTGAATGTTCAGTGGAGCCATCTTGTTGAGTGAGAACGACCACCCGAGAGCCGAGGATGAGTTAGGGATCCCCTATCCCCATTTGATTGAGTCACCCTCCTGAGTTATGGATTTATTCTAGTTTCGAGGACGAAACCCTTTTAAGGAGGGGAGAGTGTAGAATACCGGGTTTTCGGATAGTGCACCGACCTCGCAAGATGGTGTGATGTGGAGGATTTACTTTGGACGAGTCCAAAGTCAGGTTAACAGATGAGTTCGGATTGATTCAGATCTACGCGGAAGCCCCAGCTTGATTCGGGGTTTTCCGGACATTGTGCGCCGATAGAGGATTGGCTTCGGGGAAGCCTCGACTTCACAGTGGAGTGCAGAAAAATTGGGAAATACCTGAAATAGGTGTACTTTGGAATTACAGCGGATTTCGGGAGGTTCCGGACTGACGCGGAGGACCCGAAGGCAAAAAGTGAGTCGGAACTGGCAATTTTGGAGCCGGTTTTTGGATTGAGCACCCCGACTCAACGGTTGAGCATTTTGAGGAGAAAAAGTTGTGGACATGTGTATTTTCAGATTACAGCGGGGTTCGGGAGGTTTCGGACCCGTGCGGAGGTCCCGAGGGCAAAAAGTGAGTTGATGGGGGCATTTAATGGATGAATTAATTAATTTAAATAGTTGAATCTTTTGGTTTCTTTTTGTTCTGGTGTTGTGGAGTTGGGAGGATGAGAGTGGGTTAGTGTGAAAAGGATTTAAGAAGGAATGTGATATTTTCTTGTGGTGCATTAAATGCTGCCAGCTACCACCTCTAATTAGGCAACCCCAATTAAGAAGCCGCCATGTCACCACCCTCTCCCCTGCAACAACAGAGTAAATGAAGGGAAACAGAGGATTGGAAATGAAAGGAGGAAAGAAGCGAAAGAAGAAGATGGAAGAAGAAAGGGTTGAAAGAATGAATTTTTAAAGTTGGTTTTGATGTTGGACTCCCTCCTAGAAGTCGTGTTGAGCGATCGGGGCGCGGCGCGCGCCGAGCAACAAGGTATGTTGTTTTTGTGTGAAGCTTGGTTTTGTGGGTTTTGTAGGATTCCTGGAGTTTTCCTTCTTGTTGGTTTTGTTGGTGGTCTGGCTTCTTTTTGTTGGCGGCCTGGTGAGGAGAGGAGGCAGCAGGCAGCGGGTGCGCGCAGCGGGGTGCCACTTGGCGGCGGGCGCACAGCGGGCGCGCAGCCGCATGCGCGCGGCGCGCAGTGCGCGGCATGCGCGCGACCCGCATGCGCGCGGCGCGTAGTGCGCGGCAAGCGCGCGGCCCGCATGCGCGCTGCGCGCTGGCCGCGAGCGCGCAGCGGACGCGCGGCGGGTGCGCAGCCCGCATACGCGCGGCGCACCGCGCGCAGCATGCGCGCGGCCTGTTTGCACGCGGCACGGCGGCGCAGCGATTGCGGCAGCGGCGCGCGTGGCGGGCGCGGCTGCTGCATGTGGCCGACAGGCAAGCCAGGGCCGATGTCGCGTGGGCTTTTGTGGGCTGTTTTTGACGGGTTTTTCCCCTTTTGCTCTCTCAGGACGGCGGCATGTTGCGCGGTTTTCGGCGAAGCCCGTGCGAAGCTCAGATCAAGTGTGCGGTAAGGGTGACTTATGCTGTTGGCTCGAGGCGTTGGAACCAGAGTGAGGACTTTTTTGGGTTATGTGGGCTTATTGTTTGTGTGTGGATGTGCTTAGAGATGGTAGCGGGTTTGGTGTTTATTGGAGCATTATATTTGTTATACAATGGAGCTCTTTTGGTACTAATGGTGATTCTTGGGAAGCAGTTTGTGCTGGAGATGTAGTAGTGATGGGTTGATGTGTTTTTTTGGAATGCTTCACAGCATGTTTACATGAGGTGAGTGTGTGCTGTGGAGGTAACTCGAGTGTATTAAAGGATGTATGTGTAAGTGTGTGTTTTTCATTGTGTATATGTGGACTTTTATTAGTTGGGTGCAATTGGAGATAATTGAGTGTAATGAAGCTTCCAGAATAATATATGTGATCATGTAATTTAATTTGGGGCAGGTGTTTAATGATGGTGCTATGGTGAATTGGAAGTGTGCTTGAACCTTGTTTATGCTGTAGGTGATGAGGTGAAATTAATTAGACTGGACTTTAATTATGGTATGTAATTGGAGTTTGCAGTTCAGTGTAAGCCATTGGAGTTGAGGTGGACTTGATGTGGGCAGATTTTGATGCTGGAATTTTGTGAGGTCTCGAAGCATTTTATTTGAGCTCCCGAGGATTTTTCCACGTACACGGCAGTATGCGCGCACGGCGTGATTTTTGAGGTTTCGTCAGATCGAGGTTGCGGCGCTTCTCCGACTTCAGCAATGCCTACGGAAAGCGTTCCAGGTGGGTTGGAATTTCTTCCAAAATTTATGAAATGCCCTTTAATGCTTCTGAATGCAGTTTGTTCATGTCTAGAGTGCTATTTTTCATTATTACTAAATCTGATAGTTGCCTGGAAGTTTCTGTAAAAGTTATTGGAACCCCAGATCATTTTTAGCATACTCCTGATACTATATGACACTAGATTTCACGTTTTGTTGGCATCATCTTTACACCTGGATCGTTTTAAAAATCGAGAAAACCCGTTTTAAGGAAAATCAACATTTTCAAAGTGGTTTTTAAATTATGAGTTCGTCAGGGGTATGACATAGGTCCAGGTGGCCCGTTATGCTCGTATACTCGTGCCAGGGGGCCGAGGGGATTTTTAGAGATTTGTGAGATGAGTTTCTAGTGTCATGTGAGTGTGAGCTTTTGTTGGGTTCGATGAGGTTTTCTAGATTATAGGTCGTGCATATCAGATTTAGTCGGGGAGGTGGTTCTCCGACATAGCTGTGAGAGTGTTGGGCACTTCCTGATCGAGTCGTGGAGGGTTTTCCCGACTGAGTTGTGTCGTTGGAGCATTTGAGTTTCCGATCTATTTGATCGTGGATCATAGCCTGCTATATTGAGATACTTGACAGAGATACTTGTTACTGAGACACTTTACTCGTGCGGGTCGCTCCCCTCGAGTGCCACTCCGGAGGTAGGCTTGACCGAGCCGTGTGCCGGTCTGTTATTTATATTTTGACCGAGCCGTGTGCTGGTCCGTTACCTATACTGAGATCGAGCCGTGTGCCGATCAGTTACTGAGTTCGACAGCAGAGCAGGCAGTACCGGTTTTTACTGGTGGATTGATTGGGTTATCTTTGGTCAGGTACTTTTATTGTTGCACTCATGCCTGGGGGCTGAGGGGTGTCTTATAGCTGTGTTAGACCAGTGCTCGTGTTGTTGGGAACCGTTGGGTTGACGGTGGTCCCGGATCATTGAGAGTACCTTGACCGTTGTGCGAGATGTGAGGAGCTTGAGTCTATTCCGTTCTGAGGGAGAGCGTGGATTTCGACTATAGCCTGTATGTGCCACTTTTCGATAGCGAGTTAATCCGATTGGTCACCCTATGTTGATATACTAGGGAGGCGTAGGCTTGACTGGACCCGATGTGGCAGTCAGCTCGATAGGGTCGATTGAGCACCTCGTGTGTGAGTGGTGTATGCATAGCTTGTTTATAGATGAGATTTCCTTTGAGCATGATACTTGAGGCATGTTAGCAGTAGCGAGTGTATGCACTTTTCATCATTAGCATAGCTTTCTTGAGCATGATGATTGAGACATGATAGCTATAGTTCTTTTCAGCTTTTATCTATCTATCTATCTATCTATCTATCTATCTATCTATCTATCTGCATGCCTATCTGTTGTGCCTCCAGTAGACTTAGTGGGCATACCGTGGATATTGGTGACGGTACCCACTGGGATCTACCCTCTGCAGTAGATCTCACACCCGCTGCGGTGACAGGTTTCCTGAGGCTGCTGTTCCGGCTGAGCTAGCGCGGAGACAGCTGATCGAGGTGAGGATGCGATCGTGTAGTTCCTTACCAGCATTGAGAGTTTGAGGTAGATGTACCCGGTGGTATATTTTATATTTTCACTTTTGTACTGGACATTCTGAGAGATCAGTGAGGATTTTTGTATATTGTTTTATAGCTGAGAGACTTTGTATCGAGGTTTTAATTATATCAGATGTTCAGTTGATCTCTATAGCTTCTAGTTTTATTTCAGCTCTGATACATGTTTTGCTATAGATCTGACTTGCATGGTAGACGCTTCGTCTGTACGGCAGTTTCCGTACAGTCGGCGGATCTGTTGGCGAGCCCGGGTCGCAGTCTCGACCCCGGGGCGTGACACCCGTGACTAGGATTAGAGTTTGCATAGTCAAACTACAGCAGCCTCATATTGAATGGCCGTGGTGTCGTAGGTCTAAGGTTCAGTTGTACCACTGCAACATCGAATCAGTTACTGACGAAAGAGTAGACATCCAAGTAACTAATCGTAATTGGTCACGCTCAGTGCCCTTGTTCTATAACAACCACCTGCACGTTCGCTCCAGTGTCCCCACACTAATGACTTGAGACTCGTCATCCTAAAAGAGAGCGACACATACATCAATCTTGCCGGATCAATCATCGTCCCCATGATGATCCTCCGATTGAGAGCATTCATGACTTAATCACTAATAATATGTATCTCAAATTCTTAACTCTTAACAATATACATTATCATCTCATTAAATCAAAGGACGATTCATGGACACATCAAACATGAATGGCATAAAATGCCCAAATTATAATAAAGATCAAGTATAAATATGTTCCATATAATAAAATGCGTCAGCCTGATAGGCTTTTGGGGCATACAACTAACAGTTGCATCTTAGGTTGGGAGACTAGTATGTTAGTAAATGGTGCACACCAGTTGTTTGATGAAATGCCCCAACGAACTCGTGTTCAAAATCTGAGAATCCAACCAATATGAAGTTTTCTCCACACACTCCCCTGAGCTTGATGCTCACTTTAGATCAATTGTTGTCTGTGTGATTTTGTGCGTGGAGCTTGTTGCGGTCATTAGAGAACTTGTGGTTTGGATCTCTTGGTTTTGCTATCTCTGGGCTGCGCAATAGCAAGCCCTGGAGTCCTTGTGCTGCCCAGAGATGAATGCTCAAATTTGTTTGGAATTTGCACAATTAAATTGCAAGTTGGAGCAAGATGAAGCTCTAGGTTGGTTGGTTGGCCACGGGTCTGTTGAGGGGCAGTTTGCGAGGTCGCGATAGTGAGCTCCTGGCTATTTTGGGGTCACTGGACGCGATGCTCACCTTAGTTTTCAGTTTGGTCGAACGGAAGAAATAAAATTGCTATTAAGCCTATGTTGGTATAGTAAGTCATGGCCCAAAGTTTTTCTCAGGCTCCGTGCGGCTGAAAATTGGTGAGCACGGTGTCCAGCAATTCGAGGGCCACCTACTAAAGGTGACGGTTCATTAAAATGATGTCCCAATAAAGAGAACGAGCGAAAACGGCTCTCAAATTGCTATAAAAGTGCGAGTTCTTGAAACCCTAGGGGTCAAAATGTAATTGTAACCTTATGTGCTGTCTCGGGCAGTGTGTCAATGATCTCTAAACGTCTGTTAGGGATCCAGCGGCTCCCGTTGAGCGGAAAGTGGATATCGTTCCGTAAATCGGCGAAATCGTCGGTTTTACGATTTCTGGCGCGTGTATCGCGTACCACGGTATGAAAGAATGGATTCAGGTTACTGTAGTGTTGTCGGGATGAGTATGAGTGAGTCTATTGCTGATCACAGTTTCTGTTAAGGGCCCAGCAGTTCAGCACCAGCCTCCCGGTAGTCATGCGGGAGTTCGGGACCAGCCTACGTCGGGGGTGTTCGTTCGACTGACTTCGAGGTGGGTACCCCTTAGAACCTCTTTGTGTATGTTTGCGTTATTGTTATGTTTATCACTTTGAGGGGTAGTGGGGGTGACGTAGACCTCCGGATTTATGAACGTCGCGGTGGGAGATTGGACGGGCAATTCGCCCTCTCCGAACAACAGTAGGGTTGTTCGGGGCATACTAGCGATGAGGACGGCGATCGGTGCGACCAGTCGGAAGTCGAAAGGTGAGTTATTCTTTCGACAGTTTTGGAGTCGGGAAACGAGGGTAATTGGTAAGGGCAAAGGTTTGACATGTTAAATATTGCTAACTCCCGTATATGCTCATGTGTTTATTATCATCATATTTATGTCGACTGAGGGTCGTGGTGCTCGATGATACATCATGTTCTGGGTGATTGCCGAGGCAGGTGCTCGGTCTAGTTACCGAGGTAGGTGCTCGGTCTGGTTGGCCAAGGTTGGTGCTCGGTCGATGCTCGAGGTAGCTACACGCACACCAGCGGTTTGGCCACCGCGAGGGTGTGCTTTTCCGGAAAAGTGGTACGTTGACCCGTGTACCCCACGTGTGGGTGACGTAATGGGGGCCCTCATGGGTGGGGGTTGTGAGCGGTGCCGAGGAGGGTGCTCGAGGTCGTGCCGGGGCGGGTGCTCGGTGCGATTTACTGAGATAGGTGCTCGGTGTGGTTGCCGGGGCAGGTGCCCGGGTGTGGATTGTATAGGGGGAGGGTTTTACTGTGGTTTGCCTTACTTTTAGCCCTTATTGCATTTTACTGTCGATTGCACGATGATGAGGGCGGTTGCTCTGGTTTTTCTTACATTTTGCTTTAATTATAGCCCTTCATGCTTTTCATACTTTGTATCTTGTGTCGCTGACTCCCCACTCTGTGACAGGCTCAGTCAGGGGTGAGGCCGCGATGAGAGGTCTTTTGGTACTTCGAGTCTACCGACTGTGGTTAGTTCTTCTTTTGCTCATTTCATCATCTGTTAGTAGCTATGTGAGTGTGATACTTTTGTGGGGTTGATTTGGATGTTGGAATTATAAAAAAAAAAACTCTGTGGATGAATGTTTGGTTTACTATCTGCTTCTTGGCCGTTTTCGAACCAAAAAGAAAAAGAAAGAAAACATTGCGAAAATGATTTGAAAAATGTTGGTGTCGAGTGGGCACCGTTTTCAAAACCGTGTGGATTTATGGATTTCGAAATAGTTTTGTAAAACCGGGTGTCGTGTGGGCACCGTTTTCAAAACCCTGTGGATTTATGGATTTCGAAACAACTTTATAAAACTTGGGTGTCGTGTGGACACCGCTTTTAAAACCCTGCGGTTTTATCCTTTCAAAAATAGCCGGCCTTTTTATTACTTATGGAAAATGGTTGTATGTGTTGGACGATTGAACTAGTGTGGTTAAAGGTAGGATGATATGGACTCTGTAGTCAGGACGTCGTGCATATACAAAGGAGACTCTGCCCGTTTGCAGAGTTAATTTGTATATGCGGCGGGTCTGGGCATGCACTGGGGAAGATTGATTTCAAAAAAAAAATATATGCCAAATTTGAGAGCGAAACGGTGACGTTTCTTCCGCGTGTTTAAACCCCGGGGCATGACAGGGGGCCTCTGGGATCCACCAGGCCCTCGCTGCTCCGAACGCCCACGGCCCGTGAACTGAGGCGGTGGCGGTCGGGGCGGCCTCCAGGAACTGGCCTGTCCCCCGTCGTCCTGCGCTCGTCGATTCCTATCAGAACTCTAAGCGACCAACCCACCACGTCTAGCGACAACGTGGTCTCCCGTCTCGACCCACTGAGCATGCTCCGCGGCCTCCTCGAGGGTCTGCAGCCGCTGGGCATGCACCAAGGTATAGATCTCTGGGCGAAGACCTGTCTCAAAGAGCTCCACCTGGTGCGGTCCATCTCGGGCGACATAAGGTACGCAGTTGAGCAACTGCGAGAACTCCTGGAAGTAGGCCAACACTATCTGGTCGCCCTGCTGTAGATTCTTCAAATCTTCTTCTAGCTTTTTCTTCACACTCGAGGAGAAGTAAGTATCCAAAATCATTCGTCTGAACTCCGACCAGGGTAGCTATCGGGTGATCTGAAACTCCAAGGGCTCTACCCGACGCCACCAGGCATCTGCATCCCCATCTAAGCAATGTACTGCCATATATACCCTGAACCTCTGGTCAATGAAGAAGTCCCGAAACAACTTCTCCATTGCTGCTAACCAAGTCCCGATCTCCCAAGGCTGAGTGCTCCGCCCTGAAAACCTAGGCGGTCCCCGCTGACAGAACTGGGTAAGCTTGTCAGCAATCTCCTGCTCCTCCGCTGGGGTCAATGGCCGGATCACTCCCTGAGCCCCACTGCTCGAAGATGGCGCGGTAGGTACCAGTGGTATAACCGACGGTATAACTGGTGGTGCGGGGGCCTCAACAGTAGTAGGAGGAGGTGCCCCTGCCTGGGCGAGTAGCTGCTCAATCCTCTGCTCCTGCCGGCGGTGACTCTCCGCCAACTGGGCCACCATGGCCCTCAACTCACTGATCTCTGAAGGCCCAGACTGCTCCGGCTCCTCCGGGGGTATAGGATGTTGGGTTATGTATAATAGGATCTAAATAGGGGAAAAAACACCTAGAGGGGGGTGAATAGGTGTAAACAATAAACACTCAAAAATCTTTGCGATATAAAACCCAATGCGGAAAAAATAAATAACACGCTGAGATTTTTACGTGGAAAACTCCAAACCGGAGTAAAAAACCACGGGACCGATAACACGGTGAAATCCACTAGAATTAAACACGTACAAGGTGATATACCGTACTCACAGACGACTCAACCTTTTCCATACGCTCCTAGTTGATCTTCTCCGCTCGCTCCACGACGCTTCTCGAATCCACGATCTGCGTCCAACGCCGAATCCACGGCGTCCAACGTCGAGTCCACGACGTCCGACCGAATCCACGGTCTTCACCCAGTAGCACGCTTCGAATCCACGAACGTACCTCGCTCCGAATCCACGAGAGCGGTAGCACCTTGAATCCACAAGGCCACGCGAGTCCACGTGCCGATTTGGGATAAATCGTTGTTTTTTGGGTGGTGATGATCCGCCGAATACTTAGATTAGAAATAGATCGGAAATACCATCTAAGTATTCATTGATTTGATTCTACTCAAAATGTGAGTATGAAAACCTAGAATCAAATCAATCAATATAGATGAAGAAACATAAGATAGAATCTATGATTTCCTTTCTTCTCTATATGTGGATCTTAGGCCGTATATAAGATGACGGCTTTTAGGATTAGCGGCTTGTTTTTTGGATTTACCCTAGAAAAAGAATCATAGGGTCTATTTATAGGTTAGAAACCCTTGGAAAAAGATAAGAATCAAAAACTATCCTTTTCTGGAATTTTACATGACGACGATCCGGATCGGAGTTCGGCGATCCGGATTGCAGTAGCGAGAAAAACAGTTTCCAGAAAAACCAAAGTTCGGGATCCGGATCGAAGTGCCTGATCCGGATCGTTCATACAGTTCACCAAACATCAACGTTCGGGATCCGGATTGAAAACCCTGATCCGGATCGTTCAAATAAAATGGTAAACCCAGTGTTCGGGATCCGGATCAAAGGAAGCTACAATCCGGATTGAACTGGTGTATGAACGAACAACCTTCGGGATCCGGATTGGAAAGTCTGATCCAGATCCTGAACATGTCCCATGTGCAATTTTTGATATTTATGCAATTACAAGTTCATCCAAGTGTTTCTACACTATAAGAAGTATTCGGATCACCAAAGATATTAAGTTAAACATACCTGATCCTTTTGAATTCTTCTTTCTTGAGATTGAGTTATATGATCCAACCTTCTTTACCTTCAATCTTCAAGACTTAACCGAATTCACGAAATACGCCAACTTAAATTCCGTAGCAATCTCCCTCTTTGGCGGTTTCGTGACAAAACATAGATCCACTCAAGAAAATTCAAAAAGATATTTTTGTTGCTATCACCATACAACAAAAATTTACAATGGAGATCCAGAATAAAATACATGAGTTAAACTCCTAAAACAGACTCTAGACTTAGACATCTGTACTCTCTGCAAAAGAAATCATTCTTGACAAAAGAAATCGTTAGGTACCTCAAGAATTTTATATCATTCAAAAACCACATACAGAGATGAAGTTTATACTCATTTATACTTACCATGACATTTATACATTCAGATATGTAATTTGATCATAGTTAAAAACACCAACATATCTTCTATGCAATCAAAATCCAAATGTCATGTTAGTGAACATCAACTTGTTAGTTATATTACATGCCCAAATAGTTAGTCGAATAGTTAGTCGAGGCATGCATTTAAACACAAATGAAAACCAAAAGTTGAAGTTCTACTTACCTTTCAAGTTGAGGTTATACTTACCTCTTTCAAGTTGAGGTTATACTTACCTCTTTCAAGTTGACCTTTGACCTTTATAGTTTCAAGTTTCTCTCACAAACATTGTATCATTATTTATACTTCTCTCTCCCCCTTTTTGTCACAAAAGTTAGCCAAAAATTACCAAAATGGAGAGAATAGTTAACAGTTCAAGTACCAAAAGTTTGAGAACTAAAAACTAAAAACTAAAACTTAAAAACCTGCACAAGAAAAGGATTAAAAAATCTGCATAAGAAAAAGAAATTAGAAGGATACGGATTATTCAGACTCATCCGAACTGATACAGCCGAGAATTTGGAAGATTTTCTTTAATCGTTTGTTCATTGATGACTGATTCTTTTTGACCTTCTTTATTTCTTCCTTTACCTCAATAAGTTCATTTGATATACGTTCTTGCTCGTTGGAGAGCCTTTTCTGTTCTTTATAGATTGAGGTAACTGATGCATCATCATCAGAAGTTGATGGAGGTGCTCGTTGTGCTGCATGTGCTGGTTGGACTGGAGGGGTTGCTGCCGGTGCAGAGGTTGTTGCTTGTTGTTGTTGTGCTCGTTGTCGGTGAGGAGGTAATATGGGCTCATCTTGTTTTGTTGAGAGAGACTTTACAATAGTTGTTTCATTGATCGTTCCTAGACTGTGCATGTAGGAACTCGCACTTGTGTCAGCTTTAAATTTGCGAAGAATGCGCATAATGATCATTGGATAAGGTAGTCTCTCTGAAGGGTGAGCATGTTCCACATAGCGAGCCATCCTCGCCCAGATGACGTAAGGAATGTTTAAGTTTGCTCCCATTGCTGCTGTGGGGTTTCCAAGAAGATAGAGGAACAACATCCTATCCCACCGAAGAACCTTTGTATTCATATTTGGAAGGACGTTATAGCAGATAATGAAGTTCAAAAAGCGAAACTCTGGTCGAAGTTCTTTTGAGAAAACGGAGTTTCCTGTCGACCGAGTATCTGGAAGACAGATTCCATCAACTACCACTCTCCAGGAGTTGGTGTTGAAGATTTGATTCTTCAGATAATGAGCGCCATCAGCTCGGGCCTTCATCCCTAACACCTCTCCAATCAGTTGAGGCGTTACTTTGATCTTAACATTCTTGACCAATGTTTGAAAGTCTCGACGTCCGCTCTCCTGATCAACTAGATAGCAAGCATTTTGATAGAACATCCTCACTGAGTGAAGACAATACCCAGTGGTCTCGGGGAAATCGCAAATGGGAGCAAGACCTGTCTGATCATACAGAGTCCCAAATGGCGGAGATCTTTCCTTCAAGGCTTTGACATTAACATGCCTTTCGCCAATGCATTCCCTGTTCTCAAAGTCCTTTATCCTAGCAGAGCTGATAAAGTCTTGTGGAGGTGGTTGGCTATCAACTGGTTGCTCAATGGAAATTCCTCGAGCACTCCCTCTTTTGCGAGCAACACTTTTTCTTTTAGTTTTCAAGAGAGTTTCTTCCATTGGAGCTTTTCCTTTTTCAGCAGCAGTAGGTGGAGCCTTTGATGTTTCCGCAGGCGCTTTTCCTTTCGAAGCAGTGGGTGCTGTTGCTTCAACTTGCAACTCATCCCAATCGATCGATTCCGTCTCAGATTCCGTATCAGAATCATCTTTTGCTTTCTTCGCCTTCTTAGCCCTCTTGGACTTGACAGTGTCTCTAGTATGGACCATAGTAGCCAGAAGAAGAATGATCCAGGTGATCACCATTGCTACTAGATTCTTGTGAAAAAGGAAATCCTGTGAGCAACAACTCAAGAACACGAAAAAATTGTTAATTTTCAAAAATTTGAAAAATTGTACCCAAACAATCATTATCGTGTAGAGAGACTAATAATCAAATTAGTTTTGCAAAAAGAATTTTAAAAATAGATCAATTGCATGATTTTCGAAAATTCCCATTATATGCCCTAAAACCGAAATTTTTGAAATCGAAGCCCAAAAATCCGTTTATCTTGAGAATACCTAGCATATAATCAAAACTAATCTACCCAGAGTTCTTATTTCAAAAGAAATTTGATCAAAAACCATCCACAAACGAAATAGATACAAGAATTTCATCACGTTTTGAGGAAGAATATGAAAAACTGTGAAAAACCGAGATTTTGATCAATAAAACTTACTTGGAATCGAATAACTTGAGTTTGAAAGCTTCCAAGATGGATGAATTCTAGAGAGAGAAGCTCTGGAGACTTTTGAACAAAAGATTGGAGTAAAAGAAATCAAAACCCTTTCGTTCTATATAAAACCCTAGCCACGATCCGGATCAGTTCGTGATTACGATCCGGATCGGCTACCCGCAGAGAAAATCTACGTTCGGGATCCGGATCGGCATGTCCAATCCGGATCGGCTCCAACTTTTTCTTTAGAAAATTTCAGAGAAATTCTAGAAAAACCAGAAAAAGATTGTAAGCACTTTTGTGTATCAACTTTAAACGAAAATCATCGTTTCATACAACAAGGAATAGATTATGCCAAATCTATCAATAACATCCAACAAATGAAACGAAAATTAATAAAAATTAAATCCCTTAAAGTTGAACAACTTCAATTACATCTAACTTGATCTTATGAGTAATGCCTTTATCAAATCATCAATTCGGTAAAGAAAATAAAATACAAAGATCAATAGATGTCTGAAATCCCAGATAAGTTAGATAATATATCTAGTCAATTTATTGAAGAGAGTGGCTCTTTGAGCATCTTTCATTAAAATTCCCACCTTATACCAACCTTGAAATTTTGACAGAGTCAAGTATTTCAACATGCATTTTACTTAATCAAACTTGAAGAACCTTGCTTGGTATACATGTGGTAGCTGCACACAGTACTCGGATGACCGAGGTGGTAGCTCTTTCCTCCATGTGGTGGTAGTTTTCACACTCCTCATTGGGATGTAACTCTTTCCACATATTTTGAGCATAACACTTTTTCTTTGACTCCCCCTCAATTGGCTATCAATTATTTAAGATATAAAGTATTCAGCCAAATATTGATCTCTATTTCATACTCGACTAAACAGTCAAATAAAATAAAAACTATACCAAGAGATCATTGAGAGAGAAATTGACATTGATCAAAACAAAGATGAGTTAATTGACATAAATGATCATTGCATCAAATGAAATATTATGATATCCAAGGCATAATAAATTTCTAAACATATAAAAGGATGCAGTTAAAGTCAATCAAAACTAATGCTCAATTAATGTTCTATGTCTAAGCATAGATAATGAACAAAAACACAAAAACAAAACCTAACATAAACAAAAGTTTCAAAAAGAGGTTATTTCAAGGAAAGCATTCCAATCGCTTTACGCAAATGAATAAAACGTTTTTGATCCAAAGGTTTTGTTAAAAAGTCAGCTAATTGATCTTCAGTTGAAATGTAGGAAATTTGAAGAATATTTGATTCAACTAGCTCTCTAAGAAAATGATATCTAAGTTCAATGTGTTTTGTTCTAGAGTGCAACACAGGGTTTTTTGAAATGTTTATAGCACTAGTGTTGTCACATAAAACAGTTACCGAAGTTGCTGAAATCCGGAAGTCGCTCAACACGCTTTTCATCCAAATGAGTTGAGTTGAACAACTACCCGCTGAGATGTATTCCGCTTCGGCAGTCGAGAGTGCAATGCAGTTTTGCTTTTTACTATGCCATGCAACAAGACAATGGCCAAGATAAAAACATGCACCACTCGTACTTTTCCGATCATCCACAGATCCTGCCCAATCGGCATCTGAGTATCCAATAATATCTAGACTTGTTCCCATAGGATACCAAATTCCGAAATTAATGGTTCATTTGATGTACCGGATGATCCGTTTCACCGCTTTCAGGTGAACATCCTTTGGTGCTGATTGATATCTCGCGCAAATCCCAACACTAAAGGATATATCCGGGCGACTAGCTGTGAGGTAAAGTAGACTTCCAATCATGCTGCGATAAAGTTTCTCGTCTACATTCTCACTAAGAGATTCACTTCCTAATCCCTTATTGCTAGTTCCCATAGGAGTAGGAAAATCTTTAGAATCTTCTAATCCGAATTTCTTTACCAACTCCTTAGCATACTTGGATTGACACAGATGGATGCCTTCACCATTTTGTTTCACTTGCAATCCAAGAAAGTATGTCAGTTCGCCCATCATAGACATATCAAATTCGCTTTCCATGGTTTATGCGAATTTAGAAGCATCATTGTCCTTTGTTGCTCCAAAAACAATGTCATCGACATAGATTTGTGCAACAATGAAGTTATCCTGATAATGCTTCACAAAGAGAGTCCGATCTGCTCCCCCTCGAGTATAGCCCTTCTCCAAAATGTGCTTTGTCAACCTTTCGTACCACGCTCGCGGTGCTTGTTTTAAACCGTAAAGAGCCTTTTTCAAACGAAAAACATGGTTAGGTAGTTTACAGTCTACAAAACCTTTCGGTTGAGCCACATAAACTTCCTCATTTAAAAACCCATTTAAAAACGCGCTCTTAACGTCCATTTGAAAGAGTTTTATTTTAAAGTGACAAGCAATAGCGAATAAGATACGAATGGACTCGAGTCTAGCTACAGGGGCGAACGTCTCATCAAAGTCTATACCTTCTATTTGAGAGTAGCCTTGAGCAACTAAACGTGCTTTGTTCCTGATGATGGTACCATCCTCATTTTTCTTGTTCTTGAAAATCCATTTAGTACCGATCACATTGTGTTGCTTCGGAGGCGTCGTTAATTCCCAGACTTTGTTTCGTTCAAACTGATGGAGCTCTTCCTGCATTGCTTTAATCCAGTAGTCATCCTGAAGAGCTTCATCGATATTCTTTGGTTCGATCATGGAAACGTAACAAGCGAATCCACAAACCAACTGTCTCCGAGTTTTGACTCCTTCTTGTGGGTCTCCAATGATGTTTGATTCAGGATGATCCTTGCAGATGCGTAATGTAGAGTACCGGGACTTTGGATAGCGCGCCGACCACACAGATGACTTGGAGCAGAGAGTTGCCTTGAGCATGTTGTATCTGAGGTTTCAGTTGATGCCGGGTTGATTCGGATCAACGCGGAAGCTCCAGCTCGATTCGGGGTTTTTCCGGGCTTTGTAGGCCGATTGAGGATGAGATTGGAAATTTCCGACTTCACCGTGGAGCGCCGGAAATTCAGGAACACTTGGAACAGGTGTACTTTCAGATTACAGCGAGGTTCGGGAGGTTCCGGACTGACGCGGAGGGCCCGGAGGCAAAAAGTGAGTCGGAACTGGCAGTTTTGGAGCCGGTATTTGATTTGAGCACCCCGACTCAATGGATGAGCTTTTTGAAGAGAAAAAGCTGTGAGCGCGTGTATTTTCGATTTACAGCGGAGTTCGGGAAGTTCCGGGCAGCGGCGGAGAGCCCGAAGGCAAAAAGTGAGTTGGAGTTGGAATTATTGGAATTAATTAATTAGTTAATTAATTATAAAGCTTTTGCTTTATAAAAGCTGCCTCCACCCCTCCTCTGCAGCAGAGAGAAGAAAGAAAGAAAAAGAGAAAGAAAGAAAGGAAAAGAAAAGAGAGGAAAAAGGAAAAAGAAAAGAAAGAAAAGGGATTGGAGCTTCTTGGATTTTTGGACTCGCCGTTGGAGGCCGCGTGGAGCTCGTGGGCGTGCGGCGAGCGTCATCGAGGTAAGCAATTTCTCTTTTTTGAGGTTTCTTGGAGTTTTTGAGCTTTAGGGATTTTTATAATTGGATTTTAAATGCTAAAAATTGGATTTTTGGAGCGATTGGATTTTTGGGGATTTATCGGTTTTATCGGGGCCTTTTTCTGATTTTTTTGCCGTCGCCGGCGGCCGCGCGCGCGCAACGGCGCACGCGCGGCGCCAGGGTGCTGCTGTTGGCAGCACCCTGCGGCGAGGTGCCGCTGGGCGCGGCGCCGCGTGCAGCAAAGTGCTGCACGCGGCGCTGCCTGGCCGCGCGCAGGCGCGCGCGGCAGGCCCTGCCTGGCCGCGCGCAGGCGCGCGCGGCACCTGCGCGCGGCGCTGCCTGGCCGCGCGTGAGCGCGCGCGGCAGGGCCGCACGCAGGTGCGCGCGGCACCGCTTGGCCGCGCGCAGGTGCGCGCGGCATGGCCGCGCGCGGGCGCGCGCGGCAGGGCCGCGCGCAGGTGCGCGCGGCACCGCTTGGCCGCGCGCAGGTGCGCGCGGCATGGCCGCGCGCGGCAGGGCCGCGCGCGGGCCTGCGCGGGCCGCGCGGGCCGCGCGCAGGCGTGCGCGGGCCTGCGCGGGCGCGCGGGCGCGCGCTGCTGCGCGCAGCGCTGCGGGCTGGGCGCAGCGGCCGCGCGCGCGCGGCGGGCTGCGCGCGGCCGCGCGCAGCGCCGCTGGGCGCCGCGCGCAGCGCCGCTGGGGCACTGCGCGACGCGCTCCAGCGTCGCGCAGCAGCCCCTGCGCCGCGCGGTTTGGCTTGGTGCCGCGCGGTGGGCCTCCCTCGCCGCGCGGCTGGGTTTTCGCCGCGCGGCGTGCTCCCGGACGGCGGGCGACTCCTCGGTTTGCGTGCCGGCGCCGTGTTTTCGCCGTCGGAGCCCGTGGGTCGCCGTCGGCCGCTGTTTTTCGCCGTCGGCTGCTGCTTTTTCGCCGTCGAGCAGATTTCTGGCAGTTTTTCGCGAGCGGTTTTCGCAGGATTTTCGCAAAGCTGATTTTTGAGCGGTTTTTCGCCGTCGGGCGCTGTTTTTCGCCGACGGAGCTGTTTTTCGCCGTCGGGCGCTGTTTTTCGCCGACGGAGCTGTTTTTCGCCGCCGCGTGCTGTTTTTCGCCGTCGGGCGCTGGTTTTCGCCGACGGAGCTGTTTTTCGCCGCCGCGTGCTGTTTTTCGCCGTCGGGCGCTGGTTTTCGCCGACGGAGCTGTTTTTCGCCGCCGCGTGCTGTTTTTCGCCGTCGGGCGCTGTTTTTCGCCGACGGAGCTGTTTTTCGCCGCCGCGTGCTGTTTTTCGCCGTCGGGCGCTGTTTTTTCACCGACGGAGCTGTTTTCGCCGCCGCGTGCTATTTTTCGCCGTCGGGCGCTGGTTTTCGCTGACGGAGGCTGTTTTCGCCGACGGAAGCTGTTTTTCGCCGTCGGATGCTCGGTTTTGACTGTGTGGATTGATTTTGCGATTTCTTCGCTTCTGGCAGCGTGCGGTGCGGTTTTTGTTCCGCGGGGCGCGCGGTCGTGTGGTTGGTCGCTGCGTGCTCCGTTTCGCGGGCGGATTCTGGCATCGGGCTTCGTGTTGCGTGCGGACCCCTTGGAGGCCAGGTAAGCCCGCTGAGCCAATTGCAAGTGTCGACGAGCAATTGGCGGCTTTCTGAGGTGGGTTGGTTTTCTCTCCAAGTCTACGGACTTCCTTCTAATTCTAATGTGTTAGGATTGCATGCTAGTTTAAGTGTTTTCTTGGAACTTAACTAGCACCCCCATCATATGTGCCTGAGTTTGACCAGACCATTTGTGAACCTTAATTTGGGCTAGGTTCCTTTATGCTTTAGACATCCCGCACTTTTCATATCCTTCGGGACTTAGAGTTTCCTCGCCCGGGTAGTGGGCCGAGTGGTCAGAGTGTTGTGGGACGGGTGTTGCACTCGGGCCCGGGGGGCCGAGTGGGGTCTGGTGGCTGGGTTAGGCCAGTGTTAGCATTTTGGGGAGCCGTTTCAGATAAACGGTGGTCCCGGGGGTTTTCCTTTCCACTGTTCTTCTCGTCACCACCAGGTTGGGATCGTGGTGCACGTGTGTTAGCAGGACCTTGAACCCAGAACCTTTTTGGATGAATACATGATTTTAGTCAGCCAATGTTTCTTCCAAGCCTCGCAAGGTTGTCTGAGTCTGTTCTCGTCTGTTGGGACGAAGTCATCAGCTCTTCGAGGCTTGGGCATAAAACTTGATTTCAAGGGGTTTTCCTAAAAGAGACTAAAAATCATTAAAAGATGGATTTTTCTCAGATCGAATGGTTTTCTGAAATAAATGACATGGTTTCTTATAAACTTATCCACCCGAGCGGATTCGAGTGATCTGGGTTCTAAGGGCTGCTTTCTCTCTTGGGGACGTAGATGTTAGTCTCCCTGGGTTTCGGACCCTTCGTAGATCTGGCCGTGGAGTAGCTCCGGCCGTGAGTTGAGTGTTGAGTTCAGTGGAGTTGTGTTGTGGGAGCCGTGGGAGAGACGGTGGTCCCAGCTGTGTAGTACCTTCGTTGAGTGGGTCTGTGTTGTGAGATTGAGTCGTGGAGGGTTCTCCGACTGAGTTTGTGCTTTGAGCATCGAGATACCGATCTGTTTGATCGAGGACCACAGCCTGCAGGAGCCACTTGTGAGACAGTGATACTGATGAGATACTTGAGTTCGGTGGGGTCGCACCCCTCGAACCACGCCCCGGGTGCGCTGATGATTCCGAGCCTGATGAGGCTGCGATGATGATACCGAGCCTGACGAGGCTTCGATGATGCGCCTAGTTCATGTACTAGAGGTCGCTTGATACCCCTGGCCGTGCTACCATGGGGTCACTGTGTGAGATATTGAGTTTGTCCGTTTGGACACCCTGGTTGATACACCAGGGGGCGCAGGCTTGACTCGACTGGACCCGGGTGGGCAGTCGCTGAGATTTGAGATACACTGAGAGAGTGATGGCGTAGCATGTGTCATAGTAGAGCGTCTTGGGCTTAGTACTTGTGACATATTGTCAGCAGTGAGTGACTGCATACCATCATCCATAGTCTCTTCTTATTGAGCATAGTAGATAGAGGCATGATAGCTGTAGATTCTTTTCCAGCTTATTTATCTCATCATCAGTCTTTTCTCTATCTTATGCCTCTGGTAGACTTAGTGGGCAGACCGTGGTTCTTGGAGACGGTACCCACTGAGAACTACTGTAGGATGTAGTTCTCACACCCTCTGTCGGTGACAGGTTGCTGAGGCTTTCTTCCGTTCCTGCTGTGCTTGACTGGACGGACCGAGGACAGGGAGTCGCGTGATAGTTCCCTACCAGCATTGTTACTTTAGAGAGAGGTAGATGTACCATCCCAGATTGTGGGAGTTGGTTATGTTTCCTGTTTAGCTATCTCCCATTTGGATTTGTAGATGTTGTATAGGTGGACTTCTATTTGTATCTTCTGATTTTGGGAGATAGGCTATGTGTTGTAGCAACTTTGTAGTTGAGAAAAATTTTATAGTACAGCTTTTTATCCGCTCTGATATCTGTGTAGCTGTAGTTTTGTCTTTTGCAGGCTAGACGCTTCGTCTGTACGGCAGTTTCCGTACAGATGGCGGATCTGTTAGCGAGCCCGGGTCGCAGTTTCGACCCCGGGGCGTGACACGTAACGTTTGTTGTAATGGAGTACTCGGAGGTACATGAGATGATTCCTGCACATCAGATAAACATGAAGAACCATTAGATGCATCATTAATATTGGAAGTATTATCATGAGAAGATGCATTTACAGGAGTATCATCATCAAGAGAGATATCAGGGGTAGATTTATCAGATGCAAAGTGGAAAGCTTCATCTACTTTAACATTTATAGATTCTACGATCGTCTTAGATTCCAAGTTAAATACCCGATATGCTCTACTATTTGTAGAATAACCCAAGAAAATCCCTTCGTCACTTCGAGAGTCAAACTTTCCAAGATTTTTGCGGTCACGTAAAATGTAACACCGACTCCCGAAGATACGAAAATATTTGATGTTTGGTTTTCTACAGTACCATAGTTCATATGGTGTATTTAACGTTCCCGGGCGCAAATAAACTCGATTAATAAGATAGACAGCAGTGTTCACAGCTTCAGCCCAAAAATATAACGGTAAATTCTGGCTATGAAGCATAGCACGTGCCATCTCTTGTACTACCCTATTTTTGCGCTCGACAACACCATTCTGTTGAGGTGTATAGGGTGCTGAGAATTCATGTTTAATGCCATTAGAAGTGCAAAAATTAATGAATTTAGAGTTTATGAATTCTCCACCTCTATCACTTCTAACACGAATGATCTTTTCATTCTTTTCAATCATAATACGAAGGCAAATCTCGTGAAAAGAATCAAAAGTATCAGCTTTCTCTTTCAAAAATGCTACCCAAGAATACCTAGAGAAATCATCAACCAATAAGAAAATATACTATTTACCTCCCAAGGATGGTTGACGTGTCGGCCCCATAAGATCCATATGCAATAATTCTAAGGGCCGTTTGGTACCGACGTGATTCAAGGATGAAAGAAGAATTCACCTTTGCGTACCCAAACCTTTCGAGTTTTGGTGTACGTCGGAAATGATTGTGAAGTTGATACCTTTGGTGAAAGCGTCTTGTTTGATCCGTCGCTTTTCCTTGACGTCGTCGTCTTGTTTGATGAACTACCGAGGCTCTTTACCTTCAAAGAATTTGCATTTGATTTCCGAGGAATCACCCTTTTGGCAGTCGTTGCAAGAAGTGCTTGAGTTGAGCGTTTGGCTCCCATCTTGCAATTTCTCCTTATGTGCCCTGCAATATCACAACGAAAACATACCTTAGTGCTTGACGATCCCGAGGAGGGTGAAGTAGGCTTGTTGTCGTTGCTTGTCGTGAATTCCGGTGTCGGAGGAGGAGATACCGACTGAGGCACAAAAACTATCCCAACCGAACTAAAATTGTCTTCAGTTCGATTGTATCCGAGGCCGAACTTGTTTGATTGACCAAGACCAAGAAGCTTATCCAACTTACTCCTTCCTGATGAAAATCGCTGTAAGTCATCCTTGAGTTGGAGAATGGTCTCTGTCATTTCCAATTTTTCCTGTCGAGCCTCGCCGTTGAGCTTCAAGAAGTAATTCGCTTTGTTCACCATATCTATATAATTCTTCTCGAGTTGCTCATTGGACTCTTGAAGGGAAACATTTGCTTTTATCAGATTATCCCTTTCCACTTCAAGATCGGTCGAGAGAGAAGTTACCATTTTTACTTCTTCTTCGAGATCCTGCAATCTCCCTCTCAACCCCTTGTTTTGCTTAGCCAGTTTCTTTGAATCCCTCAAAAGTCTGTGGTAGGCTAGAGCAAAATCTTCACCTTCCGAATTATCCGATTCATCGTCCGTTGCAATCTTTTCAACAGTGGAGTTGGACAATGACTCGGATGTACTTGCCATTAAGCACATGAAGGGTGAAGATGTGGACGCGTGGAACGCCGTTGCGTTATCTTCTTCATCACTTGACGATGACTCATTTGACGATGAGGTGTCATCCCAAGTGACGGCTTGCATTGCCTTCTTCTTGGACGGATTCTTATTTGGACATTCCGTTGAGATATGGTCGTATCCTCGGCACTTGAAGCATTGGACTTGTCCTTCTGAGCTTTTCTTATCCTTTGAAAAGCTTTCTTGCTTTCTTGATTTTTGACTTGAAAAACCTTTGCCTTTCTTCCACTTTTCGGAGGATGAAGTTTTACTTGAATTACCCCTTCGGAAGTTTCGGCGAAAACTTCTTGTCAAGAGAGCAAGCTGCTTCTCAAAGTCCTCCATAGATAAATTCTCGTCATCGCCTGAGGAGGATGAATCCGCGTCTTCTTCTTTTGTTGTTTTCAACGCATAACCTGAAGACTTAGAAGAGGATGCCTTTCCCAAAGAAAAGTTAGTAGGAAATGTCATTTCATATGTTTGTAAAGAACCAACTAATTCTTCTACACGGATTTCGTCCGGGTGTTTAATAGTTTCAATGGCTGTAACCTTGGAACGAAATCTTTCAGGAAGAGTTCTTAATATTTTTCTTACAACTTTAAATTCTGGAATCTTCTCTCCCAAGTTAGCACATGAGTTTACGATGTCTTGCAATCGTGTGTAATAGTCTGTGAAAGATTCATTTTCTGCCATGAAAATAGAGTCAAACTTGCTCGTAAGCATTTGCAGTTTCTGAATCTTCACAAGGTTAGTTCCCTCATGCGTAACTTGAAGAACATCCCAGATTTCTTTCGCAGTCTCACATGCCGAGACGCGAGAGAACTCTGTTTGTGATAAGGCATTAAATAAAGCATTAATTCCTTTGCCTTTGTAAGAAGAAAAATCTATCTCTTCCTTGGTCCATTTCGACCTAGGTTTGATGGTGCGAACATCACCAATAATTTCAGTTGGATTAGTCCATCCTAATTCAATTGATTGCCACACCCGTTCGTCGATGGAAATTAAAAAGGCTTTCATCCATACTTTCCAGTACGCATAATTTGTTCCATCGAAGAACGGAGGTCTGTTGATGTTTCCACCTTCAACCATTGTTTACAACCCTATTCCCGCTCTGATACCACTTGTTGGGTTATGTATAATAGGATCTAAATAGGGGAAAAAACACCTAGAGGGGGGTGAATAGGTGTAAACAATAAACACTCAAAAATCTTTGCGATATAAAACCCAATGCGGAAAAAATAAATAACACGCAGAGATTTTTACGTGGAAAACTCCAAACCGGAGTAAAAAGCCACGGGACCGATAACACGGTGAAATCCATTAGAATTAAACACGTACAAGGTGATATACCGTACTCACAGACGACTCAACCTTTTCCATACGCTCCTAGTTGATCTTCTCCGCTCGCTCCACGACGCTTCTCGAATCCACGATCTGCGTCCAACGCCGAATCCACGGCGTCCAACGTCGAGTCCACGACGTCCGACCGAATCCACGGTCTTCACCCAGTAGCACGCTTCGAATCCACGAACGTACCTCGCTACGAATCCACGAGAGCGGTAGCACCTTGAATCCACAAGGCCACGCGAGTCCACGCGCCGATTTGGGATAAATCGCTGTTTTTTGGGTGGTGATGATCCGCCGAATACTTAGATTAGAAATAGATCGAAAATACCATCTAAGTATTCATTGATTTGATTCTACTCAAAATGTGAGTATGAAAACCTAGAATCAAATCAATCAATATAGATGAAGAAACATAAGATAGAATCTATGATTTCCTTTCTTCTCTATATGTGGATCTTAGGCCGTATATAAGATGACGGCTTTTAGGATTAGCGGCTTGTTTTTTGGATTTACCCTAGAAAAAGAATCATAGGGTCTATTTATAGGTTAGAAACCCTTGGAAAAAGATAAGAATCAAAAACTATCCTTTGCTGGAATTTTACATGACGACGATCCGGATCGGAGTTCGGCGATCCGGATTGCAGTAGCGAGAAAAACAGTTTCGAGAAAAACCAAGGTTCGGGATCCGGATCGAAGTGCCTGATCCGGATCGTTCATACAGTTCACCAAACATCAACGTTCGGGATCCGGATTGAAAAGCCTGATCCGGATCGTTCAAATAAAATGGTAAACCCAGTGTTCGGGATCCGGATCAAAGGAAGCTACGATCCGGATTGAACTGGTGTATGAACGAACAACCTTCGGGATCCGGATTGCAAAGTCTGATCCGGATCCTGAACATGTCCCATGTCCAGTTTTTGATATTTATGCAATTACAAGTTCATCCAAGTGTTTCTACACTATAAGAAGTATTCGGATCACCAAAGATATTAAGTTAAACATACCTGATCCTTTTGAATTCTTCTTTCTTGAGATTGAGTTATATGATCCAACCTTCTTTACCTTCAATCTTCAAGACTTAACCGAATTCACGAAATATGCCAACTTAAATTCCGTAACATAGGAGTACCCCGAGTAGGGATCTGCCACCTAGGAGGCATCCTGCCACACAAGAAACCACGGGTCAGTAAACAAAACCACACTCAACCCAATCTAGCGAAAGTCAAAGACATCCCCCTATTTCTGTAACTTTATGTTGTCTGCAGCCAACATAATTGTCTCCCAGAAATAGGATACGCCAGTCCCTCTCCACTCATAGGAAGAGTTGAATAATAAATCACCAACTTTCGCAAAATATCGCGTCACTCACACCCTGCCATCCTAGCTGTCGGGTGATCTAAAACTCCAAGGGCTCTACCCGATGCCACCAGTCATCTGCATCCCCATCTAAGCAATGTAGTGCCATATGCACTCTGAATCTCTGGTCAATGAAGAAGTCCCGAAACAACTTGTCCATTGCTGCTAGCCACGATCCTATCTCCCATGGGTGAGTGCTCCGCCCAGAGAACCTAGGTGGTCCTTGCTGACAAAACTGGGTGAGTTTGTCAGCAAACTCCTGCTCCTCCGCTGGGGTCAATGGCCTGATCACTCCCTGAGCCCCACTGCTCGACGACGGTGCCGTAGGGACTCGTGGAATAGCCGGCGGTACAACTGGTGGTACAGGAGCCTCTACAGTAGTAGGGGGAGGTGCCCCAACCTGGGCGAGCAACTGCTCAAACCTCTGCTCCTGTCGGCGGTGACTCTCCGCCAACTGGGCCACCATGGCCCTCAGCTCACTGATCTCTGATGGCCCGGACTGCTCCGGCACTTCCGGGGGTGTAGGAGTACCCCGGGTAGGGATCTGCCGCCTAGGAGGCATCCTGCCATACAAGAAACCACGGGTCAGTAAACAAAACCACTCTCGACCCAATCCAGCGAAAGTCATGGTCATCCCCCTATTTCTGTAACCTTATGTTGTCTGCAACCAACATAATAGTCCACCAGAAATAGGATATGCCAGTCCCTCTCCACTCACAGGAAGAGTTTAATAATAATAAATTGCCGACTTTCGCAAAATATTGTGTCACTCACGCCCTGCCATCCTAGGGTCTGCCAAAAAGCCTAGTGTGGTGACCCCGATCCCCGTGTAGCTTCTCCCATGAACCGTGGTGTAGAACACCTAGTGTTGGTGTGTCTGGCCCATAGTGCATCAATGGGATGCCACAGATGGACCCTGTGTGATATCCACAGCTGGATTGGCCTTTGGCTGCATTTGCCGAATTTTTGAAATGGTTTTGGGCCAAACAGAGGTTGGATTTGGATTCAGTGCGGAAAAACGCTTGAAAACGGCTATTTGCTTGTTTGTTTCTGAGTCCGGATGCCCAAAAAGGACTCCCGAAAGTTTTCGCTGCATTTCGGTGCATGGGAGGGGCCGTGGACCGCCGGCTGCCACGTGGCGGCTTGTTATTGGCCGGTCCGCAGCACTCGGTCCATAGAGGGGCGCGGCTGGGTGCACGGACCCGGCGCATGGACACGTGGCGCCGCCTGATTGGCGGGCTCGTGATGCGCGGTCTACAGAGTGGCGCGGCGGTGCATGGACCAAGGCGGGTGGACACGTGGCAGTCCCCGGTTGGTCGGTGCACGCGGCGCGGTCCACGGAACCCGAAGTAGGGTGCGTGGACAGGGTGCAGGGGACACGTGTCGGCGTGCTACTCGCGGGCTCACGAGGCGCGGCGCGCGGGGTCGCGGGCGGGCGCCTCGGGGCGCGTGCGTGGCAGGCGGTCAGGCTGCTCCTGCCCGCACGTGTGACCACGACACTGTGCAGGCCAGGTGGCGCCCCGCCATTGGCGGGCGCCACCTACCCGTTTGACCGGGGAGGCGCCACGCGGCGGCACCACACGTACCCCGCACAGCTGTTTGCTGTGCGGGACACGTGTCGGTCACCGGGTGGGCCACGTGGCCACTCCCGGCGTGCCCCACACAGCTGTTTGCTGTGCGAGTGACGTGGCGGCACGAGAAATTTCCGGGCGGCTACAGTGTTCCCCTTTCTGCGGTCGGATTCAGGCGCCCGAATCTTCGGGAGCGCCCGAATCTTGGGACATGAATAGAATTTTTCCATTTGTTTGGTACGGCCTATAAACAGCCCGAGCTGCTTTCTTTTGCATTTTTTTGGCACTTCCGAGCTTCAAACCGGCGGGAGGTCTTCAGCAAAGTTGATCCCCACGCAGTGCCGCATCCATCTGTCGATTTCGGGGATTTTACGTGCCACGCTTATCGAGGTTTCCATTTTCTTGGCGAATCGCGACGTTCCTTCGCCGGTGTTTCTTCCGTCACGTTTCGGTGCGCGAGCTCCCCCGGCCTACTCCGACCACATTTTCGAGCAATTTCTTCGCCGCTGGATCCGAGACGAACAGAGCTACGATCTAGGTATGTTCAGCATTCCCTAGTTTCACGCTTTTCGAGGAGTTTTTCCATGCTTACTTGGGGTCTTTTGCTGTAAGTGTTTTCTTGAGGACAGCGGGTTGTTTCGAGGATATCTCCGCAACCGGGCATCGGATTGAGACAAGCCTCTACACTTTTTTCATCTACTCGACGCAAGGATTATCACAATATTTTTCTTGGATTTTTCTGAGGTTTGCTCGAAGGTATTTGTTTTCCCCCTTATCTGTGCTAGAGTTTACAGTTATGTGGTTGTGAGATTTTGCGCACCTGTACTGTGGAATTTGTAACTTGGCCTACGGTGCTCGGAATTGGGCGTGCAGGTACACGTTTCGAAGGTCTCGACGCGACGATCGCTGTGGTATTTTTATTGGATTTTTTGGAGCCCTTTCAGTAGGTGAAATAATTGCATCTTCGGGACTGAATTTCAGACTGCGTCTATTTGGTTAATTGTTGGAATAAAGTGTAAATTTGGACTGTATGGTGTACCAGGAAGAGTTGTTCAGGGATTTTGGGACTGAGGATTATTTGGAGGTTGCTATTCCTAGTGTTTTCAGCTATTGGATCTTGGACAGTTAGCGCCTTCAGTTGGGTGGCTTCGCTTTCAGGATCTATGGACTGTGCACTAATTCTATTGATATATAATCATGCATGATAGTGATTGGACTTGGTAGCATGCTAGAATTTGAATGTTAATATTCTTTGTATTTATCTGATGATCGTATGATCTCTTCTGCTTCCTACCACCTGTTAAATATTTGTTATCTTGGAACCTGACCTAGCACCCCCGTCATATGTTGCATGTGTAACCAGACCAGTAGAAAACCCTCACTTGGGCTAGGGTTATTTATGTTTAGACATCCACACATTATGTTTCATTCCTGGACTTAGTGTTATCCTCGCCCGGGTAGTAGGCCGAGCGGTCGGGAGTTCTTTTTAGTGTGGGATGCATTTGCACTCGTGCTTGGGAGCAGAGTGTAGTCTGGTAGATGTAGTGGATCGCTTATCTGTACCGGAAACTGTTTGAGGAAAACGGTGGTCCCGGGAGGTCTTGTTTTTCCCTATTTGGGTTGTCGCCACTGTGTTAGTAGCAGTAGTTTACTAGTGTTAGTAGGACCTAGAACCCAGAACCCTTTTCGACATACACATGATTTTAGTTTACCAATGTTTTCTTCCAAGCATCGAAGGGCCGCTGGAGTCTGTTCTTGTTTGATTTGGACAAAGGCATCAGCCCTTCGGGGTTTGGGTAAAACACTTGTTTTCTAACTGTTTTTCTAAAAAGACCTAAAAATCATTAAAAATGGATTTCTTCTCAAAACAAGATAGCTTTTCAAAAAGGGTACTACTTTTAATCCTCACCCTGTGTGGGTTTAGTGAAAATGGTTTTCAATAACAATTGTCACCTTTTTCCTGTAAATCTCCCCACTCGAAAGGATTCGAGTGGTCTGGGTTGAAGGGGCCGTTCCTTTGTCGGGACGAAAGCCACGGGGGCCGAGCCTGGAACCTGTTCTTGTTTGATAGGGTTGTAGGTGTAGGTCTCCCGAAACTTTCGGGCCCTGGTTGGTGTCTTCTGCGTGTTGCACAGAGATTGTTGTGTTCCCGAACTATAAGGGGGTCGGGAACTTCGATAGGCGGAGCCTAGAGTCTGTTCTTGTTTGATAGGGTTCTAAGCACCGGCCTATCGGGTTTCCGAACCCTTATGGTGTCGGTCTTTCCTGTGAGTTTAGTGTTCTGTTGTAGGAGCCGTCTGGTGGACGGTGGCCCCGGCTGTGTGGTTGTCACGCCCCGGGGGTTTTTAGGTAATTGTAAGCGGAAAAAGCGTATATATTTTTTTTCTTTATGAATAAGCATCGACCTCCCCCAGTGCGTGTCAGACCCGCCACATATAGAAATTCACTCTTCAATCGGACAGAGGCTCCTTTGTATATGCACGGCGTCACGATTACAACAACGACAATAACATCGTTCTTCATGAAATCTTTAACCACACAGTCACAGTCAACCAGTACAAGAGTGTAAAAACATTCAATCACATTAAGATGATTCTACAAGTTGCAAACGGTGTCCACTCGACACCCATTCCTTTAAAACGTCTACATATTCACAGTAAGGCGGCTACATCATTTTGAAAGGATAAAACCACAGGTTTTCAAAGTAGTGCCCGCACGACACTTTATTTTTGAAAGACATTTTCGAAAGCCCTTTTTATATCGTAAACCGGCCGCAAAGATTGAGAACAATAATTTAAAGTCTATTGCGATATCAAACAACTAACCAACCATCCAACATGATCCACATCCACACAAATTAAACTAGAGAGAGAGAATAGAGATAACCATACTAAGAGTTTTAACCTAAGTCCTCATACGGCCGATAGTTAAGTCTGCGTTGCCTCACCACCGTCCTGATGAACATACCTATTTGAACCTGTCACGGAGTGGGTAAAGTCAGTGACAAAAAAAGTAAATGTTATAACTTTGATGAATGGTAAAATTCGAATGAAATACTCTGCACCGGAACCTTTCGCTATCCTTCACCCTGAGTTTACTTTATTTAATTTAGTGACACCGTCGCGTCAGGGTAGTCGACGATCTCTGTGACGCCCCACTTCCCAGGGGGTCACCCATCCTAGAACTACTCTAGCTCTAGCACACTTAACTCTCATGTTCCTCTTGGATCTCGCTACCATCCAAAATGCTATAGCCGGGTTAGAGATTTAGTCCTATTATATCATTTATATAGAGGACTAATCCAAATTCCGGGGGTGTCACATTCTTCCCCCCTTTAAGCCCTGACGTCCACGTCAGGCTCAAGCACACTCACAAGCACCAAGCGATGTGAGACTCGTCTCGCTAGCCTTAGCCGACCTTGTGAGGAGCTGCACTCCACTCACAACGGTCATTAGCCGGGGAGCCTCGCTCTACCCGCTATATAACCCTGGCTCAGCCGAGACTCATCTCACATTTCCGGCTGGTGAATGGCTCTGATACCAACTGTGACGCCCCACTTCCCAGGGGGTCACCCATCCTAGAACTACTCTAGCTCTAGCACGCTTAACTCTCATGTTCCTCTTGGATCTACTGTGACGCCCCACTTCCCAGGGGGTCACCCATCCTAGAACTACTCTAGCTCTAGCACGCTTAACTCTCATGTTCCTCTTGGATCTCGCTACCATCCAAAATGCTATAGCCGGGTTAGAGATTTAGTCCTATTATATCATTTATATAGAGGACTAATCCAAATTCCGGGGGTGTCACATTCTTCCCCCTTTAAGCCCTGACGTCCACGTCAGGCTCAAGCACACTCACAAGCACCAAGCGATGTGAGACTCGTCTCGCTAGCCTTAGCCGACCTTGTGAGGAGCTGCACTCCACTCACAACGGTCATTAGCCGGGGAGCCTCGCTCTACCCGCTATATAACCCTGGCTCAGCCGAGACTCATCTCACATTTCCGGCTGGTGAATGTCTCTGATACCAACTGTGACGCCCCACTTCCCAGGCGGTCACCCATCCTAGAACTACTCTAGCTCTAGCACGCTTAACTCTCATGTTCAATGATTCCCTCTGCCGAGATCACGTGCCCTAGGAAACCCACCTCTCGTAGCCAGAATTCACACTTCTTGAGCTTCGCGAACAGCCTCTGTTCCCTGAGGGTTTCTCGAAGATTGCGGCCCCTTTAAACCGGTTGACCAAGAAAGGGGAGAAGTTTCTATGGACGGCTAAGTGCCAAGAGAGCTTCGAAGAACTTAAAAGGAGGCTAACCAGGGCGCCTATACTGGTACTACCAACGCCCGGAGAGGATTATGAAGTGTACTGCGACGCATCGAGGATTGGCCTTGGGGGTGTTTTGATGCAACAGGGGAAAGTAATAGCCTATGCATCCAGGCAGATCAAGGATTACGAAAAGAACTACCCGATTCATGATTTGGAACTGGCTGCAGTGGTATTCGTTCTAAAGTTATGGAGACACTATCTCTTTGGTGTCCACTGTAACGTCTTTTCAGACCACCAAAGTCTCAAGTATCTGTTCACCCAAAAGGAGCTAAATTTGCGGCAGAGGCGGTGGCTTGAATTGTTGAAGGATTACGATCTAACAATCCAATACCACCCCGGGAAGGCAAACGTGGTGGCGGACGCTTTAAGCAGGAAGGGGCAACCGGAGGAGGCGTCGGCACGCGCGATAACTGAGCAGAGCACCCTGATCGCGGAATTCTCACGACTGAGGTTGGAGGTGGTATCAGCGGGCACTGTTGCTCGACTGACAGCGTTGGTGGTCAAGCCGACGCTTTTCAAGAAAATCCGAGAAGGACAACTGACAGACCCGCACTTACAGCTCGTGCGAGACAAGATCCACCCGAACCAGGAGAACGACTTTGCAGTGGGAAGTGACGGCGTCTTGCGGTTCCGTGGGCGTTTCTGTGTACCGGATTCGCCGGAATTGAAGGAGGAGATTCTGACAGAGGCACACCGCGCCCCTTATGCGGCGCATCCGGGGGGCACGAAGATGTACAGGGACCTCAAGCAGACCTTCTGGTGGCCCAAGTTGAAGGGGGATGTGACACGACATGTAGCTCATTGCCTGGTATGCCAGCAGATAAAAGCAGAGCATCAGCGGCCGGCGGGAAAATTACAGCCCTTACCGGTGCCGAAGTGGAAGTGGGATCAGATCACTATGGACTTCGTCACCGGGTTCCCACGTTCACAGCAGGGGCACGACGCGATCTGGGTCATTGTGGACCGGCTAACCAAGTCAGCACATTTCCTACCCATCCACACAACCTGGACCAAAGAGCAGTTGGCTCAAGTCTACCTCAGCGAGATCGTGAGACTGCACGGAGTGCCGGCATCGATCACCTCGGATAGAGACACCCGCTTCGTCTCGAAGTTTTGGCAAAGTCTACAGCAAGCCCTGGGGACCAAGCTACACTTCAGCACAGCTTTCCACCCTCAGACGGACGGACAGTCGGAGCGAGTGATTCAGACCCTCGAGGACCTGCTACGCGCCTGTGTACTTGACTGGGGAGTCGTTTGGGCACGCTACCTACCCCTCGTGGAATTCGCCTACAACAATAGCTACCAGGCCAGCATCCAAATGGCACCCTACGAAGCCTTGTATGGGAGACGCTGCCGATCCCCGATCTGTTGGGACGACTTAGGTGAACGGAAATTCCTGGGACCCGACTTGGTGGAAGAGACTGAAGAGAAGGTGCGCCTCATCAGGCGGCGGTTACTGACCGCCCAAAGCCGACAGAAGAGCTACGCAGACCGACGGCGCCGCGATTTGGAATTTCAAGTGGGGGAACACGTGTTCTTACGGGTCTCGCCATCCAGAGGGATCAAGCGTTTCGGGCTGAAGGGCAAGTTGAGCCCACGGTTTGTGGGGCCTTTTGAGATCTTGGAGCGCATAGGCCCAGTGGCGTACCGCCTTGCCCTGCCCCCTAACCTCGACCGGGTCCACAACGTCTTCCACGTGTCCATGCTCCGGAAATATCTATCCGACCCGTCACACGTGTTGGACGTCTCCACATTCGAGCTCAAGGAGGATCTAAGCTTCGAGGAAACCCCCGTGCGTATCCTAGCAAGAGAAAACAAAGCGCTGCGGAACCGAGTCATCCCCTACGTGAAGGTGCTCTGGAGCAACCAGGAGGAACGAGAAGCAACATGGGAGCTAGAATCTAAGATGAGGGAGTGCTACCCCGACCTCTTCACCACCACCCGGGTTTGAGTTTCGAGGACGAAACTCGTTTTTTAGAGGTGAGTGGTGTGGTAACCGCGGCTTTATTTGTCTTTCTAGACTTTCCTTTGAATTCTTGTTGATCCGCTTTTCGACTAAGGGGTCCAGGGGTGAATTATTTTTCTTTATCTCTGGGCAGACTGTCGGGGCTCGCGGGTATTTTTAGACAATAAAGCTCGCGAAGTGGAGAACGGGGGCGAAATCGGTTCTGGATTCTGACCCCGGAATCTCCGAGAATAAATTCCGGAAGTTGGCAGCAGTTCAGGCGACTTACACGTTCTTCGAGGCGGACCGGACCCAGGTTCGCACCCAAACTCATTTCGCCGAGATTGAATTGCTTTTTGGGACTTAGGGTTAAGTTCCCGTGTACGGGCGGCTATTCTTTCAATTCGTTGGTGTAGGTTCAGATTTAGCCCCCCCCCCCTACCGTTCCTCTCACCTCTGTTACATCGCGACTTGAAGAAGGACAAGAAACCGCCCCTCCCAAACCCTCCTCTTCCCATCCGATCGGCGCGAGGAACCGCGGCGGAACGATCGAGGAACGGGAAGAACACCGCACACCTCCGGAACCGGGCACGCAAGAACGGGATAATCCTCTTCTCTCCCTCCCTCTTCATCGGCGAGTCGGAGGCGCATTGGTTCTGTGAGTTTTTATTTGTAGCTAGGGTTCCTTTCGGATCGTCGCACGGGAAGGGGGGAGACGGTACACCCCGGCCGGCCGCACCACCGCCGTCGCGAGGCGCCCTTGCGCGCAGGGCTAGGGCACCGGGTGTGCGGGTCTGGCACCCGCGCGGGCCTGGGCGCCGCGCGGGGTCGCCCGTGCGTGCGGGTCTGGCACCCGCGCGGGCCTGGGCGCCGCGCGGGGTCGCCCGTGCGTGCGGGCTGGGCGCCCGCGCGGAGCCTGGGCGCCGCGCGGGGCCGCCCGTGCGTGCGGGCTGGGCGCCCGCGCGGGACCTGGGCGCCGCGTAGGGCAGCCCGTGCGTGCGGGCTGGGCGCCCGTGCTGGACCGGGGCGCCGCGCAGGGGCCAGGCACCGAGCAGGGCCGCCGCTGTCAGGGAGCCGTGCGGGCCTCACACCGCACGGAGCCTGATACGCGTGCGGCCAACGCGGCAGCACGGTCGCCGCCGCCTCGGGTTCCGACTCGGCCGCCGCCTCGGGTTCCGACTCGGCCGCCGCCGCCGCCGTCGAACCCGAGAGCCCCGTTCCACGACGGGACCCGAATATCTGTTCTTGTTCCTTGTATTATGTTTGGTAGTCGCTGACTTCTTCCCGGTGGATTTTGTAGTTTCGGGGAGCGCACCGGGACACGGGGGGTAGCGCTTTGATCATCGCTCGTAGAGGTTGGTTTTTACTCTTAAGTCTTAACATTTAATTCTATCATGTTGGACGGGGTCATCCTTAAGTGTACTTGGGTTAAACATGGTAGGGAGGCATCATCTATTCGTTATGGCTTTACGGTTCTCGTGATTAGATATACATATTTTTTCATGTCGCTCTCATGCACGTATAGGAGTATGCTGTGAATATATATATATATTGTTTCATATGGTTCTCATGCACGGATATGTATATGTTATTTCATACGGTTTTCATACATTGATATATATATATGGTTCACGGTTACTATGCTCGGCTGCAACACGCGCACCCGCGGTTTGGCCACCGCAAAGGGTGTGCTTTTCCGGAAAAGTGGTCCATGACCCGTGTATACCCACAGGACGGCGTGGGGCCTCTTTAGTTTTGGGGCTTGGATGCGCCAAGATGTGAGCGGTGCGACCCGTCGGTTTAGTTGTCCGACGTGGGAGCGGTGCGACCCGTCGGTTTAGTTGTCCGACGTGGGAGCGGTGCGACCCATTCGGTTTAGTTGTCCGACTTGGGCGCGGTGCGATTCGTCGGTTTAGTTGTCCGACGGGATCGGGTATTGCAGGTTTACAGGTGTTTGATTTTACTTTTCCCTTGCGGGGGTGGTTGCTCCGGATAGACTACGGTTGGACGTTTTCTTTACCTGCTATATTATTATCATTTTTTGTTTAGTCGCTGACTTCCCACTTTGCGACAGGGTCCTACAGGGGGGAGAGTTAGGCGACGGTGAGGCCACGGCTAGAGGTTTTGGGTCTCGGGAGACCGGAACAGTACTTTACTCTTTACTTTCGCATTCCATTTATTATTTGTAGACTGTGGATGGTTCTCGATACCCTCGTGGGGTCCGTGTGGATGTTGGTACGGTGACAATTGAATTGTTTAGTTTTCTTTTCATTTCTGTGGGCCGCTTTGGAAAATAAAATAGCAAATAAAAGAACAGATTGCGAAAACTATTATTTCAAAACTCGGGTGCCGCGTGGGCACCGTTTTTAAAACCTTGTGGATTTATGGTTTGCGAAAATGGATTTCAAAACCTAAGTGTCGTGTGGGCACGGTTTTCAAACCATGAGTTTATGTTGCTTTCAAAAACGGTTTTCAAAATATGGGTGCCGGGTGGGCGCCGTTTCAACAACCGTGGGTTTTATCCTTTCAAACTAATCGGCCGTGAGTTAATTCAGCATATTGTGAATGGTTGTATGAAGTGGATTGTTGTGATTGAATGTTTACTCATTATTGAACATTGTACAAACCGCGACGCCGCGCATATACAGGGGAGACTCTGTCCGTTTGTAGAGTGATCCTGTATATGCGGCGGATCTGGGCACGCGCCGGGGAAGAAGATTTTCAAATGAAAAAAAAACTAAACAATTCAATTGTCACCGTACCAACATCCACACCGACCCCACGAGGGTATCGAGAACCATCCACAGTCTACAAATAATAAATGGAATGCGAAAGTAAAGAGTAAAGTACTGTTCCAGTCTCCCGAGACCCAAAACCTCTAGCCGTGGCCTCACCGTCGCCTAACTCTCCCCCCTGTAGGACCCTGTCGCAAAGTGGGAAGTCAGCGACTAAACAAAAAATGATAATAATATAGCAGGTAAAGAAAACGTCCAACCGTAGTCTATCCGGAGCAACCACCCCCGCAAGGGAAAAGTAAAATCAAACACCTGTAAACCTGCAATACCCGATCCCGTCGGACAACTAAACCGACGAATCGCACCGCGCCCAAGTCGGACAACTAAACCGAATGGGTCGCACCGCTCCCACGTCGGACAACTAAACCGACGGGTCGCACCGCTCCCACGTCGGACAACTAAACCGACGGGTCGCACCGCTCACACCTTGGCGCATCCAAGCCCCACAACTAAAGAGGCCCCACGCCGTCCTGTGGGTATACACGGGTCATGGACCACTTTTCCGGAAAAGCACACCCTTTGCGGTGGCCAAACCGCGGGTGCGCGTGTTGCAGCCGAGCATAGTAACCGTGAACCATATATATATATATCAATGTATGAAAACCGTATGAAATAACATATACATATCCGTGCATGAGAACCATATGAAACAATATATATATATATATTCACAGCATACTCCTATACGTGCATGAGAGCGACATGAAACAATATGTATATCTAATCACGAGAACCGTAAAGCCATAACGAATAGATGATGCCTCCCTACCATGTTTAACCCAAGTACACTTAAGGATGACCCCATCCAACATGATAGAATTAAATGTTAAGACTTAAGAGTAAAAACCCACCTCTACGAGCGATGATCAAAGCGCTACCCCCCGTGTCCCGGTGCGCTCCCCGAAACTACAAAATCCACCGGGAAGAAGTCAGCGACTACCAAACATAATACAAGGAACAAGAACAGATATTCGGGTCCCGTCGTGGAACGGGGCTCTCGGGTTCGACGGCGGCGGCGGCGGCCGAGTCGGAACCCGAGGCGGCGGCCGAGTCGGAACCCGAGGCGGCGGCGACCGTGCTGCCGCGTTGGCCGCACGCGTATCAGGCTCCGTGCGGTGTGAGGCCCGCACGGCTCCCTGACAGCGGCGGCCCTGCTCGGTGCCTGGCCCCCGCGCGGCGCCCCGGTCCAGCACGGGCGCCCAGCCCGCACGCACGGGCTGCCCTGCGCGGCGCCCAGGTCCCGCGCGGGCGCCCAGCCCGCACGCACGGGCGGCCCCGCGCGGCGCCCAGGCTCCGCGCGGGCGCCCAGCCCGCACGCACGGGCGACCCCGCGCGGCGCCCAGGCCCGCGCGGGTGCCAGACCCGCACACCCGGTGCCCTAGCCCTGCGCGCAAGGGCGCCTCGCGACGGCGGTGGTGCGGTCGGCCGGGGTGTACCGTCTCCCCCCTTCCCGTGCGACGATCCGAAAGGAACCCTAGCTACAAATAAAAACTCACAGAACCAATGCGCCTCCGACTCGCCGATGAAGAGGGAGGGAGAGAAGAGGATTATCCCGTTCTTGCGTGCCCGGTTCCGGAGGTGTGCGGTGTTCTTCCCGTTCCTCGATCGTTCCGCCGCGGTTCCTCGCGCCGATCGGATGGGAAGAGGAGGGTTTGGGAGGGGCGGTTTCTTGTCCTTCTTCAAGTCGCGATGTAACAGAGGTGAGAGGAACGGTAGGGGGGGGCTAAATCTGAACCTACACCAACGAATTGAAAGAATAGCCGCCCGTACACGGGAACTTAACCCTAAGTCCCAAAAAGCAATTCAATCTCGGCGAAATGAGTTTGGGTGCGAACCTGGGTCCGGTCCGCCTCGAAGAATGTGTAAGTCGCCTGAACTGCTGCCAACTTCCGGGATTTATTCTGGGAGATTCCGGGGTCAGAATCCAGAACCGATTTCGCCCCCGTTCTCCACTTCGCGAGCTTTATTGTCTAAAAATACCCGCGAGCCCCGACAGCCTGCCCAGAGATAAAGAAAAATAATTCACCCGTGGACCCCTTAGTCGAAAAGCGGATCAACAAGAATTCAAAGGAAAGTCTAGAAAGACAAATAAAGCCGCGGTTACCACAATCTCCCCACGCGAAACTTGATGCTTTTACCCCTTCACGAAGCGTGAGCGACATGTTTAGCTATCGTGAAGAGGTCCCCACCCTACACACGTGGGGCACACGGGTCATTCAAACCACTCCTCCAGAAAAGTACACCCATGCGGAGGCCAATCCGCCAATGTACGTGCAGCATTCAACACCAGTTTGCCGAAGTCGGCGTAAATTAAATATTGCGACCCTTGGTCGCCACGAACATCCACAAAAGAAACGGTACATGGTAATGCGAAGGGTTAATTAACTGGAAACATTTCATCTACTTTATTAAACAGGTTAGCACGAACATTTAGATGATATACTGCACCTAATGCACTTACAGCACTTGTTGCATAAGAACCCACCTGGATGAGGGAAGATCGGGGTACTTGGGATCTGTGACACCCTCCTGCTGCGCACCTGGACCTAACGAAAGCCCCAGAAACAGCAGTTAATAACACGTACGAATACCGGAAAACGGAACCCAACTAACTCCACGCCGAGAACCCCCAAACCGGCGCCAACAACTACCCTCGACGATTCCTCGCGCGCGCGCGACGGTCGTCGGCCCGCGGGTGCCCCGCGCGGCTCAAGGCCGTGCGGCGTCACCCGCGCGGAGACTGCCCGCGCGGCGCCCGTGGGTGCTGCCCTCGGGCGGCGCCCGCGTGGCACCCGCGCGGCGACTGCCCGCGCGGCGCCCGCGGGTGCTGCCCTCTGGCGGCGCCCGCGTGGCACCCGGGCGGCGCCCACGGGTGCTGCCCTCGTGCGGCGCCCGCGTGGCAACCGCGCGGCGACTGCCCGCGCGGCGCCCGCGGGTGCTGCCCTCAGGCGGCGCCCGCGTGGCACCCGCGCGGCGACTGCCCGCGCGGCGCCCGCTGGTGCTGTCCTCGGGCGGCGCCCGTGTGGCACCGGCGCAAGGACTGCCCGCGCGGCGCCCGCCTTGCAATGTCCACCCGCGTGGTGCCCTAGCGGCACCACGCGTCTCCCCAGCCCGCGCGGCGCCTTAACGGTACCGCGCGTCGTCCGCCCGCCCGCGTCGTGCCCTAAGTTGCATGGCGACGACGGCGGGCCGACGGAGACGATGGAGACGGAGGCGGAGAAGACCACAAAAATACGATAAAACCCCAAAGATGCTACAAACGTAAAATCACTCACCGGATAATCCGACGGGGGAGTCGTCCGATCGCGTTCTTGCTTCTGGTACGTGGTTCGGGGTGATCGGATCCCGCCGTCTTCTTCCTCTTTCTTTCCTCCGGTTAGGGTTCCGCCTTTTTCTTTTCCTTCCGTTCTCTCGGTTAGGGTTTCGTTTTCTCTTCTATGAGAAGTGGGATTTTCCTTCCCATACGTACAATTAAATCCCGCCCTTTTAATTTCAGCCACCAATTAATTAATTCATTAATTAATTAATCCTACGGGATAACCCACCTTTTAATATCCATAACCGAATGACTAATTCTCTAACCAATTAATCCTACGGGATAACCCACCTTTTAATATCCGTAACCGAATAACTAATTCTCTAACTAATTAATCCTACGGGATAACCCACCTTTTAATATCCGTAACCGAATAACTAATTCTCTACTAATTAATCACACGAGATATACCCAACTTTTCCTCGAAAAGCGTGCAGGATATTTTGCACGGGTTTCGATGCACGTTAAGTCACCGCGACACTAAAAACCATGTTCCGGGAGATTCCTACATCGGATTTCAGATCCGATTGCACCGTCGGTCTTCGATTTTCGTGCTCTTTCACGGAAAAATACTCATGCAATACACCGACCGACTTACAAAAACTCGATAAATTTGATTCACTCAAAGGGGTACTTTATTAGAAGGAAGGTAAAATATTACTAAAAAGCCGTGTCATTACATCACTCACACTTTATAAGAAGTTTCGTTCTCGAAACTTAATCACAGCCTTCACTAAACAATTTAGGGAAACACTCCCTCATTCTCGATTCGAGCTCCCACGTCGCCTCGCGTTCCTCGTGGTTGCTCCACTGGACTTTTACGTAGGGGATGCTCCGATTACGCAACTTCTTGTCTTCTTGTGCCAGGATCCTCACCGGCGTCTCCTCGACGCTTAAGTCCTCTTGCAACTTGATAGTGGATATGTCTAGGGCGTGAGAGGGGTCAAGGAGGTACTTCCGGAGCATTGAAACGTGAAACACGTTGTGTACTCGGTCAAGGTTCGGCGCCAACGCTAATCGATACGCCACCCGACCCACGCGTTCTAGGACCTCGAACGGTCCCACGTACCTCGGACTTAACTTCCCTCTCAGGCCGAAGCGTCGGGTCCCCTTGGAAGGCGAAACTCGTAACAACACGTGCTCGCCTACCATGAACTCCAAGTGACGTCGTCTACGGTCCGCGTAGCTTTTCTGTCTGCTCTGGGCGGTTAGCAGCCGTTGCCTGATCAAGCGCACCTTCGCCTCGGTCTCTTCCACTGAATCCGGTCCCACAAACTTGCGCTCTCCCAAGTCGTCCTAGCATATTGGAGAGCGACAGCGGCGCCCATACAGAGCCTCATATGGCGCCATTTGAATACTGGCTTGGTAACTACTATTGTAGGAGAATTCCACCAATGGTAGGTATTGGGACCACCCTTCGCCCAAATCAAGCACGCATGCCCGGAGCATGTCTTCAAGGATCTGGATCACCCGCTCCGATTGTCCGTCAGTTTGCAGGTGAAAAGCCGTGCTGAAATGTAGCTTGGTTCCCATTGCTCGTTGCAGACTCTGCCAAAAGTTCGACACAAACCGCGTGTCTCTGTCCGACGTGATGGACGTCGGTACTCCATGCAACCATACTATTTCATCAATGTATGTCCGCGCCAGCCGTTCCCGAGCCCATGTTGTATGTATGGGCAGGAAGTGGGCCGATTTCGTCAACCGATCCACTATCACCCATATCGCATCGTGTCCTTGGGATGATCTCGGGAAGCCGGTCACAAAATCCATCGTAACCATCTCCCACTTCCATTCCGGCACCGGCAACGGTTGTAACTTCCCTGCTGGACGCTGGTGTTCGGCTTTCACCTGTTGGCACACCAGGCAGTGTGCCACAAACCGGGTTACATCCCCTTTCAACTTAGGCCACCAAAAGGTTTGCTTTAAGTCCTTGTACATTTTCGTCCCTCCAGGGTGCACGGCGTAGGGCGCGGTGTGTGCCTCGCTCTGGATTTCTTCTTTGAGCTCTGGTAGATCCGGCACACAGATTCGTCCCCGAAAACGTATCGTGCCATCTGCGTCCCTCGCGAAGTCGCCCTCTTGGTCTGAGGGTAGTCTGTCCCGCACCAGTTGTAACTGGGTATCCGTCGATTGCCCTTCACGGATCCTGTCCAGTAGGATGGGTCTGACCACCAGGGTCATGAGTCGTGCGACCGTCCCCGCTGGTACTACTTCCAGTCTCAATTGCGAAAACTCTGCAATCAGACGGTCCTGCTGGGTAAGGGCGTTCGCCATTAGTTCCACCATCTGTCCCTTGCGGCTCAAGGCATCAGCCACCACATTCGCCTTTCCGGGGTGGTAGTGGAGGGTTAGATCATAGTCCTTTAGTAGTTCGAGCCACCGCCTTTGCCGCAAGTTTAACTCCTTCTGAGTGAAGAGGTACTTGAGGCTCTGATGATCAGAGTACACATTACAGTGTGTACCGTACAAATAGTGTCTCCATAGTTTAAGGACGAACACGACTGCTGCAAGCTCCAGGTCGTGCACGGGGTAGTTTCTCTCGTACTCCTTGAGTTGCCTTGACGCATAGGCTATAACTTTACCCCGTTGCATAAGCACGCCTCCGAGACCGTTTCGCGACGCATCACAGTAAACTTCGTAGTCCTCGCCGGGCTCCGGTAAAACGAGCACCGGGGCTCGCGTCAACTTATCTTTGACTTCCTCAAAACTCTTCTGGCATTGGTCAGTCTAGATATACTTCTCCCCTTTTCGGGTCAGGCGAGTCAGGGGCATGGCTATCTTGGAGAAGCCTTCCACAAAGCGTCTGTAATATCCTGCCAAACCCAGGAAGCTTCGAATCTCAGTTACCGTTGTCGGCCGAGGCCAGTCAGTTACTGAATCTATCTTCTTCGGGTCTACCCCAATCCCTGCTGCCGACATGATATGCCCCAGAAAACCCACCTTGCGGAGCCAGAACTCACACTTTTTGAGTTTGGCGTAGAGTTTCTGTTCCCGAAGGGTCTGAAGGACAACGCGTAAGTGTTCTTCATGTTCCTCATCCGTACGGGAGTAGATGAGGATGTCGTCAATGAAGACCACTACGTAAAGATCTAAGAAGGGTTTGAACACCCTGTTCATCATATCCATGAACACTGCTGGGGCGTTCGTGAGCCCGAACGGCATCACCGTGAACTCGTAGTGACCGTAGTGAGTTCGGAACGCTGTCTTGGGTATGTCCTCGCCCCCAACACGGAGCTGATGATAGCCGGACTGCAGATCGATCTTTGAGAATACAGTTGCTCCTTGTAGCTGGTCGAACAGGTTGTCAATCCGCGGTAACGGATACTTGTTCTTGATGGTGACCTTGTTCAATTCTCGGTAGTCTATGCACAGGCGAAGGCTTCCGTCCTTCTTTCTTACGAACAGAACGGGCGCGCCCCACGGCGTCGCGCTTGGTCTGATAAAGCCTTTGTCCAAAAGGTCTTCCAATTGTGCCTTGAGTTCCTTCAATTCCACGAAGGCCATCCGGTACGGTGCCTTAGTGATGGGTTTAGTGCCTGGGAGTAGTTCAATAGGGAAGTCGACCTCTCGTTCCGCCGGCATCCCAGGGAGTTCCTCCGGAAATACATCCGGGAGTTCTCTTACAATTGAGATGTCCGATCTAGTTTTGGAAAGAGGCCCCACGCTACTTATCGATCTTCTGGGTCCTTAACTGCAAGGTAAAGGGTGGGACCCATTTATTCCTTACTTGACCCCTATCAGGTCCCACTAGTACAATAGGGTCTCCTATATTCTGAAACCCGCCCGTACGCATAGGCCGGGGCGGTTTCGCCTAGTACTTAAGGATGCCTTCCCTAATCCGCACTAGGCGCATCCGAGAATAGGGGAGGGAAAAGACAGGGGAAGAGAGAGAGAGAGAGCCGGACGAGGGTAATAAGCTAAGGTGTTACCGGTGCTCCTAAACAGAAGGAAAAAGAAAACATCCGTTACCTGTTATCACTGGTTCTGAGACTTCGCGTCTTCCACTGTGGCAAATCGGGGAGTACGCCCACAACCCTCCGGCCAGCATCGTACGGCGTGTAGGGGCAGGGGCTTTGTGTCGTAGGAATCCGTCGGGTGCTGGCCACCGGGTAGGTCCTCCTGCGGAGCGGGGGCTGCCGTGTCCTCTCGTTCTCCCGGCTGCGGCGTTGCAGTAATAGAGGCTGGTTCTTGGGGGCACGAGGCACGTGTATGGTCCGGCGCGCCACATAGATTACCATAATGGTACCTCCCAAGGCATCTCGTCGCTGGGTGTGCACTTTGTTACGGCATTTTGGTATTGGCATATTTCGTGAGTCAAGTCAGTGAGTTGAGTCAGAGTCTTAAAGGGATCAAATTGTCAATCAGCAATCAAAGACTTAGAAAAGATTCAACAAGAGCTCAAGTTGGCACTCAGTGTCTTGAGTCTTGAAGATTGAAGTTGAAGAATTGTGGATCAGTTACATCAATCTCAAGAAGAAAGTATTCAAGAGGATCAGGTATGTTTAACTAAATAATTGTGGTGATCCGAATACTTTCTTATAGTGTAGAAACACTTGGATAAACTTTTAATTGCATAATAATCAAAAACTGGTGTTCGGACATGTTCAGGATCCGGATCAGAGCCAACGATCCGGATCCCGAAGGTTGTTGCTTCATACAAGACTTCGATCCGGATCCATGCAATTTCCGATTCGGATCCCGAATGTTAAGTTTTCTGATTTGTATGAACGATCCGGATCGGGCAATGCAGTCCGGATCCCGAACCCTTGGTTTTCTGGAATCGTCAATCTCGTTACGACGATCCGGATCGCAGTAAATCCGATCCGGATCGCCATCCTGAAAATTTCCAGATAAGGTATGTTTTTGATTCTTATCTCTTTCCAAAGGTTTCTAAACTATAAATAGACACTTAGGGTTTCTCAAAAACGTGGGAGCTACGGCCGATCTTTTTATAAAACTCTTGAGAGCAACCCTAGAGGCTAGGTTTTTATCGATCTTCTTTATAGCCTCTTTTAGGTCAATTCGATGGTTCTTTCAAGAACATATCTTTTGTCGAATTGATCTAATCTTTGCTTAGAGATTTCTTCTACGGTTCCTCATTGAGAATCTAAGTAAAGGATCACCATCGAAGTCAATATCCTTATCGACTGAGTTTGCGTCGTGGATTCGACGTGGCATCGTGGATTCGGTGTGCTAAAGGCGTTTCGTGGATTCGAAGCGTGCGTTCGTGGATTCGAACGTGAGCAGTGGACGGGCAAAACGGTGGAGCGCGAGGTCCAAGAAATTGAAGGAGGGGTTAAATCCGTGGAGACGGTAATCACCTTGTTATTCTTCTTTTCTTAGGGATTGTTATTGCGTGGACATCCAACCGGTCAGCGCAAGGTCCGAAGAAGCTGAAGGAGGGGTTGAGTCCGTGGAGTCGGTAATCACCTTGTTATTCTTCTATTCTTAGTGGATTGTTATTGCGTGTTGGTCCCGTGGTTTTTCTCCTGGATTGGAGTTTCCACGTAAATCTCGGTGTGCTGTTTTTATTTTCCGCATTGGTTTTTATTTTGCACTGAGATTGAGTTTTTAAGTATTACACCTATTCACCCCCCCTCTAGTTGTTTGATAGTACCTATTTAGATCCTTGTGGATCCTATAAAAACCTACAATTGGTATCAGAGAGGGTTTTAGGTTTATCTATCATGATGGGTGAAAGTGGTAATATTTATAGACCTCCTCTTTTTGATGGGACTAATTATGCTTATTGGAAAGTGCGGATGAGAGCTTTTCTCATCGCAATTGATGAGCGGGTATGGCAATCCGTGGAATACGGTTGGGTGCATCCTGTTGAGGAAGTAGGAAATTCTACTACCCCAAAACCTCGCTCTAGATGGTCCAAAGAGGAATTTGAAAGATCTTCTTACAATGGGAAAGGTATGAACGCTTTATTTAATTCTCTTTCCTCGACTGAGTTCACAAGAATTTCCGCGTGTGAAACCGCGAAGGAAATTTGGGATATTCTCAAAATTACACATGAGGGTACTAATCTTGTAAAAATTCAAAAGCTCCAGATGCTTACAAGTCAATTTGACTCTATTCATATGGAAGAGCATGAATTGTTTACAGATTATTACACTAGACTTCAAGATGTAATAAATACATGTGCTAATTTAGGAGAAAAGATCCCGGAGTCGAAAATTGTAAGAAAGATACTTCGGACTCTTCCGGAACGGTTTAGGGCAAAGGTAACCGCCATTGAAACCGTTAGTCATCCGGATGAGATGAGTATAGAGGAATTAGTAGGTGCTTTGCAAACTTATGAAATGACTTTTCCTACTAATCAAGTTTCTTCCAAGTCTTCTTCTAAGCTTACAGGTATTGCATTCAAATCAACAAAGGAAGAAGATAGCGAATCAAGTTCCGACGATGAAATCTCTTTTGCCGATTTTGAAGAACAATTGGCGCGGATAGTAAAGAAATTTCGTCGGAAGTTTTGGAAGAATCGAACCGATGGATCTTCATCCACGAAATCTTCTAAAGGATCATCGGGTTCTAAATCCTCTAATCTCAAAAGCTTTGCAAAACCCTCTAAAGAAAAAGAGAAAGATGATTTCGAAGGGGAAATCCAATGCTATCGATGCAAAGGCTACGGCCATTTTTCAACGGATTGTCCTTCTCCGAAATCATATAAAAAGAGGGCTTTGCAAGCAATAACTTGGGACGATTCTACTTCTAATGAATCGACCTCAAGTAAAGGGGAAAAAGTTGTTGCCTCTCATGCCTCTTATATTCCCTCTTCTAATGGTTGCTTATCATCTTTAATCACTGACTCTATTCCTTTGATTTTGCATGAAACATCAACATCCGGCGGAGAGTCATCAAGTGAGGGGGAGTCGGACGAGGAAGAACTCGTTGAGGCATATCAACAACTTCTTGCGGAATCTAAGAAGATGGCCAAGCATATCAAGAAGTTGAGGAAGCAACGACTTGAGAATCAAGACGAGAATCATGCTTTAAATATAAAACTTCATGATCTCGAGGAGGAACAAGGACGTTTATTGAATAACAATAAAATCCTCCAAGAAAAGCTAAACCAATCGGAGACAAACGCTAAATCATATACGGACAAGATTGGTTTTCTAGAAAAACAGTTTGAGGAGATTCATGTCACCAACCAAGCATTGACCAAACAAGTTCATCAACTTAAATCTGACATACAAAGGATCTCAACCGATTCCAAGAAACTTGAGTGTATGTCCGGTTTAGGTCAAACAAGCAAGGTTGGTTTGGGATTCAAAAGGACCAAACTGTGCATGCTTCAAGTTCCACAATGAAATTGAAAGGAAGAACTTGTCACTTATGTGGACTTGAAGGACATTTGGTGAAGAATTGCCCGAAAAAGAGAAAGAAGAGTCCTTCGGCAACTTCATCTACGGAGCGAACTCAACGGAATCAAAAGACACATCAAGTCAAAGGAGTTCACTCAACCCACCAAAGGTCCGAGCCACAACATCAATCATTCAAGTGGATCACTGCGAGGCAAAGACCTAAGGTGGATCAACAGTCAAAGCGGACAACCCCCGGCCACAACGAATCAAGACAACCCAAAATCCAGCGATTTTGGATTCGGAAAGGTGATATCTTTCCTTGTCTTAAGTTCTAAATAGCTTATGACTGTATGTAATGCTTTGATTAGTTTTCCTTTCATATTTTTCTTAATCTTTGCATTACATGTTTTTCAATGCTCTTCGTTTTTATACTTTGTTTTTGAACAAAAGGGTTTTTAATGAACAAGTGCATTGAATGAAAAGGGCTTTCACTTTCAATCACTCCAATTTAATTTTATATGGATTATCAACTTTACTCCATAATCATAATCTTGAAGATACTTCATTATAGGAGTTTTTGATATTATAAGCATCAAATTTTAGAAATCATGTGTGATCTTTAGATGCTTAATCTATCTCGGTTGTGTGAGTTCATTGTGATAAACGTGAGACAACCGATAGACTAAAATTTGGGATTTAATTCTTTCACGTAAGAGATTGCATTCTTACAAGGGTATTGAAATGATTTGCAAAAGATGTGGAAAGAGTTACATCCGAAAGGAGTGTGAAAACTACCACCACATGCAGGAAAGAGCTGCCACCCCGGTCGTCCGGTTTGTGTGTGAAGCTACCACATGTTATGGATGCTTGATAGTATTTTATGAGAAAATCTTTAGTTGAAGCATTTGGAGATTTATATGCAAAACTCTTATATTTTGAACAATCTCCTGGTTGGTATAAGGTGGGATAGTTGAAAGATGCTCAAAGAGCCACCCTTAGGTATTTTAGTGCTTATCTCAAATTTGAAAGGGTAAGAAATCAAATTGATGTCATTTGGAAATCTCTGTAAGTCATCTTTGTACATCCGTTACATCTTGATAGACTTTGGATCTCAAGATTATTTTTGATGACTTGTGTTTGATGAATATAACATGAAAAACTGTTTATAATGTTTTATCTTTGTTTTTCATGATTTTGGAGTAAATCTTTTTAATTTTGTGAAATTAATCGGATTGAATGACATCTGTGTGAATTCACTGTTTAAAGCACTTAAATTGATTTCTTGATGGAATACAAATCGGTATTTGAAAGGTTTCTAAAATCTGGATTTGTTTCAAGAAATTATTTGATTTTTGCTTTCTGGTACAGGTACGGAATCTGCATTTTTGTTATATACCAGAACTGTGCTTTTATCTCTCTTTCTCTATGAACTAATATTGTTAGTGATTTCCTTTTGTCTAGTATGTTCACTGTTTGACAATTTGTGACAAAAAGGGGGAGAAGAGAAATGACGGAGATGAGATCATCAAGAGAGGACAAACGAAACGAAAATGGAAAAATGGGGGAGAACGGAAAATGATGATCGTATCACAAAGGGGGAGAACATAGATGCTCAAGAACATGGAAAACATGTTAGAGATGCTCAAGATAGGGGGAGACAAAGAAAAAATTGAAAGAGCAGAAAAACAAAAGAACCAATAGGAAGACGGATCAAATGTAGGATTTTAATTTCTAACAACTAACGTTTGATTTTGTTTGGAGTTTTGTTTTGCAGGAATTACATCACTTTAAGACTCCAAGTCCTAAGTCATAGAGTATGTTCTAGGACTGTTTGGTTCAAATGTAATTTTGTATTTATTGGATCTTTCACGCAAAGAAAATCAATGTTTTGGTGATGACATTGAGTTTCGATTTTTTGGTTTAAGATGAGTGACTTGAGCGCTTTTATGTATTTTTGGGTTTTGTCACGAAATTGCCAAAGGGGGAGATTGTTACGGCATTTTGGTATTGGCATATTTCGTGAGTCAAGTCAGTGAGTTGAGTCAGAGTCTTAAAGGGATCAAATTGTCAATCAGCAATCAAAGACTTAGAAAAGATTCAACAAGAGCTCAAGTTGGCACTCAGTGTCTTGAGTCTTGAAGATTGAAGTTGAAGAATTGTGGATCAGTTACATCAATCTCAAGAAGAAAGTATTCAAGAGGATCAGGTATGTTTAACTAAATAATTGTGGTGATCCGAATACTTTCTTATAGTGTAGAAACACTTGGATAAACTTTTAATTGCATAATAATCAAAAACTGGTGTTCGGACATGTTCAGGATCCGGATCAGAGCCAACAATCCGGATCCCGAAGGTTGTTGCTTCATACAAGACTTCGATCCGGATCCATGCAATTTCCGATCCGGATCCCGAATGTTAAGTTTTCTGATTTGTATGAACGATCCGGATCGGGCAATGCAGTCCGGATCCCGAACCCTTGGTTTTCTGGAATCGTCAATCTCGTTACGACGATCCGGATCGCAGTAAATCCGATCCGGATCGCCGTCCTGAAAATTTCCAGATAAGGTATGTTTTTGATTCTTATCTCTTTCCAAAGGTTTCTAAACTATAAATAGACACTTAGGGTTTCTCAAAAACGTGGGAGCTACGGCCGATCTTTTTATAAAACTCTTGAGAGCAACCCTAGAGGCTAGGTTTTTATCGATCTTCTTTATAGCCTCTTTTAGGTCAATTCGATGGTTCTTTCAAGAACATATCTTTTGTCGAATTGATCTAATCTTTGCTTAGAGATTTCTTCTACGGTTCCTCATTGAGAATCTAAGCAAAGGATCACCATCAAAGTCAATATTCTTATCGACTGAGTTTGCGTCGTGGATTCGACGTGGCATCGTGGATTCGGTGTGCTAAAGGCGTTTCGTGGATTCGAAGCGTGCATTCGTGGATTCGAACGTGAGCAGTGGACGGGCAAAACGGTGGAGCGCGAGGTCCAAGAAATTGAAGGAGGGGTTAAATCCGTGGAGACGGTAATCACCTTGTTATTCTTCTTTTCTTAGGGATTGTTATTGCGTGGACATCCAACCGGTCAGCGCAAGGTCCGAAGAAGCTGAAGGAGGGGTTGAGTCCGTGGAGTCGGTAATCACCTTGTTATTCTTCTATTCTTAGTGGATTGTTATTGCGTGTTGGTCCCGTGGTTTTTCTCCTGGATTGGAGTTTCCACGTAAATCTCGGTGTGCTGTTTTTATTTTCCGCATTGGTTTTTATTTTGCACTGAGATTGAGTTTTTAAGTATTACACCTATTCACCCCCCCTCTAGTTGTTTGATAGTACCTATTTAGATCCTTGTGGATCCTATAAAAACCTACACACTTCCGCAGATAACGCAGGGTTCCTGTTGCGATTCCGTGCTTCCCGGTGACGCTCGCTCGTCCTTCCGCGCTTCCTTCGGGCGTTGATTTGCCCGGTTCTCCGGATTGGGGCCCCCTTGAGGGGTGGGGGTAGCGGTTTTCTTTGTTTTGTCCGGTCGCGGTGCCGGAGGCCTAGTGACAGCCGGCTTCCGAGGGCACGAGAAACGTCAGTGGCCCGGCTTGCCGCACTTGAAGCAGTGGTCGTCCCTCCAGGGGCAGCTCATAAGTCGGTGTGCACCGTCGCATATGACGCACGGCTTCCATTGTGGTTCGAATCCTCTCTTTATTGTTTGCCCCGCATTCCGTTCTTTCCTTGGGCGCTTGGCCGCCTGGCCCCTCTAAAGGGAGTCCTCCGCCGGGACGGGGTAGGGGTTTCTCTGGCCCCGCAGTAACCCAGGGTGTCCTTGCCGGGCGCATGCTTCGGCGAGTTCTTGTTCTGCTTGCCTGGCCAAGTTAACCGCCTCATCGTAGGTGGGAAAGCCTGCTGGTGGCATTCCACAAGTGATGTTGTCCCTGGCGCTGTGCTGGTAGGGGTCGACACTCTCAAGCTCTCGTGTGAGTAGGCATAAACGTCCGTGAGAGTCAGTAACTGCCCAGCCACATCGCGTAGCTGGTTGCGGAGCAAGCGATTTGCTGCGGCTGCACGGTCCATCCTGTCCATTTCTATGATTAGCGATTGATGTCAGAGCTCGGTCGTTATCTGGTGCACAAAGAAAACACGTCAATCCTACCATTACCGACCTAGTACACTGACTTACAGACACACCGAAACCGATCCCTTTTTTTTTCCCCCCGTGCACTCACGATCTACTTGCACCTACATCTCGGTTATCTCATAATCAATTTCCTGGTGGCACCATGCTCTATGGATGTCGGTCATCGACTACTGTGGTTAAAGTTGTTTTTCTCTGATACCATTTAATCTGTCACGCCCCGGGGGTTTTTTAGGTAATTGTAAGCGGAAAAAGCGTATATATTTTTTTTCTTTATGAATAAGCATCGACCTCCCCCAGTGCGTGTCAGACCCGCCACATATACAAATTCACTCTTCAATCGGACAGAGGCTCCTTTGTATATGCACGGCGTCACGATTACAACAACGACAATAACATCGTTCTTCATGAAATATTTAACCACACAGTCACAGTCAACCAGTACAAGAGCGTAAAAACATTCAATCACATTAAGAAGATTCTACAAGTTGCAAACGGTGTCCACTCGACACCCATTCCTTTAAAACGTCTACATATTCACAGTAAGGCGGCTACATCGTTTTGAAAGGATAAAACCACAGGTTTTCAAAGTAGTGCCCACACGACACTTTATTTTTGAAAGACATTTTCGAAACCCCTTTTATATCGTAAACCGCCGCAAAGATTGAGAACAATAATTTAAAGTCTATTGCGATATCAAACAACTAACCAACCATCCAGCATGATCCACATCCACACAAATTAAACTAGAGAGAGACAATAGAGATAACCATACTAAGAGTTTTAACCTAAGGCCTCATACGGCCGATAGTTAAGTCTGCGTTGCCTCACCACCGTCCTGATGAACATACCTATTGAACCTGTCACGGAGTGGGTAAAGTCAGTGACAAATAAAGTAGATGTTATAACTTTGATGAATGGTAAAATTCGAATGAAATACTCTGCACCGGAACCTTTCGCTATCCTTCACCCTGAGTTTACTTTATTTAATTTAGTGACACCGTCGCGTCAGGGGTAGTCGACGATCTCCCCACGCGACACTTGATGCTTTTACCCCTTCACGAAGGGTGAGCGACATGTTTAGCTATCGTGAAGAGGTCCCCACCCTACACACGTGGGGCACACGGGTCATTCAGACCACTCTTCCGGAAAAGTACACCCATGCGAGGCCAATCCGCCTATGTACGTGCAGCATTCACACCGGTTTGCTGAAGTCGGCGTAAATTAAATATTGCGACCCTTGGTCACCACGAACATCCACAAAAGAAACGGTACATGGTAATGCGAAGGGTTAATTAACTGGAAACATTTCATCTACTTTATTAAACAGGTTAGCTACGAACATTTAGATGATATACTGCACCTAATGCCACTTACAGCACTTGTTGCATAAGAACCACCTGGTTGAGGGAAGATCGGGGTACTCGGGATCTGTGACACTCTCCTGCTGCGCACCTGGACCTAACGAAAGCCCCAGAAACAGCAGTTAATAAGACGTACGAATACCGAAAAACGGAACCAACTAACTCCACGCCGAGAACCCCCAAACCGGCGCCAACAACTACCCTCGACGATTCCTCGCGCGCGCGCGAACGGCCGTCAGCCCGCGGGTGCCCCGCGCGGCTCAAGGCCGTGCGGCGTCACCCGCGCGGCGACTGCCCGCGCGGCGCCCCGCGGGTGCTGCCCTCCGGGCTGCGCCCGCGCTGGCGACTGCACCGCGCGGCGCCCAGCGGGTGCTGCCCCGGCGGCACCCACGTGTGCACCCGCGCGGAGACTTGCCCGCGCGGCGCCCGCGGGTGCTGCCCTCGTGCCGCGCCCACGCGCCGACTGCCCGCGTGGCGCCCGCGTGGCACTCGCGCGGCGACTGCCCGCGCGGCGCCCGCGTGGCACCCGCACGGCGACTGCCCGCAGCGGCGCCCACGAGTGCTTGCCCTCGTGCGGCGCCCGCGTGGCACCCGCGCAAGCGACTGACCCGCTCGGCGCCCGCGGGTGCTGCCCTCAGGCGGCGCCCGCGGGTGCTGCCCTCGGGCGGCGCCCGCGGGTGCTGCCCTCGGCGACGCCCAGTGGCACCCGCGCGGCGACTGCCCGCGCGGCGCCCGCGGGTGCATGCCCTCAGGCGGCGCCCGTGGTGGCTCCCGCGCGCGACTGCCCGCGCGGCGCCCGCCTTGCGATGTCCACCCGCCGTGGTGCCCTAGCGGCACCACACGTCTCCTCAGCCCGCGCGGCGCCTTAGCGGTACCGCGTGTCGTCCGCCACCCGCGTCGTGCCCTAAGTTTGCTTGGCGACGACGGCGTGGCCGACGGAGACGATGGAGACGGAGGCGGAGAAGACCACAAAAATACGACAACACCCCAAAGATGCTACAAACGTAAAATCACTCACCGGGATAATCCGACAGGGGAAGTCGTCCGATCGTGTTATTGCTTCCAGTACGTGGTTCGGGTGATCGGATCCCGCCGTCTTCTTTCTCTTTCTTTCCTCCGGTTAGGGTTCTGCCTTTTTCTTTTCCTTCCGTTCTCTCAGTTAGGGTTTCGTTTTCTCTTCTATGAAAAGTGGGATTTTCCTTCCCGTACGTACAAATAAATCCCGCCCTTTTAATTTCAGCCACCAATTAATTAATTCATTAATTAATTAATCCTACGGGATAACCCACCTTTTAATATCCTAACCGAATGACTAATTCGTTAATTATTAATCCTACGGGATAACCCACCTTTTATATCCGTAACCGAATAACTAATTCTCAACTAATTAATCCTACGGGATAACCCACCTTTTAATATCCGTAACCGAATAACTAATTCTCTACTAATTAATCACACGAGATAAACCCACCTTTTCCTCGGAAAGCGTGCAGGATATTTTGCACGGGTTTCGATGCACGTTAAGTCACCGCGACACTAAAAATCCTGTTCCGGGAGATTCGTACATCGGATTTCAGATCCGATTGCACCGTCGGTCTTCGATTTTCGTGCTCTTCTCTCGGAAAAATACTCACTCAATACACCGATCGATTTACAGAAACTCGATAAATTCGATTCACTCAAAGGGGTACTTTATTAGAAGGAGGGTAAAATATTACTAAAAGCCGTGTCATTACAGTGGTTTTACAGCCTGTGAGTGAGTGTTGGTGTTGTTAGTCGATCTTGTGATCGGGTTTGGACTATAGCCTGCATGAGCCATATTTGAGCTCGACAGAGATACGCAGATACTTTCCTTGGTGGGTCGCGCCCCTCGAGTGCCACTCCGGAGTTGGGCCTGTTACTTGCTATCGCGATTGACGACGCAGTCCCTCTGGCTGGCCCAGTTTTGGCAGTCACGGACACCCTACGGTTAGACCCGTCCCGGTTGAGGATGTGCGGCAGTAGGTGGGCGCAGGTTGACCCTGGACCCTATGCGGCAGTCAGTGTCGATTGGGTGACTGTACTTGGGAGTTAGTATATGCATCATGTTTCCTCTGTTCCACTCCTTGACATCTAGATAGAGGCATAGTAGCTGTAGAGTTATTTTCCAGTCCCTTTTCATTTCAGTTTTTATATTGTTACTTTTAGGCCTCTAGTGACTTAGTGGGCAGACCGTCGGGCTTGTTGGCGGCACCCACTGAGAACTACTTGGGACGTAGTTCTCACACCCGTCATGGTGTCTTTTCCACAGGGACTTCTACCCTGTTCCTGCTGCTCCAGTTGCTGACCGGCTGATCGAGGTAAGGGAGTCGCCGAGATGATCCTACCAGTCGTCGTCGTCCAGAGAGTAGATGTACCCCTTACTTTTGAGAGTTCATGTTGAGAGACCTTGTAGTGAGTATAGAGTTGTAATTTTATTTTA
>CM055060.1:23787999-23854221 GCA_029204045.2 Tillandsia leiboldiana
GGGTCGTAATCCCTTCAAGTAATTCGAGCCACCGTCTCTCGCCGCAGGTTTAGTTCCTTTTGTGTGAACAGGTATTTAAGACTTTGGGTGATCTGAGAAATGTTACAATGGACCCAAAGAGATAGTGTCTCCATAACCTTCGTACGAAGACCACTGCCGCTGCAGCCAGCTCTAAGTCGTGTGTTGGGTAGTTTCTTTCGTAGTCCTTTAGTTGCCTAGATGCATAGGCTATTACTTTCCCCGGCTGCATTAACACACCCCCAAGGGCCGATTCTTGAAGCGTCGCAGTACACCTCATAGTCCTCACCTGGTGGTTGGTAGTACAAGAATCGGTGCTTCGTTAGCCTTCGTTTGATTTTCAAAACTTTTCACTGGCATTTGGCCGTCCATACAAACTTTTCTCCTTCTTGGTCACCAGTTTAGCGGGGTCGCAATCTTCGAGAAACCCTCGACAAAGCGTCTATAATACCCCCGCCAGACCCAAGAAACTGCGGATCTCCGTCAACCGTTGTGGGCGGCGTCTGCCAGTCATCACCGATTCTCCACCTTCTTGTGGTCTAAACGGCGATTCCCTTTGCCGAGATCACATCCCCAGGAATCCTACTTCGCGTAGCCAGAACTCACACTTTTTGAGCTTAGCGAACAGCTTCTGCTCCCTGAGGGTTGGGAGAATCGTTCTTGTAAGTGATCCTCGTGCTCCTCGTCGTGTAATGAGTAGATTAGTATATCATCGATCAAGACCACCACGAACCGATCTAAGAATGGTCTGAAGACCGGTTCATCATGTCCAAAAGACTGCGGGGGCGTTCGTAAGTCCGAACGGCATGACCGTAAACTCGTAATGGCCATACCGAGTCCGGAAAGCGGTCTTCGGAATGTCCTCGTTCCGAACCCGAAGCTGGTGGTAGCCAGACTGTAGATCAATTTTTGAAAAGACCGTCGCTCCTCGTAGTTGGTCGAAAGAGGTCGTCGATTCTGGGCAGGGGGTACTTATTTTTTCACCGTGACCTTGTTTATTCCTCTGTAGTCGATACAGAGTCGCAGGCTCCCATCCTTCTTTCCGTACGAAAAGCACTGGTGCGGCCCCAGGGTGACACCACTCGGCCTGACAAACCCCTTTGTCCAAGAGGTCTTCCAGTTGCGCCTTTAACTCTTCACTCCGCGAAGGCCATTCGGTAGGGTGCCTTTGTTATAGGTTGCGTACCTGGCAAGAGTTCAATAGGGAACCCACCTCCCTTTCAGGGGGTATCCCAGGCAGCTCCGTCGGAAAGACATCGGGAACGTCCTTCACCACCGGGATGTCTGAAGGTGTCGTCGAGGGTCGGGTAACCAGATCTACCGATGCCAAATAGGCTACAACACCCACCCTCTATCAGACTCCTGGCTCGAGTCGCGGAGATGACTGCCGGGAAGGAGATGCTCTGCCGCTAGGTATGCATTCTTAGGGAAACTAGGTTCTTGTAGTTGTACCATCCGCTTATCGCATTCGATAAGCACTTGGTACCTTGAGAGCCAGTCCATGCCCAAAACAACGTCGTACTCCTTGCAAGGGAAGTACTATTAAATCCCAAGGGCAGAATAGCCGCCCTAGCTTAATCGGGCAAGTGGTTACCAAACTAGTCGCCTCCAGCGTCCCAACCCCGGTCTGGACCGTCAATCGACTTTGAGAGGTGTTCTCGAAGTCATGCGAAAACACGTACTCGCGAGAAATGAACGAGTGTGTTGCTCAAGTATCAAAGAGGGTCCTAGAACGTGAATTTAAAATGGCAAACATACCAACCAAAGCTTAGCACTCATCTCTGCTAGATAACCCATCGTAAAATCGCGAGAGAAAAGAAACATTATCTACAATTTTCCCTCCCCGATCTCTCACGTCTTAACCCTTAAACCCTGTACATTTCATTTATTCGTAGTTAAGTGTGATATCTCGGTGGATGTTGGGCCGTCACTGTTGTGATTAAAGCAAAGTCTCTGATACCATCTTAATCTGTCACGCCCCGGGGGTTTTATTTTAGCGGAAACGATACTTCAAAGTAAGCGTAAAGTGCGTACGATTTTTTTTTTGTTTAGAAACCTCCTTCCCCGGCGCGTGCCCAGACCCGCCACATATACAGATTTACTCGACAATCGGGCAGAGTCTCCTCTGTATATGCACGGCGTCGCGGCTGCTACAATAGCCGATTATGAGCAATCATTTTTCCCATTTAATCACAACAGTTCGAAGTAGTACGGTGCATGAAGACTAAACAATACCCGTGGCCAATCAAGTTGAAAGGATAAACTCACAGTTTTGAAAGCAGGTCCACACGACCCAAGGTTTTGAAGACAGTTTGAAAAGATGCCATAAATCCACAGGTTTTGGAAAACAGGTCCACACGACCCAGATTTTTAAAAATAGTTTTCGAAGTTCTTTTCTTTTCTAGTCATGTTGCTTTGAAAGCGGCCAAACGGGAACAATAACGGAAATAGTAGTGCATAAGTAGAAAGAAAGAATTCAACATCCACACGACCCCACAAGGGTATCGAGAACCACACAGTAACCTACAATACTGAATGAAATGCAGAGAAGGTAAATAAAACAGCATACTAGGGCTCCCTCAGACCGACTGCTACCAACTCGGCCTCACCGTCGCCTACCTCTACCCCCTGGAGGTACCTGTCACAGAGTGGGTAGTCAGCGACACTATCATCAAAATAGTACTAAAGCAGTAAGTAATACCAAGCCACAAAGTAAGACTAGCCGGAACACCCGCTCTACTCGTAATGGTAACTCGCAACCACCTGTACCACCTGTAACACCTGTAACCCCGGTAACACCTGTAACACCTGACCGCGTCGGGATCCAATCCCGGCGGTCTCACACCTGACTACATCGGGATCCAATCCCGGCAGTCCCACACCTGACTACATCGGGATCCAATCCCGGCAGTCCCACAGCTCGCACCTCGCTGCCTCAGACCCCCCAGCGGTCAGGGGCCCCCCACTACGACACCTCGTGGGGTAACACGGGTCAAAGACCGCCTTTCCGGAAAAGAGCACCCTTTGCGGTGGCCAAACCGCGGGTGCGCGTGTCGCAACTCGAGCATAAGTAACCAAGTAACCAAGTAACCAAGTAACCAAGTAACCATGTCACCATGTCACGGGGTAAGGTAGTACATCATAGAAACCATCAGTGTTAGTACCGATTAATAATAAAAGTCCCTTTCGGATTACCAACACAATACTCAGCCTCGACCGTAAACCCACCTTGTTGTCGCGCTCCTGACTGATGTAAGGTTCTCTCGCGTCTCGGGTGCCCGCCCGGACCTACACGAATCTGTCATATAGGAGTCAGCAACTTAAGGCTTTGTCAGACTAATGATTAGAGCGCCCGGCGCCCTCTCACCTTGCGTATAATACGCACAGGTACGCGCCTGGCCCCGCACGGCTGGGCGGTGTACTAACAGCGTGCGGCCGTCCGCATGCGGAGGTGCCCGCAAGCGGCGGCGCCCGCATGCGGCGGTGCCCGCAAGCGGCGGCGCCCGCATGCGGCGGCGCACAAGCGGCGGCGCCCACATGCGGCAGCCCGCAAGCGGCCGTGCCCGCATGCGGAGGCGCCCGCAAGCGGCGGCGCCCGCATGCGGCGGTGCACAAGCGGGCGGCGCCCACATGCGGCAAGCCCGCAAGCTGCCGTGCCCGCATGCGGAGGCGCCCGCAAGCGGCGCGCCCGCATGCGGGGGCGCCCGCATGCGGCAGCCCGCAAGCGGCGCGCCCGCATGCGGGGGCGCCCGCATGCGGCAGCCCGCAAGCGGCGGCGCCCGCATGCGGGGGCGCCCGCATGCGGCAGCCCGCAAGCGGCGGCGCCCGCATGCGGCAGCCCGCATGCGGTGCCGCCCGCAAGTGGCGGCGCGCATGCGGCAGCCCGCATGCGGTGCCGCCCGCAAGCGGCAGCCCGCATGCGGCAGCCCGCATGCGGCGCCGCCCGCAAGCGGCGGCGCCCGCATGCGGCAGTCCGCATGCTGTGCCGCCGTGCGCGCCGGATTCCGGCGATGCCCATGCCCCCTTCTTTTCCCCCCCCCCCCCTCCTTGTCCGCTCCAACCAAGAACGGGGCGAGAAAGCAAAAACCCTAGCGTGCTCACCTCGGTTGTCGGAGGGAAAGGCGATCCGATCCTGCGAGTTCGGCTACAAGGAATGTGGGGACGTCTCCTTCTCCTTCCTTGGTCTCGCCTCTTGGATCCTCCGCGCAATCGGTGAGGAAGCAGAAGGGGTTCGTTTTGGGAAACAGAAAGGTTGGGGAAGTGGGGTCTCGTACGTAGGGGCTCGTGGGGAGTTGCGGGGGTTGGGGAATTGGGGTTTCGTACGTAGGGGCTTGTGGGGAGTTGCGGGTAGTTAAGGGAAGTGGTTAGTTATGGGGAGTGGGTAGTATGGGGAGTGGGTAGTTATGGGAAGTTGCGGGTAGTTAGGGGAGTTGTGGGTAGTTAAAGGGAAGTGGTTAGTTATGGGGAGTGGGTAGTTATGGGGAGTTGCGGGTAGTTAGGGGAGTGGGTAGTTATGGGAAGTTGCGGGTAGTTAGGGGAGTTGTGGGTAGTTAAAGGGAAGTTGCGGGTAGTTAGGGGAGTTGTGGGTAGTTAAAGGGAAGTGGTTAGTTATGGGGAGTGGGTAGTTATGGGGAGTTGTACGACGGGGAAAAATAACGGGAGTGATTAAGGTGGCGGGAGCGGTTAAATTAGGGAATGGGAAATCAACCCAGATCAAGTTAAAACGGGTCCAAATCAGGTGCGAACTAGAGTCCGGTCTGTCTAAAAAAAACCGCGTTATCCACCTGAACCGTTAGTTACCTTCCGGAATTTATTCCGGGAGATTCCGGCGTCGGAATTCAAAACCGTTCTCGCCGGCACTCTCCGTTTCGCGAGCCCTATAAACTAAAAATACCCGCGGGCCCCGACGGTCTGTCCGGAAACAAGGAATTATTCGATCATCCCCCAATCCCCCCGAAACGAAAAGCGGAAATAACGAACCAAAAGTAGACCCTTAAAATATTTTAAACTAGCGGCTATTACACCACTCACCTCTTAAAACGAGTTTCGTCCTCGAAACTCAATCCTGATTTGCGGTAAAGAGATAAGGATAGCCCTCTCTCATCTTCGATTCTAGTTCCCACGTCGCTTCCCGCTCCTCGTGGTTGCTCCAGTGCACCTTCACATAGGGGATGTCTCGGTTTCGAAGCGTCTTACTCTCTCTTGCTAGTATTCGCACAGGGGTTTCCTCGAAACTTAGGTCCTCCTTTAGTTCGAGTGTCGAGACGTCCAGCACATGCGACGGGTCGGGGAGGTATTTCTTGAGCATCGACACGTGGAACACGTCATGAATCCGGTTGAGGTTCGGTGGTAGGGCAAGGCGGTAAGCCACTGGGCCGATCCGTTCCAGGATCTCGAATGGTCCCACGAACCGCGGGCTTAGCTTGCCTTTTATCCCGAATTGCTTGATTCCCCTGGACGGCGAGACCCGTAAAAACACGTGTTCTCCCACCTGGAACTCTAAATCGCGGAGCTCTTTTGTCGACTCTGGGCGGTTAGTAAGCGCTGTCTGATGAGGCGCACTTTCCCTTCTGTTTCTTCCACCAAGTCGGGTCCCAAGAGCTTTCGTTCTCCCAAGTCGTCCCAACAGATCGGGGATCGGCAGCGTCTCCCGTATAAAGCTTCGTAGGGTGCCATCAGTATGCTGGCTTGGTGGCTATTGTTGTAAGCGAATTCTACAAGTGGTAGGTATCGCTCCCAACCGACTCCCCAATCGAGTACACAGGCCCGAAGCAGGTCCTCTAGTGTCTGTATCACTCGCTCCGACTGCCCGTCTGTCTGAGGATGGACGGCTGTGCTGAAGTGCAATTTAGTCCCCAAGGCTTGTTGCAGACTCTGCCAAAACTTCGAGACAAAACGCGTGTCTCTGTCTGATGTGATCGATGCCGGTACCCCATGCAGTCTCACTATCTCGCTGAGATAGACTTGAGCCAACCGCTCTCTGGTCCAGGTTGTGTGAATCGGCAGGAAGTGTGCTGACTTAGTTAGCCGGTCCACCACAACCCATATTGTGTCGTGTCCTTGTGGTGAACGTGGGAACCCGGTGACAAAGTCCATGGTGATATGATCCCACTTCCACTCCGGTACCGGTAAGGGTTGTAATTTTCCCGCCGGTCGTTGATGTTCCGCCTTTATTTGTTGGCACACCAGGCAATGAGCTACAAATTGGGTTACATCCCTCTTCATCTTGGGCCACCAGAAGGTCTGCTTGAGGTCCCTGTACATCTTTGTGCCTCCTGGATGCGCTGTATAAGGGGCGCTGTGTGCCTCGGACAGAATTTCCTTTTTTAATTCCGGGGTATCCGGCACGCAAATCCGCCCGCGGAACCGTAGGGTATCATCGCTTTTTAATGAAAAGTCCCCTTCCTGATCCGGTGTGATCTTGTCTCTTACGAGCTGTAAGTGCGAGTCCGCCTGCTGTCCCTCTCGAATCTTTTCTAACAGTGTTGGCTTGACTACCAGAGTTAGAAGTTGTGCAACCGTGCCCGCTGACACTACTTCCAACCCTAGTCGAGAAAATTCTGCGATCAAGTCGCTCTGCTCAGTTATCGCACCTACCGATCCTCCCTCCAGTCGCCCCTTCCTGCTCAGAGCGTCTGCTACCACGTTTGCTTTCCCGGGGTGGTATTGGATCGTTAGGTCGTAATCCTTCAGTAATTCGAGCCACCGTCTCTGCCGCAGGTTTAGTTCCTTTTGTGTGAACAGGTATTTAAGACTTTGGTGATCTGAGAAGATGTTACAATGGACACCAAAGAGATAGTGTCTCCATAACTTCAGGACGAAGACCACCGCAGCCAGCTCTAAGTCGTGTGTTGGGTAGTTTCTTTCGTAGTCCTTTAGTTGCCTAGATGCATAGGCTATTACTTTCCCCTGCTGCATTAACACACCCCCAAGGCCGATTCTTGAAGCGTCGCAGTACACCTCATAGTCCTCACCTGGTGTTGGTAGTACAAGAATCGGTGCTTCGGTTAGCCTTCTTTTGAGTTCTTCAAAACTTTCCTGGCATTTGGCCGTCCATACAAACTTTTCTCCTTTCTTGGTCAACCGGTTTAGCGGGGTCGCAATCTTCGAGAAACCCTCGACAAAGCGTCTATAATACCCCGCCAGACCCAAGAAACTGCGGATCTCCGTCACCGTTGTGGGCGGCTGCCAGTCAATCACCGATTCCACCTTCTTGGGGTCTACGGCGATTCCCTTTGCCGAGATCACATGCCCCAGGAATCCTACTTCGCGTAGCCAGAACTCACACTTTTTGAGCTTAGCGAACAGCTTCTGCTCCCTGAGGGTTTGGAGAATCGTTCGTAAGTGATCCTCGTGCTCCTCGTCGGTGTATGAGTAGATTAGTATATCATCGATCAAGACCACCACGAACCGATCTAAGAATGGTCTGAAGACCCGGTTCATCATGTCCATAAAGACTGCGGGGGCGTTCGTAAGTCCGAACGGCATGACCGTAAACTCGTAATGGCCATACCGAGTCCGGAAAGCGGTCTTCGGAATGTCCTCGTTCCGAACCCGAAGCTGGTGGTAGCCAGACTGTAGATCAATTTTTGAAAAGACCGTCGCTCCTCGTAGTTGGTCGAAGAGGTCGTCGATTCTGGGCAGGGGGTACTTATTTTTCACCGTGACCTTGTTTATTCCTCTGTAGTCGATACAGAGTCGCAGGCTCCCATCCTTCTTCCGTACGAAAAGCACTGGTGCGCCCCAGGGTGACACACTCGGCCTGACAAACCCTTTGTCCAAGAGGTCTTCCAGTTGCGCCTTTAACTCTTTCAACTCCGCGAAGGCCATTCGGTAGGGTGCCTTTGTTATAGGTTGCGTACCTGGCAAGAGTTCAATAGGGAACACCACCTCCCTTTCAGGGGGTATCCCAGGCAGCTCCGTCGGAAAGACATCGGGAAAGTCCTTCACCACCGGGATGTCTGAAGGTGTCGTCGAGGGTCGGGTAACCAGATCTACCGATGCCAAATAGGCTACACACCCACCCTCTATCAGACTCCTGGCTCGAGTCACGGAGATGACTGCCGGGAAGGAGATGCTCTTGCACGCTAGGTATGCATTCTTAGGGAAACTAGGTTCTTGTAGTTGTACCATCCGCTTATCGCAGTCGATAAGCACTTGGTACCTTGAGAGCCAGTCCATGCCCAAAACAACGTCGTACTCCTTCAAGGGAATTACTATTAAATCCCAAGGGCAGAATAGCCGCCCTAGCTTAATCGGGCAAGTGGTTACCAAACTAGTCGCCTCCAGCGTCCCACCCGCGGTCTGGACCGTCAATCGACTTTGAAGAGGTGTTTCCTCGAAGTCATGCGAAAACACGTACTCGCGAGAAATGAACGAGTGTGTTGCTCAAGTATCAAAGAGGGTCCTAGAACGTGAATTTAAAATGGCAAACATACCAACCAAAGCTTAGCACTCATCTCTGCTAGATAACCCATCGTAAAATCGCGAGAGAAAAGAAACATTATCTACAATTTTCCCTCCCCGATCTCTCACGTCTTAACCCTTAAACCCTGCACATTTCATTTATTCGTAGTTAAGTGTGATATCTCGGTGGATGTTGGGCCGTCACTGTTGTGATTAAAGCAAAGTCTCTGATACCATCTTAATCTGTCACGCCCCGGGGGTTTTATTTTAGCGGAAACGATACTTCAAAGTAAGCGTAAAGTGCGTACGATTTTTTTTTGTTTAGAAACCTCCTTCCCCGGCGCGTGCCCAGACCCGCCACATATACAGATTTACTCGACAATCGGGCAGAGTCTCCTCTGTATATGCACGGCGTCGCGGCTGCTACAATAGCCGATTATGAGCAATCATTTTTCCCATTTAATCACAACAGTTCGAAGTAGTACGGTGCATGAAGACTAAACAATACCCGTGGCCAATCAAGTTGAAAGGATAAACTCACAGTTTTGAAAGCAGGTCCACACGACCCAAGGTTTTGAAGACAGTTTGAAAAGATGCCATAAATCCACAGGTTTTGGAAAACAGGTCCACACGACCCAGATTTTTAAAAATAGTTTTCGAAGTTCTTTTCTTTTCTAGTCATGTTGCTTTGAAAGCGGCCAAACGGGAACAATAACGGAAATAGTAGTGCATAAGTAGAAAGAAAGAATTCAACATCCACACGACCCCACAAGGGTATCGAGAACCACACAGTAACCTACAATACTGAATGAAATGCAGAGAAGGTAAATAAAACAGCATACTAGGGCTCCCTCAGACCGACTGCTACCAACTCGGCCTCACCGTCGCCTACCTCTACCCCCTGGAGGTACCTGTCACAGAGTGGGTAGTCAGCGACACTATCATCAAAATAGTACTAAAGCAGTAAAGTAATACCAAGCCACAAAGTAAGACTAGCCGGAACACCCGCTCTACTCGTAATGGTAACTCGCAACCACCTGTACCACCTGTAACACCTGTAACCCCGGTAACACCTGTAACACCTGACCGCGTCGGGATCCAATCCCGGCGGTCTCACACCTGACTACATCGGGATCCAATCCCGGCAGTCCCACACCTGACTACATCGGGGTCCAATCCCGGCAGTCCCACAGCTCGCACCTCGCTGCCTCAGACCCCCCAGCGGTCAGGGGCCCCCCACTACGACACCTCGTGGGGTAACACGGGTCAAAGACCGCCTTTCCGGAAAAGAGCACCCTTTGCGGTGGCCAAACCGCGGGTGCGCGTGTCGCAACTCGAGCATAAGTAACCAAGTAACCAAGTAACCAAGTAACCAAGTAACCATGTCACCATGTCACGGGGTAAGGTAGTACATCATAGAAACCATCAGTGTTAGTACCGATTAATAATAAAAGTCCCTTTCGGATTACCAACACAATACTCAGCCTCGACCGTAAACCCACCTTGTTGTCGCGCTCCTGACTGATGTAAGGTTCTCTCGCGTCTCGGGTGCCCGCCCGGACCTACACGAATCTGTCATATAGGAGTCAGCAACTTAAGGCTTTGTCAGACTAATGATTAGAGCGCCCGGCGCCCTCTCACCTTGCGTATAATATGCACAGGTACGCGCCTGGCCCCGCACGGCTGGGCGGTGTACTAACAGCGTGCGGCCGTCCGCATGCGGAGGTGCCCGCAAGCGGCGGCGCCCGCATGCGGCGGTGCCCGCAAGCGGCGGCGCCCGCATGCGGCGGCGCACAAGCGGCGGCGCCCACATGCGGCAGCCCGCAAGCGGCCGTGCCCGCATGCGGAGGCGCCCGCTAGCGGCGGCGCCCGCATGCGGCGGTGCACAAGCGGCGGCGCCCACATGCGGCAGCCCGCAAGCGGCCGTGCCCGCATGCGGCGGCGCCCGCAAGCGGCGCGCCCGTATGCGGGGGCGCCCGCATGCGGCAGCCCGCAAGCGGCGCGCCCGCATGCGGGGGCGCCCGCATGCGGCAGCCCGCAAGCGGCGGCGCCCGCATGCGGCAGCCCGCATGCGGTGCCGCCCGCAAGTGGCGGCGCGCATGCGGCAGCCCGCATGCGGTGCCGCCCGCAAGCGGCAGCCCGCATGCGGCAGCCCGCATGCGGCGCCGCCCGCAAGCGGCGGCGCCCGCATGCGGCAGTCCGCATGCGGTGCCGCCGTGCGTGCCGGATTCCGGCGATGCCCATGCCCCCTTCTTTTCCCCCCCCCCCTCCTTGTCCGCTCCAACCAAGAACGGGGCGAGAAAGCAAAAACCCTAGCGTGCTCACCTCGGTTGTCGGAGGGAAAGGCGATCCGATCCTGCGAGTTCGGCTACAAGGAATGTGGGGACGTCTCCTTCCCCTTCCTTGGTCTCGCCTCTTGGATCCTCCGCGCAATCTGTGAGGAAGCAGAAGGGGTTCGTTTTGGGAAACAGAAAGGTTGGGGAAGTGGGGTCTCGTACGTAGGGGCTCGTGGGGAGTTGCGGGGGTTGGGGAATTGGGGTTTCGTACGTAGGGGCTTGTGGGGAGTTGCGGGTAGTTAAGGGAAGTGGTTAGTTATGGGGAGTGGGTAGTTATGGGGAGTGGGTAGTTATGGGAAGTTGCGGGTAGTTAGGGGAGTTGTGGGTAGTTAAAGGGAAGTGGTTAGTTATGGGGAGTGGGTAGTTATGGGGAGTTGCGGGTAGTTAGGGGAGTGGGTAGTTATGGGAAGTTGCGGGTAGTTAGGGGAGTTGTGGGTAGTTAAAGGGAAGTTGCGGGTAGTTAGGGGAGTTGTGGGTAGTTAAAGGGAAGTGGTTAGTTATGGGGAGTGGGTAGTTATGGGGAGTTGTACGACGGGGAAAAATAACGGGAGTGATTAAGGTGGCGGGAGCGGTTAAATTAGGGAATGGGAAATCAACCCAGATCAAGTTAAAACGGGTCCAAATCAGGTGCGAACTAGAGTCCGGTCTGTCTAAAAAAAACCGCGTTATCCACCTGAACCGTTAGTTACCTTCCGGAATTTATTCCGGGAGATTCCGGCGTCGGAATTCAAAACCGTTCTCGCCGCCACTCTCCGTTTCGCGAGCCCTATAAACTAAAAATACCCGCGGGCCCCGACGGTCTGTCCGGAAACAAGGAATTATTCGATCATCCCCCAATCCCCCCGAAACGAAAAGCGGAAATAACGAACCAAAAGTAGACCCTTAAAATATTTTAAACTAGCGGCTATTACACCACTTGTCGCGCTCCTGACTGATGTAAGGTTCTCTCGCGTCTCGGGTGCCCGCCCGGACCTACACGAATCTGTCATATAGGAGTCAGCAACTTAAGGCTTTGTCAGACTAATGATTAGAGCGCCCGGCGCCCTCTCACCTTGCGTATAATACGCACAGGTACGCGCCTGGCCCCGCACGGCTGGGCGGTGTACTAACAGCGTGCGGCCGTCCGCATGCGGAGGTGCCCGCAAGCGGCGGCGCCCGCATGCGGCGGTGCCCGCAAGCGGCGGCGCCCGCATGCGGCGGCGCACAAGCGGCGGCGCCCACATGCGGCAGCCCGCAAGCGGCCGTGCCCGCATGCGGAGGCGCCCGCAAGCGGCGGCGCCCGCATGCGGCGGTGCACAAGCGGCGGCGCCCACATGCGGCAGCCCGCAAGCGGCCGTGCCCGCATGCGGAGGCGCCCGCAAGCGGCGCGCCCGCATGCGGGGGCGCCCGCATGCGGCAGCCCGCAAGCGGCGGCGCCCGCATGCGGGGGCGCCCGCATGCGGCAGCCCGCAAGCGGCGGCGCCCGCATGCGGCAGCCCGCATGCGGTGCCGCCCGCAAGTGGCGGCGCGCATGCGGCAGCCCGCATGCGGTGCCGCCCGCAAGCGGCAGCCCGCATGCGGCAGCCCGCATGCGGCGCCGCCCGCAAGCGGCGGCGCCCGCATGCGGCAGTCCGCATGCGGTGCCGCCGTGCGCGCCGGATTCCGGCGATGCCCATGCCCCCTTCTTTTTCCCCCCCCCCCTTGTCCGCTCCAACCAAGAACGGGGCGAGAAAGCAAAAACCCTAGCGTGCTCACCTCGGTTGTCGGAGGGAAAGGCGATCCGATCCTGCGAGTTCGGCTACAAGGAATGTGGGGACGTCTCCTTCTCCTTCCTTGGTCTCGCCTCTTGGATCCTCCGCGCAATCGGTGAGGAAGCAGAAGGGGTTCGTTTTGGGAAACAGAAAGGTTGGGGAAGTGGGGTCTCGTACGTAGGGGCTCGTGGGGAGTTGCGGGGGTTGGGGAATTGGGGTTTCGTACGTAGGGGCTTGTGGGGAGTTGCGGGTAGTTAAGGGAAGTGGTTAGTTATGGGGAGTGGGTAGTTATGGGGAGTGGGTAGTTATGGGAAGTTGCGGGTAGTTAGGGGAGTTGTGGGTAGTTAAAGGGAAGTGGTTAGTTATGGGGAGTGGGTAGTTATGGGGAGTTGCGGGTAGTTAGGGGAGTGGGTAGTTATGGGAAGTTGCGGGTAGTTAGGGGAGTTGTGGGTAGTTAAAGGGAAGTTGCGGGTAGTTAGGGGAGTTGTGGGTAGTTAAAGGGAAGTGGTTAGTTATGGGGAGTGGGTAGTTATGGGGAGTTGTACGACGGGGAAAAATAACGGGAGTGATTAAGGTGGCGGGAGCGGTTAAATTAGGGAATGGGAAATCAACCCAGATCAAGTTAAAACGGGTCCAAATCAGGTGCGAACTAGAGTCCGGTCTGTCTAAAAAAAACCGCGTTATCCACCTGAACCGTTAGTTACCTTCCGGAATTTATTTCGGGAGATTCCGGCGTCGGAATTCAAAACCGTTCTCGCCGCCACTCTCCGTTTCGCGAGCCCTATAAACTAAAAATACCCGCGGGCCCCGACGGTCTGTCCGGAAACAAGGAATTATTCGATCATCCCCCAATCCCCCCGAAACGAAAAGCGGAAATAACGAACCAAAAGTAGACCCTTAAAATATTTTAAACTAGCGGCTATTACAATCTTTTAGTGAGAATGTAGACGAGAAACTTTATCGGAGTATGATTGGAAGTCTACTTTACCTCACGGCTAGTCGCCCGGATATATCTTTTGGTGTTGGGATTTGCGCGAGATATCAGTCTGCACCAAAGGAGGTTCACCTGAAAGCGGTGAAACGGATCATCCGATACATTAAAGGAACCATAAATTTCGGAATTTGGTATCCTATGGGAACAAGCTTAGATATTATTGGATACTCAGATGCCGATTGGGCAGGATCTGTGGATGATCGGAAAAGTACGAGTGGTGCATGTTTTTATCTTGGTCATTGCCTTGTTGCATGGCATAGTAAAAAGCAAAACCGCATTGCACTCTCGACTGCCGAAGCGGAATATATTTCAGCGGGTAGTTGTTCAACCCAACTCATTTGGATGAAAAGTGTGTTGAGCGACTTCCGGATTTCAGCAACTTCGGTAGCAATTCTTTGTGACAACACTAGTGCTATAAACATTTCCAAAAACCCTGTGTTGCACTCTAGAACAAAACACATTGAACTTAGATATCATTTTCTTAGAGAGCTAGTTGAATCAAATACTCTTCAACTGTCATATATTTCAACTGAAGATCAATTAGCTGATATTTTAACAAAACCTTTGGATCAAAAACGTTTTATTCATTTGCGTAAAACAATTGGAATGCTTTCCTTGAAATAAACTTCTTTTTGAAACTTTTGCTTAGGTTAGGTTTTGTTTTTGTGTTTTTGTTCATTACCTATGCTTAGACATAGAATATTAATTGAGCATTAGTTTGATTGACTTTAACTGCATCTTTTTATATATTTAGAAATCTATTATGCTTTAGATATCATAATATTTCATTTGATGCAATGATCATTTATGTCAATTAACTCATCTTTGTTTTGATCAAAGTCAATTTCTCTCTCGATGATCTCTTGGTATAGTTTTTATCTTATTTGACTGTTTAGTCGAGTATGAAATCGAGATCAATATTTGGCTAAATACTTTATATCTTAAATAATTGATAGCCAATTGAGGGGGAGTCAAAGAAAAAGTATTATGCTCAAAAGATGTGGAAAGAGTTACATCCCAATGAGGAGTGTGAAAACTACCACCACATGGAGGAAAGAGCTACCACCTCGGTCGTCCGAGTACTGTGTGCAGCTACCACATGTATACCAAGCAAGGTTTTTCAAGTTTGATTAAATAAAATGCATATTGAAATACTTGACTCTGTCAAAATTTCAAGGTTGGTATAAGGTGGGATTTTTAATGAAAGATGCTCAAAGAGCCACTCTCTTCAATAAATTGACTAGATATATTATCTAACTTATCGGGGATGTTAGACATCTATTGATCTTTGTATTTCATTTTCTTTACCGAATTGATGATTTGATAAAGGCATTACTCATAAGATCAAGTTAGATGTAATTAAAGTTGTTCAACTTTAAGGGATTTAATTTTTATAAATTTTCGTTTCATTTGTTGGATGTTATTGATAGATTTGGTATAATCTATTTCTTGTTGTATGAAACGATGATTTTTGTTTAAAGTTGATACACAAAAGTTCTTACAATCTTTTTCTGGTTTTTCTTGAATTTCTCTGAAATTTTCTAAAGAAAAAGTTGGAGCCGATCCGGATTGGACCTGCTGATCCGGATCCCTAACGCAGATATTCTTCTGCGGGCAGACGATCCGGGTTGGACCTGCCGATCCGGATCCCGAACGCAGTCTTTCACTGCGGGTAGCCGATCCGGATCGCAATCATGAACTGATCCGGATCGCGGCTAGGGTTTTATATAGAACAAAAGGGTTTTGATTTCTTTTACTCCAATCTTTTGTTCCAAAGTTTCCAGAGCTTCTCTCTCTAGATTTCATCCATCTTGGAAGCTTTCAAACTCAAGTTCTTCAACTCCAAGTAAGTTTTATTGATCAAAATCTCGGTTTTTCACCGTTTTTCTTATTCCTCCTCAAAACGTGATGAATTTCTTGTATCATTTTCGGTTGTGGATGGTTTTTGATCAAATTTCTTTTGAAATAAGAACTCTGGGTAGATTAGTTTTGATTATATGCTAGGTATTCTCAAGATAAACGGATTTTTGGTCTTCGATTTCTGAAAATTCGGTTTTAGGGCATATAATGGGAATTTTCGAAAATCATGCAATTGATCTATTTTTAAATTTCCTTTTGCAAAACTAATTTGATTCCTAGTCTCTCCACACGATAATGATTGTTTGGGTATAATTTTTCTAATCTTTGAAAATTAACAATTTTTTCGTGTTCTTGAGTTGTTGCTCACAGGATTTCTTTTCTCAAGAAACCAATAGCAATGGTGATCACTTGGATCATTCTTCTTCTGGCTACTATGGTTCATACTCGAGCAACCAATAAACTGAAAAGAGCCAAGAAACTTCAACGAAAAGGTGAATTTGATCTGATTAGTGACTCGGAAACTGAAGCAAATAATGATGAAGTAGACTGGGACATGTTATTGGATGATGATGAATCACTGCCTGTTAAACCTGAACAAAAGCCTTCCACTGGATCAAAAGGAAAGGCGCCCATTGACACAGGAAAAGCACCTATGGCGTCACCGACCATCTCGGTAAAAAGGAAACGACTTGCTCGACGCTTTGGACAAGCACGAGAGGCTAATGCTAGCAAGCCAATGATTCCTGACTCCCCGCCTCGGGTGGAAGGAGTGTTCGTCAGCATTGATCGCCTCCGAGCTTTTGAACATCGTGAATGTATCGGTGAACGACATGTCAACATTGAAGCTCTCCGAAATCACTCACCAGAGTTTGGAACTTTAATTGAGCAAGCTAATCTCATCCAAGTCTGCCGATTCCCTGAATTACTTGGATATTGCTTGTATCGTGTGAGAACCTTCTACACGAATGCAAGACATCTTCAAGAAGATGAACGTGGCTCAATGCATTTCTATACAAATATCCAAGGGATGAAACTTAAAATCACTCCACAATTAATCGGTGAAGTACTTGGAATGGAATCCAACACATCAGGGATCAACTATCTGACGGGAAGAAGTTTGACGAATGCTTTGTGGCAAACCGTGATAGGAAAGATTTGTTTGGAAGGAACTGAATCAGCTGATGGGAAAAGTGTCAAATCCAAACATCTTCGACTGGAGTACCGATTTCTTAATTTCATCACATGTTACAACATTCTTCCTAACATGCAGACCAAGTTAGTGAGATGGGATAGAATGCTGTTCTTATATCTCATAGGTCATCCCTCTGAGGCTGTAGGATTGAACATGAACATCCCCTACATAATTTGGAATAGAATGTCAAGATATGTTGTGCATCCTCATCCTTCTGAGCGACTTCCTTTTCCATTAATTATCATGAGGATCTTACAAAAGTTTGACATTGATAAAAGCTCGACATCATATCAACACTGTTGGGGGATGATAGATGAGTCAACGATTGTGAAGTCACTTCACAAATTACCACATGTTACTCCGACACCCTCCACTGGAAAGAAACCTTGTGTCGATACGTCTGCATCACCATCACAACCAGCACCCACACCAGCGGAAGAAGCATCAGTCTCATCCATTTACAAAGAACAACAACGATTGTCTTTTGAGCAGGAACAGATTTCGAAGGCACAGACGAGAATTTCCAATGAGCTGGAGCTCATCACGGCAGCTCATATTACCTTAACTAAGAAGGTCAATTCAATGAACAAGCTGGTGAAAAAGATGTTCTCGAAGATGGGCTGCACGAGCTCTGAAGACTCTGAATCTGATGACTGATTCTTTTCTCTTAATCCTTTTCTTGTGCAGGAACTTCATTTTTTTTACTTTCTTTTGTGCAGGTCTTTAAGTTTTTTTTTGGTTTTAGTTCTCAGGTTTTTTCTTAATTTTGAACTTTTTAACTCTCCTTAAATTTTGAATTTTTGGCTTAATTTGTGACAAAAAGGGGGAGAGAGTTTAGTGTGAACTCTGTGAGAACTTTGAACTTTTGGTGAGAACTTAGAACAAACTTTGACTTTGGTGAAAGGTAAGTATCACAACTTCTGGTTTTATCTTGTGATTTGTCGCATGTCCCTACTAACTATTCGACTAACTATTTGGACATGTATTATAACTAACAAGTTGTTTGATTACTAACAAAGCAAATTTATGACATTTGAAATCTTATTGCTTAGAAGATATGTCAATGTTTGATTGTGATCTTATTACATATCTGAATTACTCAATGTCATGGTGAGCATAAACTCTATCTCTGTTAGGTTTTGAATGCTAAATATTCTTGAGGTATCTAACGATCTCTTTTTATCAAGAATGATTTCTTTTTGCAGAGAGTACAGATGTCTAAGTCTAGAGTCTGTTTTAGGAGTTTATCTCTTGTATTGGATCTCCATTGTAAATTTTTGTTGTATGGTGATAGCAACAAAAATATCTTTTTTGAATTTTCTTTAGTGGATCTCTGTTTTGTCACGAAACCGCCAAAGGGGGAGATTGTTACGGATTTTGTTTTGGCGCATTTCGTGAAAGTGTTAAGTCTTGAAGATTGAAGATGAATGAAGTTTGGATCATATACCTCAATCTCAAGAAAGAAGAATTCAAAAGGATCAGGTAAGTTTAACTAAATATTTTTGGTGATCCGAATACTTCTTGTAGTGTAGAAACACTTGGAAGAATTTTTTTTATCGCATAAAAATCAAGAACTGGACATGGGACATGTTCAGGATCCGGATCAGACAGTCCAATCCGGATCCCGAAGGGTACTTGTTCATTGGCAAATCCGATCCGGATCATAGCCATTTCGATCCGGATCCCGAACATGGGAATTTGCTGAAATTCATGAACGATCCGGATCGTGGATTACAATCTGGATCCCGAACCCTGTTTCTCTGGAATTGGCTGACTCGTTACGACGATCCGGAACACAGCTAATCCGATCCGGATCGCCGTCGTGAAAATTTCCAGAAACGACAGTTTTTGATCCTTATCTTCTTCCTAGGGTTTCTAACCTATAAATAGACCCTATGATTCTTTTTCTAGGGTGAATCCAAGAAGCCGAAAATCGAAGAAGCCGATAATCCAAAAAGCTGTCATCTTTTATACGGCCTAAGATCCACATATAGAGAAGAAAGGAAATCATTAGATATTACTCTATGTTTCTTCATCTATATTGATTAGTTTGATTCTAGGTTTTCATACTCACATGTTGAGTTGAATCAAACTAATGAATACTTAGATGGTATTTCCTATCTATCTTTGATCTAAGTATTCGGCGGATCATCACCACCCAAAAACAACGATTTACCCCAAAATCGGCGCGTGGACTCGCGTGGCCTTGTGGATTCAAGGTGCAACCGCTCTAGTGGATTCGGAGCGAGGTACGTTCGTGGATTCGAAGCGTGCTACTGGGTGAAGACCGTGGATTCGGTTCAGACGTCGTGGACTCGACGTTGGACGCCGTGGATTCGGCGTTGGACGCAGATCGTGGATTCGAGACGCGTTGCGGAGCGAGCAGAAGAGGATCAACTAGGAGCATATGGAAAAGGTTGAGTCGTCTGTGAGTACGGTATATCACCTTGTACGTGTTTAATTCTAGTGGATTTCACCATGTTATCGGTCCCGTGGTTTTTTACTCCGGTTTGGAGTTTTCCACGGAAAAATCTTGCGTGTTCATTTATATTTCCGCATTGGGTTTTTATTGCGCAATAATTTTTTGAGTGTTTATTGTTTACACCTATTCACCCCCCTCTAGGTGTTTTTTCCCCTATTTAGATCTATTATTTCATATAACCCAACAATTTCCTCTTTAATTCGTACGTAAGGAAATTCTATTTTCTGTCATCGGATAATTAATTAATTAATTAATTATCCCCTACGAGATAACCCACCTTATCTCCAACGGGTGCAAGATATTTCGCACGGATTTCGATGCATGACTAATCACCGTATCACTAATAATTCCGTTCCGGAAGATCCCGACATCGGATTTCAGATCCGATCGCACCGTCGGCCATCATTTTCCACGCTCTATCGCAGAAAAATACCAGCACCTCACCCTGGCCAACTTTTAACAATTAAATAATTTTATTCCTCTTAAGGGCTTAAATGGTTTAGATGTGAGTCAAAAATACCCCTAAGGGCCGGATCACTACACAAGTCCCTTGGCGGCTAGTGGCAGTAGGTTTGGCGCATGCTTGACTGGACCCTATGTGGCAGTCATTGAGATTGGGTGATGTGAGCGGGTGGTTGCATATTTATTCTCAGATGGTTTTTCCTTTGAGCATCATATTGAGGCATGTAGTGTAGTTTATTTCAGTGCACTTTATTTATTTATCCATCTATCTATCCGTTTGCCTCCGGTAGACTTAGTGGGCATACCGTAGACTTTAGGGACGGTACCCATTGAGAACTACCTTTTGCAGTAGTTCTCACACCCGCTGTGGTGACAGGTGTTCCTGAGGCGGCCGTTCAGGGTTCAGCTCTTGCGGAGTCTTCAGACCGAGGTAAGGGCGTGGCCGACTAGTTCCTACCCGGGTCTGTGAGTCAGAGATAGAGTTACCTGTATTTTTTTGGTTCCACTTTTGTACTGGTCAGGGTGTTGTTTTTATGTTGAGAGAGTGGTGTTGTATTTGGATCATGTACCTGGACTTTGTATTTTGGGATTGTATCTTTTAGTCATTTTAGCAGTTCAGTTTTACTTCTCTTGTATAGTTTATTTTCAGCTCTGATACTTGTATAGTTGTAGCTCTCTTCTTTGCAGGTTAGACGCTTCGTCTGTGCGGGAAATCCCGTGCAGGCGGCGGATCTGTTGGCGAACCCGAGTCGCAGTTTCGACCGCGGGGCGTGACAGATACTGTTTGGGATTGTTGGGTTAAGATTAATTGGATCTAAATAGGGGAAAAAACACCTAGACGGGGGGTGAATAGGTGTAAACCATAAACACTCAAAAATCATTGCGCAATAAAACCCAATGCGGAAATGAAAAATAACACGCACGATTTTTACGTGGAAAACTCCAAACCGGAGTAAAAAACCATGGGACCGATAACACGGCGAAATCCACTAGAATTAAAACACGTACAAGGTGATATACCGTACTCACTTACGACTCAACATTTTCCATACGCTCCTAGTAGATCATCTCCGCTCGCTCCGCAACGCTCCTCGAATCCACGATTTGCGTCCAACGCCGAATCCACGGCATCCAACGTCGAATCCACGATGTCCGACCGAATCCATGGTCTTCACCCAGTAGCACGTCTCGAATCCACGAACGTACCTCGCTCCGAATCCACGAGAGCGGTTGCACCTTGAATCCACAAGGCCACGCGAGTCCACGCGCCGATTTTGGGAAAATCGTTGTTTTTGGGTGGTGATGATCCGCCGAATACTTAGATTAGAAATAGATCGGAAATACCATCTAAGTATTCATTAATTTGATTCTACTCAAAATCTGAGTTTGAAAACCTAGAATCAAATTAATCAATATAGATGAAGAAACATAGATTTATTCTCGTTATTTCCATTCTTCTCTATATGTGGATTTTTCTATTTCGGTCGTATACGGATCTACCCTAAAAAATGAATCATAGGGTCTATTTATAGGTTAGAAACTGTTGGAAGAGGATAAGAATAAAAAACTAACCTTTTCTGAAATTTTACAGGACGACGATCCGGACTGGAATTATGGCGGTCCGGACTGTCGTAGCAAAACAGAATTTCTCCAGAAAAACATACCTTCGGGGTCCGGACTGTAATTTCCACGGTCCGGACTGTTCATGCAATTCCTGCAAATTCCACGTTCGGGGTCCGGACTGAAGTGACCTGGGTCCGGACTGGAATTGCGCATGAACTAACCTATGTTCGGGGTCCGGACTGTAATGTTAGGTCCGGACTCTGAACATGTAGTATGTCCAGTTTTTTATTTTTATGCAATTAAAAATTCATCCAAGTGTTTCTATACTATAAGAAGTATTCGGATCACCAAAAATATTTAGTTAAACGTACCTGATCCTTTTGAATTCTTCTTTCTTGAGATTGAGGTATATGATCCAAACTTCTTTTTCTTCAATCTTCAAGACTTAATCAATTTCACGAAATACGCCAACACAAATTCCTTAACCATCTCCCCCTTTGGCGGTTTTGTGACAAAACACAAATCCACTCAAGAAAATTCAAAAAGATATTTTTGTTGCTATCACCATACAACAAAAATTTACAATGGAGATCAAAAATAAAATGAGATAAACTACTAGAACAGACTCTAGACTTAGACATCTGTACTATCTGCAAAAAGAAAACATTCTTGACAAAAGAGATCGTTAGATACCTCAAGAATTCTTGCATACAATACCAAACACAGAGATAGAGTTTATACTCATCATGACATTTACAAATTCAGATATGTAATAAGATTTTAATCAAAAATCAACATATCTTCTAAGCATTCAAAATCTAAATGTCATAGAAAGGTTAATCAAGCAACTTGTTAGTTATATTACATGCCCAAATAGTTAGTCAAATAGTTAGTCGAGGCATGCAATCACACATTATAAAACCAAAAGTTGAGGTCATACTTACCTTTCATTGTTCAAAATTCACAACCACTTAGACTGTCATTTACGATCATTGTATCATTGTTCGTCTCTCTCTCCCCCTTTTTGTCACAAAACAAGCCAAAATTACAAAATAAAAGGGAAGTGTTAAAAGTTCAAAACAAGAACGTGTGAGAACTACAGAACCTGCAAAAGAAAAGTTAAAGATTAGAATAAACATTACTCAGAGTCCTCTGAACTAACGCACCCAAGTTTTTGAAAGATTTTCTTGATTCGCTTGTTCATCGACACCTGTTCCTTTTTAACTCCACGAATTTCTTCCTTCATTTCGATGAACTCATTGGACATGCGCTCTTGCTCGGAAGAGAGACGCTGTTGTTCTCTATAAATTGAAGTAACTGAAGCATCATCGTCTGAAGGTGAAGAACGTGGATGCTGAGCTGCAGGTGGTGGTGGGACTGAAGCTGTTGACGATGAAGTTGATTGTCTACGCCCGAGAGGAGGTGAGGGAGGTTCATCTTGTTTCGTTGGTAGGGACTTTATAACCGTTGTCTGATTGATTGTTCCCAAACAATGCATATAGGTCGATGAAGAAGTATCGATTTTGAACTTTTTCAAAATCCGCATAATAATTATTGGGAATGGAAGTCTCTCTGTAGGATGAGCATTGTTTACATACTTCCCCATCCTCGACCAGATGAGATAAGGAATGTTGAAGTTTGATCCTAAGGCCGCTGTGGGATTTCCCAGAAGATAAAGAAATAACATCCTATCCCATCGAAGAACTTTTGTTTGCATATTTGGAAGAATGCTATAGCAAACAATAAAGTTCAAGTATCGGTATTTCGGTCGAAGTTCTCTTGAAAAAATAGAATTTCCTGTCGATTGAGTGTCTGGAAGACAAATTCCATCAACGACCACTCTCCATGAGTTGGTGGAGAAGCTATGACCTTTTAGATAGTGCGTTCTTTCAGCCCGTGCCTTCATCCCCAACACCTCTCCAATTAGTTGTGGAGTGACCTTGATCTTAATGTTTCTGACCATAGTGTGAAATTCTCTCTGTCCGTTATCAAGATCAATCAACTTTGATCCATTCTGATAGAACATCCTGACAGAGTGAAGACAATATCCTGAAGATTCGGGGAAGTTGCAAATCGGTGCAAGTCCTGCTTGATCAAAAAGTGTTCCAAATAATGCAGAGTGCTCCTTTAAAGCTTTGACATTTACATGTCGCTCGCCAATGCATTCTCTTTTCTCAAAGTCCTTAATCCTCTCAGAATTTATGAAGTCTTGCGAAGGAGGTTGGCTTGCAAGTAGTTCTTCAAATGAAATACCCCGAGCACTCCCTCTTTTCCTTGCAATGCTTTTTCTCTTGGTTTTGACTGGACTTGGTTCCATTGGGGCTTTTCCTTTCTCACCAGCAGTAAGTGGAGCCTTTGCCTTGGAGGTTTCAGCAGGGGCTTTCCCTTTTGAGGCAGTAGGTACAGTGGCCTCCACCAAGAGGTCATCCCGGTCAATTGATTCTGTTTCTGATTTAGAATCTGAGTCTTTTTGAGCTTTCCTAGTCCTCCTGGGCCTGCTAGTTGTTCGAGCATGAACCATAGCAGTTAGAAGGAATATTAACCAAGTGATTACCATTGCTGCTAATGCTTGTGAGAGAAAAATCCTGCGAACAACAACTCAAGAACACGAAAAGAGAATTGTTGATTTTCAAAAATTTGAGAAATTGTACCCAAACAATCATCATCATGTAGAGAGACTAGAAATCAAATTAGTTTTGTAAAAAGAATTTTAAAAATGGATCAATCCTATGATTTTCAAAAATTTCTATTATATGCCCTAAAATCGAATTTTCAGAAATCGAAGCCTAAAAATCCGTTAATCAAGAGAATACCTAGCATATAATCAAAACTAATCTACTCAGAGTTCTTATTTCAAAAGAAATTTGATCAAAAACCAATCTCAAACGAAAAAGATACAAGATTCCATCACGTTTTGAGCAAAAAGATGAAAAACAGAGAAAAACCGAGATTTTGATCATAAGAACTCACTTTGAATCGAAGAAGATGGGTTGGGAAGGCTCCAAGACGATTGTTTTCTAGAGAGAGAAGGTCTGGAGACTCAGAAACAAAAGATTGAAGTAAAAGAAAATGAAAATCCTTTTGTTCTATATGAAACCCTAGCCGCGGTCCAGACTGCCTCAAGAACCCAGTCCGGATCGGCTTACCCGTAGGAATACCTGCGTTCGGAGTCCGGATCGGCTTGTCCAGTCCGGACTGGCTCCAAACATTTTCTTTAGAAAAATTCAGAAAAATTCCAGAAAAATTCCAGAAAAATTCCAGAAATTCCAAAATTGATTGTAAGCACTTTTGTGTATCAACTTTAAATGAAAATCATCGTTTCATATAACTAGAAATAGATTATGCAAAATCTATCAAAAATATCCAACTAATGAAACGAAAATTTATAAAATTTAAATCCCTTAAAGTTGAACAACTTCAATCACATCTAACATGATCTTATGAGTAATGCCTTTATCAAATCATCAATTTGGTAAAGAAAATGAAATACCAAGATCAATAGATGTTTGAAATCCCAAATATGTTAGATAGTGTATCTAGTCAATCTGTTGAAGAGAGTGGCTCTTTGAACATCTTTCATTAAAAATCCCACCTTATACCAACCTTGAAATTTAACAGAGTCAAGTATTTCAACATGCATTTTATCTAATCAATCTTGAAAAACCATGCTTGGTATACATGTGGTAGTTGCACACAGTACTCGGACGACCGAGGTGGTAGCTCTTTCCTCCATGTGGTGGTAGTTTTCACACTCCTCATTGGGATGTAACTCTTTCCACATCTTTTGAGCATAACAATTTTCATTTACTCCCCCTCAATTGGCTATCAATTATTTAAAATATAAAGTATTCAACCAAAAATTGATCTCGATTTCATACTTGACTCAATTGTCAAATAAGATAAAAACTAAACCAAGAGATCATTTGAGAGAGAAATTGACTTTGATCAAAACAAAGATGAATTAATTGACATAAATGATCATTGCATTAAATGAATTATTATGATATCAAAAGCATAATAAATTTCTAAATATATAAAAGGATGCAGTTAAAGTCAATATAACTAATGCTCAATTTATGTTCTATGTACAAGTATAGACAATGAACAAAAACACAAAAACAAAAACCTAACCTAAGCATTGGTTTCGAAAAGAGATTATTTCAAGGGAAGCATTCCAATTGCCTTACGCAAATGAATAAATCGTTTTTGATCCAAAGGTTTTGTTAAAATGTCAACTAATTGATCCTCAGTTGAAATGTAGGAAAGTTGAAGAATATTTGATTCAACTAGCTCTCTTAGAAAATGATATCTAAGTTCAATGTGTTTTGTTCTTGAGTGCAACACAGGGTTTTTGGAAATGTTTATAGCACTTGTGTTGTCACAAAGAATAGTTACCGAAGTTGCTTAAATCCGGAAGTCGCTCAACACACTTTTCATCCAAATGAGTTGGGTTGAACAACTACCCGCTGAAATATATTCCGCTTCGACAGTCGAGAGTGCAATACAGTTTTGCTTTTTACTATGCCATGCAACAAGGCAATGGCCAAGATAAAAACATGCACCACTCGTACTTTTCCGATCATCCACAGATCCTGCCCAATCGGTATCTGAATATCCTATAATATCTTGTTCCCATAGGATACCAAATTCCGAAATTTGCGGTTCCTTTGACATAACGGATGATCCTTTTCACCACTTTCAGGTGATCCTCCTTTGGTGCTGATTGATATCTCGCGCAAATCCCAACACTAAAGAATATGTCCGGGCGACTAGTCGTGAGGTAAAGTACACTTCCAATCATGCTACGATAAAGCTTCTCGTCTACATTCTCACTATGAGATTCACTTCCTAATCCCTTGTTGCTAGTTCCCATTGGAGTTGGAAAGTCTTTAAAATTTTCTAAATCAAACTTCTTGACCAACTCCAGTGCATACTTGGATTGACACAGATGAATGCCTTCTTCATTTTGTCTCACTTGCAATCCAAGGAAGTAAGTCAGTTCGCCCATCATTGACATCTCAAATTCGCTCTCCATAGTTTCAGCGAATTTAGAAGCATCATTATCTCTTGTTGCACCAAATACAATGTCATCGACATAGATTTGTGCCACAATGAAGTTATTCTGATAATGCTTCACAAAGAGAGTCCGGTCAGCTCCCCTTCGAGTATAGCCCTTTTCTAATAGGTGCTTTGTCAACCTTTCGTACCACGCTCGCGGTGCTTGTTTTAGACTGTAAAGAGCCTTTTTCAAACAAAAAACATGGTTAGGTTGTTTATAGTCTACAAAACCTTTCGGTTGAGCCACATAAACTTCCTCATTTAAAAACCCATTTAAAAACGCGCTCTTAACGTCCATTTGGAAGAGTTTTATTTTAAAATGACAAGCAATAGCGAATAAAATACGAATTGACTCGAGTCTAGCTACCGGGGCGAACGTTTCATCAAAGTCTATACCTTCAACTTGAGAATAGCCTTGAGCAACTAGACGTGCTTTGTTCCTGATGATGGTACCATCCTCATTTTTCTTATTCTTGAAAATCCATTTAGTACCAATCACGTTGTGTTGCTTTGGAGGCTTCGTTAATTCCCAGACTTTGTTTCGTTCGAACTGATGGAGCTCTTCCTGCATTGCTTCAATCCAGTAGTCATCCTGAAGAGTTTCATCAATGTTCTTTGGCTCGATCATGGAGACGTAACAAGCAACTCCACAAATCAACTGTCTCCGAGTCCTAACTCCTTCGTGTGGGTCTCCAATAATGTTAGATTCTGGATGATCCTTGGAGATGCGTAACGTTTGAGGTAACGGAGTACTCGGAGGTACATGTGATAATTCCTGCACATCAGATGAACTTGAAGAGCCATTAGATGCATCAATATTATCGGAAGAATTATTATGAGAAGATGCATTTGCAGGAGAATCATCATCCAGGGACATATCAGGGGTAGATTTATCAGATGCAAAGTGAAAAGGTTCATCTACTTTAACATTTATAGATTCTACCATCGTTTTAGATTCCAAGTTAAATACCCGATATGCTCTACTGTTTGTAGAATAACCCATGAAAATCCCTTCGTCACTTCGAGAGTCAAATTTACCAAGATTTTCGCGGTCACGTAAAATGTAACAATGACTCCCAAAGATACGAAAATATTTGATATTTGGTTTTCTACAAAACCATAGCTCATATGGTGTATTTAAAGTTCCCGGGCGCAAATACACTCGATTAATTACATAGACGACGGTGTTCACAGCTTCAGCCCAAAAATATAACGGTAAATTCCGGCTATGAAGCATAACACGCGCCATCTCTTGAACAACCCTGTTTTTGCGCTCGACTACACCATTCTGCTGAGGTGTATAGGGTGCTGAGAATTCATGTTTTATGCCAGTGGAAGCGCAAAAATCAATGAATTTAGAATTAATGAATTCTCCACCTTTATCACTTCGAACACGAACGATCTTTTCATTTCTTTCAATCATAATACGATGACAAATCTCATGAAAATAGTCGAAAGTATCCGCTTTCTCTTTTAAAAATGTTACCCATGAATACCTAGAGAAATCATCAACCAAAAGAAAAATATACCATTTACCTCCCAAGGATGGTTGACGAGTCGGCCCCATTAAATCCATGTGCAGTAATTCCAAGGGCCGATTGGTACCAACGTGGTTCAAGTTCTTGTGTGCAGCCCTTGATTGTTTTCCCTTTTGACAACCACCACACACAATATTTTCCTTAAATGAAAGTTTAGGAACCCCCTTAACCACGTATTTATTTGAAATCCTTGCTAGTTCTTTAAAATTTATGTGACCTAGCCTTTCATGCCAAAGAGTTTCATTATCTAAAGAAACTAGGTTACATTTTTCAGAAATTTTGTTTGAAACAACATAGCAATTATTTTGAGATCTAATCCCTTTCAAAAAGAATACATGGTCCTTATCAGTTACAATACATTCAACAGAAGAAAAGTTAACTGAAAAACCATTGTCACAAAGTTGACTTATACTAATGAGGTTAGTCTTTTGGCCTTCAACAAATAAAACATTGTTCAAAACGGGGCCTTCTGGAATAGCGATTGTTCCTTTTCCAACAATTTTAGAAGAACGACCATCTCCGAAAACAACATGTCCTCCGGAGATTTTCTCTAAAGTTTGAAAACAGTTTTTGTCACCGGTCATGTGACGGGAACACCCACTATCCAGATACCAAGACGAGTTGTCACAAGCATGTAAAGAAGTATGAACAACAAGATAAGGGAAGATTTCACCTTTGCGCACCCAAACCTTTTTGGACTGCGTCGGTAATGTTCGTGAAGTTATTCTCCTTGGTGAAAGCGTCTTGTTTGATTCATTGCTTGACATCGTCTTGCGAGGTGAACTACCAAGGCTCCTTTCCTTTGAAAAATTTTCTTTTGATTTCCGGGGAATCGCCTTTTTGGTAGTTATTGCAAGAGGCGCTTGAGTTGATCGTTTTGCTCCCATCTTGCAATTTCTTCTAATGTGCCCTGCATAACCACAACGAAAACATACCTTTGTTCTTAACGATCCCGAAGAGGGTGAGGTAGAGTTGTTGTCGTTGTACACAGTGATTTCCATCGTCGGAGGAGGAGTTACCGACTAGGGCACAAAAACTGTTCCACTCGAACTAGGACTGTCGCCAGTTTGAGTGTATCCGAGGCCGAATCGGTTTGTTTGACCAAGACCAAGCATCTTATCCAACTTGCTCCTTCCAGAAGAGAAACGCTTTAAATCATTATTTAGTTGGAAAATGGTCTTCGTCATTTCCATTTTCTCCTGTCGGGCCTCGGTATAGTGCTTCAAGAAGTAACCAGCTTTATCAATCATTTTTACATGTTCCTTCTCAAAATACTCATTTTTCTCTTGAAGTGAAGCATTTGCTTTTATCAGGTTATCCCTTTCCACTTCAAGACCGGTCGAGAGAGAAGTTGTCCTTTTTACTTCTTCTTCGAGATCCTGCAATCTCTCTCTCAACCCCTTGTTTTGCTTAGCCAGTTTCTTTGAATCCCTCAAAAGTTTATAGTAGACTAGAGCAAAATCTTCACCTTCAGAGTTACTCGATTCATCGTCCGTTGCAGTTTTTTCAACCTGGGAGGAGTTGGACAATGAATCGGATGTACTTGCCATTAAGCACATGAAGGGTGAATATGTGGACGCGTGGAACGCCGTTGCGTTATTCTCTTCACCACTTGAAGATGACTCATTTGACGTTGAGGTGTCATCCCAAGTGACGGCTTGCATCGCTTTCTTCTTTGACGGATTCTTATTTGGACACTCCGTTGAGATATGGCCGTACCCTCGGCACTTGAAGCATTGGACTTGTCCCTCTGAGCTTTTCTTATCCTTTGAAAAACTTTCTTACTTTCTTGACTTTTGGCTTGAAAAATCTTTGCCTTTCTTCCACTTTCCGAAGGATGGAGTTTTACTTGAATTACCCCTTCGAAAGTTTCGGCGAAACTTTCTTGTCAAGAGAGCAAGCTGCTTCTCAAAGTCCTCCATAGATAGGTTCTTGTCGTCGTCTGAGGAGGATGAACCTGCGTCTTCTTCTTTTGTTGTTTTCAACGCAAAACCTGAAGACTTAGAAGAGGATGCCTTTCCCGAAGAATAGTTAGTAGGAAATGTCATTTCATAAGTTTGTAAAGAACCAACTAATTCTTCTACACGGATTTCGTCCGGGTGTTTAATAGTTTCAATGGCCGTAACCTTGGAACGAAATCTTTCAGGAAGAGTTCTTAGAATCTTTCTTACAACTTTAAATTCTGGAATTTTCTCTCCCAAGTTAGCACATGAATTCACGATGTCTTGCAATCGTGTATAGTAGTCTGTGAATGATTCATTTTCTGCCATGAAAATAGAGTCAAATCTGCTCGTAAGCATTTGCAGTTTTTGGATCTTCACAAGGTTAGTTCCCTCATGTGTAACTTGAAGAACATCCCAGATTTCTTTCGCAGTCTCACATGCCGAGACCTGAGAGAATTCCGTTTGTGACAAGGCATTAAATAAAGCGTTAATTCCTTTGCCATTGTAAGAAGATACATCAACCTCTTCCTTGGTCCATTTCGACCTAGGTTTGATGGTGCGAACATCAGCAATAATTTCAGTTGGATTAGACCATCCTAACTCGATTGATTGCCACACCCGTTCGTCGATGGAAATAAAAAAGGCTTTCATCCGTACTTTCCAGTAGGCATAATTTGTTCCATCGAAGAACGGGGGTCTGTTGATGTTTCCACCTTCAACCATTGTTTACAACCCTATTCCCGCTCCGATACCACTTGTTGGGTTATGATTAATTGGATCTAAATAGGGGAAAAAACACCTAGAGGGGGGGTGAATAGGTGTAAACCATAAACACTCAAAAATCGTTGCGCAATAAAACCCAATGCGGAAATGAAAAATAACACGCACGATTTTTACGTGGAAAACTCCAAACCGGAGTAAAAAACCACGGGACCGATAACACGGCGAAATCCACTAGAATTAAAACACGTACAAGGTGATATACCGTACTCACTTACGACTCAACCTTTTCCATACGCTCCTAGTAGATCTTCTCCGCTCGCTCCGCAACGCTCCTCGAATCCACGATTTGCGTCCAACGCCGAATCAACGGCGTCCAACGTCGAATCCACGACGTCCGACCGAATCCACGGTCTTCACCCAGTAGCACATCTCGAATCCACGAATGTACCTCGCTCCGAATCCACGAGAGCGGTTGCACCTTGAATCCACAAGGCCATGCGAGTCCACGCGTCGATTTTGGAAAAATCATTATTTTTGGGTGGTGATGATCCGTCGAATACTTAGATTAGAAATAGATCGGAAATACCATCTAAGTATTCATTAATTTGATTCTACTTAAAATCTGAGTTTGAAAACCTAGAATCAAATTAATCAATATAGATGAAGAAACATAGATTTATTCTCGTTATTTCCTTTCTTCTCTATATGTGGATTTTTCTATTTCGGTCGTATACGGATCTACCCTAAAAAATGAATCATAGGGTCTATTTATAGGTTAGAAACTGTTGGAAGAGGATAAGAATCAAAAACTAACCTTTTCTGAAATTTTACAGGACGACGGTCCGGACTGGAATTATGGCGGTCCGAACTGTCGTAGCGAAATAGACTTTTTCTAGAAAAACATACCTTCGGGGTCCGGACTGTAATTTCCACGGTCCGGACTGTTCATGCAATTCCTGCAAATTCCACGTTCGGTGTCCGGACTGAAGTGACCAGGGTCCGGACTGGAATTGCGCATGAACTAACCTATGTTCGGGGTCCGGACTGTAATGTCAGGTCCGGACTCTGAACATGTAGTATGTCCAGTTTTTGATTTTTATGCAATTAAAAATTCATCCAAATATTTCTATACTATAAGAAGTATTCGGATCACCAAAACTATTTAGTTAAACGTACCTGATCCTTTGGAATTCTTCTTTCTTGAGATTGAGGTATATGATCCAAACTTCTTCTTCTTCACTCTTCAAGACTTAATCAATTTCACAAAATACGCCAACACAAATTCCTTAACAGGGATTGGCCTAGACCGACGACGGTTATTGAGGTCCGGAGTTTCTTGGGCCTAGCAGGTTATTATCGTCGGTTCGTGGAGGGCTTTACGAAGCTCTCTACACCCATGACTAGTTTGACTCGGAAAGGGACAAGGTTTACTTGGACTGAGTTGTCATGCCCCGGGCCGCAGCAGAAGCTTACCCGGCACGTGCACAGACCCGCCGTGTGCACAAGGTACCCCCTGGTACACACAAGGCGTCTACAACAATAAAGTGGAAAGGAAGCAATAGACACATCCTACTAGTAATCAGAGCACAACACAACTAAATCATGCACAAAAGAGAAGAGTAGATAACAACTATCATTCAAGAAGTTAAAATCTGAAATACAAAAGTGGTCCTCTCAAGTGCAACCTATCAAAATACATGGGTGGTCTCTATACAAAAAAAAATACACCTACACCTCTCCCACAAAACAAAAGGAAAGGTGCCTTGTAACCACCTCGAGTGGCGCGATGGGGACAAGCTAGCTATGCAACGACCCCTTGCCACGATCCCGAGCCCCTCCCGCTGCGGATGTCTCTGAAAAACTACAATCCAAAATGGGGTGACAACTATTAGACAATAGTTCCCAGTGGGTAAGTCGCCGAGAGAAGCGAAATACACCACTAGGTCAACTGAGGCATAAGATAGTATAACTGCTGAAATAAAATGCAGATAATAAACAACTGAAGTAAAGTACTCTACTACTATCATGCCTCAATGCTCATGTACAAAGTGATGATGATATGAATCTATCATGTTATCATAATGTCCAACTACAATGAGTAGTATTATTTATGTGGTGTCCAATGTCAAGTTTAGTTAACTTGATCATTTCTCTTGAAGACTTTCTTTGAGTCTAAGCTTGAGCCACGCCTCATGGTCCCGTGGTGGCACCCCCCAGGGAGCTATGCCAATCCAACGGCGTTCCAATCGGCACCCAATCCCGCACGACGATCATGATGTCGCAAATGGCCAACTCCGGAGTGCCAACTTGGAGGGAGCGACCCTACCAAGCATGTGCGAATAAGCACAAACGACAAGCGAGCAAGTCTCGATCATCGTGTCTAAAATACGGAATAGCAATCATCGTGTCTAAAACACGGAATAGCATCATCGACCTTTCGGTCGGGGTATAGTATCTCAAGTGTCAATGCTTCATATACAATATTAAAATTATCTTGCATAATGAAAGAGTAAAACATTTACAAGTTGTCCTCATATCTCAAACATGGAATCTAACTTTTTCATCTTGATTGTACAAGTTTAGAAGTTTTCTACTTGTATCTCACAATACTAGATGGCACTAATGTCATAATGTCCATTTATAAATGATCAAGTGCTTAACATGTCCCAATAATTCTATAACAGGTATAGTTATTCTATATTCATATCCAAAAGCTTAAGTTCACGAAAATTCCTATTCAATCCCCCCTTAAAGTGCCCATGCACCTACAATGTTTACCTCTACTACATAGAGTATGAAATTATCTACACATGAAGGGGTTCAAATGCATGATCATAAATCATGATAAATCAAACGATGCATGTTTAATATAACAATGATGCCCTAAAAGTCTATGGAAGAAATAGAGAGAGTTCACCCATTTCGGTGAGGTCAAACCCACCGGATAGTTGCCAAATCCTTGTGAAGGATGTTACGGCATTTTGGTGTTGGCATATTTCGTGAGTCAAGTCAGTGAGTTGAGTCGGAGTCTTAAAGGGATCAAATTGTCAATTAGCAATCAAAGACTTAGAGAAGATTCAACAAGAGCTCAAGTTGACACTCAGTGTCTTGAGTCTTGAAGATTGAAGTTGAAGAATTGTGGATCAGTTACATCAATCTCAAGAAGAATGTATTCAAAAGGATCAGGTATGGTTAACTAAATAGTTTTGGTGATCCGAATACTTTCTTATAGTGTAGAAACACTTGGATGAATTTTTAATTGCATAAAAATCAAAAACTGGACATGGGACATGTTCAGGATCCGGATCAGACAGTCCAATCCGGATCCCGAAGGGTGCTTGTTCATTGGCAAATCCGATCCGGATCAAAGGTCATTTCGATCCGGATCCCGAACATGGGTTTTTGCTGGAATACATGAACGATCCGGATCGGGCATTTCAATCCGGATCCCGAACCCTGTTTTTACTGGAATAGCCTGACTCGTTACGACGATCCGGATCACAGTAAATCCGATCCGGATCGCCGTCCTGAAAATTTCCAGATAAAGTAAGTTTTTGATTCTTATCTCTTTCCAAAGGTTTCTAAACTATAAATAGACATTTAGGGTTTCTCAAAAACGTGGGAGCACGGCCGATCATTTGATAAAACACTTGAGAGCAACCCTAGAGGCTAGGTTTTCATCGTTCTTCTTTATAGCCTCTTTTAGGTCAATTCGACGGTTCTTTCAAGAACATATCTTTTGTCGAATTGATCTAATCTTTGCTTAGAGATTTTTCCCATGGATCTTCATTGATAATCTAAGCAAAGGATCACCATCGAAGCCAATATTCTTACCGGCTGAGTTTGCGTCGTGGATTCGACGTGGCATCGTGGATTCGGTGTGCTAAAGGCGTTTCGTGGATTCGAAACGTGTGCTCGTGGATTCGAGTGGCGTTCGTGGATTCGAACGTGTGCAGTGGACGTGCAATCGTTGGAGCGCAAGGTCCGAAGAAGTTGAAGGAGGGGTTAAATCCGTGGAGACGGTAATCACCTTGTTATTCTTCTTTTCTTAGTGGATTGTTATTGCGTGGACATCCAATCGGTGAGCGCAAGGTCCGAAGAAGCTGAAGGAGGGGTTTGAGTCCGTGGAGTCGGTAATCACCTTGTTATTCTTCTATTCTTAGTGGATTGTTATTGCGTGTTGGTCCCGTGGTTTTTCTCCTGGATTGGAGTTTCCACGTATATCTCGGTGTGCTGTTTTTATTTTCCCCATTAGTTTTTATTTTGCACTGAGATTTGGTTTTATAAGTATTACACCTATTCACCCCCCCTCTAGTTGTTTGATAGTACCTATTTAGATCCTTGTGGATCCTTAATATTATAAAAACCTACAATTGGTATCAGAGCGGGTTTTAGGTTTATCTATCATGATGGGTGAAAGTGGTAATATTTTTAGACCTCCTCTTTTTGATGGGACTAATTATGCTTATTGGAAAGTGCGGATGAGGGCTTTTCTCATCGCAATTGATGAGCGGGTATGGCAATCCGTGGAATACGGTTGGGTGCATCCTGTTGAGGAAGTAGGAAATTCTACTACCCCAAAACCTCGCTCTAGATGGTCCAAAGAGGAACTCAAAAGATCTTCTTACAATGGGAAAGGTATGAACGCCCTTTTTAACTCTCTTTCCTCGACTGAGTTCACAAGAATTTCCGCGTGTGAAACCACGAAGGAAATTTGGGATATTCTCAAAATTACACATGAGGGTACTAATCTAGTAAAAATTCAAAAGCTCCAGATGCTTACAAGTCAATTTGACTCTATTCATATGGAAGAGCATGAATTGTTTACAGATTATTACACTAGACTTCAAGATGTAATAAATACATGTGCTAATTTAGGAGAAAAGATCCCGGAGTCGAAAATTGTAAGAAAGATACTTCGGACTCTCCCGGAACGGTTTAGAGCAAAGGTTACCGCCATTGAAACCGTTAGTCATCCGGATGAGATGAGTGTAGAGGAATTAGTAGGTGCTTTGCAAACTTATGAAATGACTTTTCCTACTAATCAAGTTTCTTCCAAGTCTTCTTCTAAGCTTACAGGTATTGCATTCAAATCAACAAAGGAAGAAGATAGCGAATCGAGTTCCGACGATGAAATCTCTTTTGCCGATTTTGAAGAACAATTGGCGCGGATCACAAAGAAATTTCGTCGGAAGTTTCGGAAGAATCGAACCGATGGATCTTCATCCACGAAACCTTCTAAAGGATCATCGGGTTCTAAATCCTCTAACCTCAAAAGCTTTGCGAAACCTTCTAAAGAAAAAGAAAAAGATGATTTCGAAGGGGAAATCCAATGCTATAGATGCAAAGGCTACGGCCATTTTTCAACGGAATGTCCTTCTCCGAAATCATATAAAAAGAAGGCTTTGCAAGCGAAAACTTGGGACGATTCTACTTCTAATGAATCGACCTCAAGTAAAGAGGAAAAAGTCGTTGCCTTACATGCTTCTCAAATTCCCTCTTCTAATGTTTGTTTATCATCTTTAATCACTGACTCTATTCCTTTGATTTTGCATGAAACATCAACATCCAACGGAGAGTCATCAAGTGAGGGGGAGTCGGACGAAGAAGAACTCGTTGAGGCATATCAACAACTTCTTGAATCAAAGAAGATGGCCAAACATATTAAGAAGTTGAGGAAGCAACGACTTGAAGTTCAAGACGAGAATCAAGCTTTAAAGATAAAACTTCATGATCTCGAGGAGGAACGAGAAGGCTTATTGGATAAAAATGAAATCCTCCAAGAAAAGCTAAACCAATCGGAGACAAACGCTACATCATATATGGACAAGATTGGTTTTCTAGAAAAGCAGTTTGAGGAAATTCATGTCACCAACCAAGCTTTGACCAAGCAAGTTCATCAACTCAAATCCGACATACAAAGGCTTTCAACCGGTTTCAAAAACTTTCACGGTATGTCCGGATTAGGTCAAACAAGCAAGGTTGGTTTGGGTTTTAAAAAGGATCAAACTGTGCATGCTTCAAGTTCCACATTCAAATTGAAAGGAAGAACGTGTCACTTATGTGGACTTGAAGGACATTTGGTGAAGAATTGCCCGAAAAAGAGAAAGAAGAGTCCTTCGGCAACTTCATCTACGGAGCGAACTCAACGGAATCAAAAGACACATCAGGCCAAAGGAGTTCACTCAACCCACCAAAGGTCCGAGCCACAATATCAATCATACAAGTGGATCACTACGAGGCAAAGACCTAAGGTGGACCAACAGTCAAAGCGGACAACCCCCGGCCACAACGAATCAAGACAACCCAAAATCCAGCGATTTTGGATTCGGAAAGGTGATATCTTTCCTTGTCTTAAGTTCTAAATAGCTTATGACTGTATGTAATGCTTTGATTGGTTTTCCCTTCATATCTTTCTTAATCTTTGCATTACATGTTTTTCAATGCTCTTCGTTTTTATACTTTATTTTTGAATAAAAGGGTTTTTACTGAACAAGTGCATTGAATAAAAAGGGCTTCACGTTTATTCACTCCAAATTAATTTTATTTGGATTATCAACTTTACTCCATAATCATAATCTTGAAGATACTTCATTATAGGAGTTTTTGATATTATAAGCATCAAATTTTAGAAATCATGTGTGATCTTTAGATGCTTAATCTATCTCGGTTGTGTGAATTCATTGTGATAAACGTGAGACAACCGATAGACTAAAATTTGGGATTTAATTCTTTCACGTAAGAGATTGCATTCTTACAAGGGTAATGAAATGATTTGCAAAAGATGTGGAAAGAGTTACATCCGAAAGGAGTGTGAAAACTACCACCACATGTTGGAAAAAGTTACCACATGTTTTGGATGCTTGAAAAATATTTTATGAAATTCTGTTTAGTTGAAGCATTCGGAGATTCATATTCAAAGTTCTTATATTCTGAACAATCTCCTGGTTGGTATAAGGTGGGTTAGTTGAAAGATGCTCAAAGAGCCACCCTTAGGTATTTTAATGCTTATCTCAAATTTGAAAGGGTAAGAAATCAAATTGATGTCATTTGGAAATCTCTGTTAGTCATCTTTGTACATCCGTTACATCTTGATAGACTTTGGATCTCAAGATTATTTTTGATGACTTGTGTTTGACGTATATAATGTGAAAAACGGTTTATAATGTTTTATCTTTGTTTTTCATGATTTCGGAGTAAATCTTTTTAATTTTTTGTGAAATTAATTGGATTGAATGACATCTATGTGATCTCATATTATTCTCAAGCACTTAAATTGTTTTCTTGATGGAATACAAATCGGTAATTCAAAGATTCTAAAATCTGGATTTGTTTCAAGAAATTATTTGATTTTTGCTTTCTGGTACAGGTACGCAATCTGCATTTTTGTTATATACCGGAACTGAGCCTTTATCTCTCTTTCTCTATGAACTAATGCTGTTAGTGATTTCCTTTTGTCTAGTATGTTCACTGTTTGACAATTTGTGACAAAAAGGGGGAGAACAGAAAATAATGATCGTATCACAAAGGGGGAGAACATAAATGCTCAAGACAAGGGGAGAACATGGAGAACATGTTAGAGATGCTCATGATAGGGGGAGATAAAGAAAAGATTGAAAGAGCCGAAAAACAAAAGAACCAAAAGGACGAATCAAATGTAGGATTTTAATTTCTAACGACTAACGTTTGATTTCGTTTGGAGTTTTGTTTTGCAGGAATTACATCACTTTAAGACTCCAAGTCCTAAGTCATAGAGTATGTTCTAGGACTGTTTGGTTCAAATGTAATTTTGTATTTATTGGATCTTTCACGCAAAGAAAATCAATGTTTTGGTGATAACATTCAATTTCGACATTTTGGTTTAAGATGAGTGACTTGAGCGCTTTTATGTATTTTTGGTTTTTGTCACGAAATTGCCAAAGGGGGAGATTGTTACGGCATTTTGGTGTTGGCATATTTCGTGAGTCAAGTCAGTGAGTTGAGTCGGAGTCTTAAAGGGATCAAATTGTCAATCAGCAATCAAAGACTTAGAGAAGATTCAACAAGAGCTCAAGTTGACACTGTGATGACCCGGATCACCGCAGAGCTGCTGCAGTGCGTTGGGGTGGCTATTGGAGGCCTACAGAGTGTGTTGGAGGTGTTTGGGGCATAATTGGACATAAGTGTCGGACGTCGGGATAAGAATACACTTCCGGGAGCCTCCGGCAAATTTTAGAGTTAGAATTTGGCAAAATGGACGTCAAATTTGGATTCAGCACGCGAAAACGGTCAAAATGGACTACCCACTTGATGTTTTTGAGCTCGGGTTACTGTTCACGCCGGAACAGTGATTCCGGCGATCGCCGGCGGCGGCCAGCGGCATCGGGCAGCGGCGGAGAGCGGCGGCGCGGCCTCGGGCAGGCGGAAAGCGGCGGCGGGCAGGGCGCGTGGGCACGGGCAGGGCGCGCGGTTGCGCGGTCCACGCGATAGGCGTGCACCGGAGCGGGGTGCCACGTGGCGGCTTCCCATTTGATGGTTCACAGGTCGCGGTCTACGGGAAAGTGTGGTGCATGGTGGATTGGGCGGGAAGACACGTGGCATCATTTCATTGGTTCGGTGTTTGGTGTATCATGCACCGGGTGCAGCGATCGTTTGGCCGTGACACGTGGCGCGCGAGGATTGGGTGTGCTACTGTGCGCGTGCAGGCGGCAGGTGGCGTGGCAGGCGGCGTGGCAGCGGTGGCAGGCGGCGTTGGCAGGCGGCCGGCGGGCGTGGCGGGCACGGCGCCGACGTGGCGCACGCGGGTGCCACGTGGCGGCCCGCCATTGGCGGGCGCCACATTCCGCGTTGACCACGCGGGCCACGCGGCAGGACGGGAGCTGCCGAGTTCGCTGTCCCGTGTTCGGGGGACACGTGGCGCAATCTGGTGGATTCGGGCGCTCGATCGACGGCCCGGATTGGCGCACTGTGCGCGCCCGAAAGATTCGGGCGCCCGGAATTTGGGACACAGTGGGCATTTTTGATTTGTTTGGAATGGGCCTTTAAATACCTCCTTTTCTCCCTCTTTCTTTCCCTTTTCCGAGCCTTAGAGTGAGAATGGGAGGGAGAGCTGTATATGGAATTTGTTCCCCTTGATATTCTTGAACTCCTGGTGGATCGCCGGAATTTTTGGAAGCTCGGCAACGGCGATATCGATTTTACAGTTCGCCTCGGTTTTCCCCCATTTCGGCACATTACCGTCGCAGTTCAGTCGAAAATTCGCTGTGAGCAAACCAGGAGGAGTTTTTGGGCAATTTCTTCGACAGCATGTTCCTAAGAGGTAAGGCTTCGATTTCCGTGTTGATCGCTTCGCTCTGTTTCGCATTTTTGGCACGTTTCCCGAGGCATCTTTGACCCCATTTTTCTGTGATGGATTTTGGACAGTACCGGCTTGTCGATTTTATATCTCAGCCTAGAAACATCGGATCAAGGCGTTTCAGGACTCGATTTTGATCTACTCGTCGCGAGGATCACAGTGGTGATTTTTCTGATATTTTTGGAAATTGTTTCGAAGGTGATAATTAAGCTTTTCTTGGACTGATTGCTACAGGAATTCTGATTTGGAAGGTTTTGAGGTGCAGCGATGTTTTATTTTTATCTTGGTCTACAGGTATCAGATCTAAGCGTTTAAAGAGTCGTTTTGGGGCTACTCTTCGCGAGGAACGCGACCGTGAATTTTTTGGATTTTCTTGAGGACTGGACAGAGGTGATATTTAGCCTTTTTGGGGGCTGATTTTGGACTGCGGTTAATTGTACAGTTTTGAGTTTAATTGTGCGCGTTGTTCTGTGCAGTGGGACACAGATTTTTGGTGGATTGCTGTGTTAGAGGACCGCGGGCAGCGAGAGGTCTCTTTTGGTGTTGTGCGCGCTTTTTGAGGTGGGTGGTTGTTGCATACCTCTACTTCTGACTTGCTCACTAAGTTTATTAGAGAAGCCCAGTATTGAACATATTGATTGATTGCGATGCATGTTTGACTGATATAAATGTGAGCCTATCATCTGAGATTAATTTTGTGGATATAGCATGTTGGTGTTATTATGGGGATAATATTGCTGTTGGAACATGATCAGTGGAATAATTTAATAGTGATAGTTAACATGCCGTATCAGCACATAAATTCTACGGAAATTGGTTAAATGGACTAATTATCGGGACATGATGACTTATCTATGTGCGGGTTCCACCTTGGGATTTATCATGGATCAGGGATCTTATACATGTGTAGTTGACTGATGATTTTAGCATGATTGTTATATTTATTTGGATATTATTAATTGTTACACATGTTGAACTGTTATTTGACATTCTCTCTCTTTCACATTGCATGAGGACTTTTGCATGCTTGTGTGGACATCTAGATAGGCCACTATTTATTGCTAAACTATCATATTGGGATTTGACTTAGGAGAAACCATGATTGCTTTCTGTCTCCTTCTTATTTAGACTTTCGAGTCATGTTGCTCGGGTTCGAGCAGAGGTTTGGGATAGTGTAGCCGGGACCTTAGGGTCAGAGACCGGATCTTGATTATTTTACCCGATTGTGGGTTGTCGGTTATTGCGGTGACCGCGGACATTGGGCGGTTGACCGGATGTTTACTATTGCATCAGATTGGGTATCAGATTTCTCTAGTGGATGGAGTTTCCCACTTGTTGAGTACTATTGCATCTGATTGGGGATTGGGGTTTCTTTAGTGGACGGAGTTTCCCACTTTGATCATAGTCTTGATCCAGTCCTGCTATATTGAGATATGTGCTACAGAGATACTTGTGATACTGATGACAGAGATACTTTACTCGTGTGGGTCGCTCCCCTCGAGTGCCACTCCGGAGGTAGGCTTTTCGGACCCAGCCTTGTGTGCCGGTCTGATACTTGTTTTGGGATGCGAGCCGTGCGGGCCGATCCCGCGGTTTCGAGCCTTGTGTGCAGATTCCGCTGAGCAGGCAGTACCAGTTTTACTGGTGGTACCAGATTGGGTTTATTTGGTCTTATACTGTTTCCTGATGCATTCATACAGTCATTTCTTCCAGTATTGCATTTAGAGGCATACTAGTAGTGGTTTCCCTTTTATTCAGTAGTTCTGTTTACAGCTTTACCACTTGTCCCTTTTCTTGCCTCTGGTAGACTTAGTGGGTACGCCGGAGTTTGAGGCTTTACCCACAGGGGGAGGCTACTGGTTTACTAGTGGTTCTCACCCCCATTGTTGTTTCCCTCTTTTCTTTCTCCTGTTTTGCAGAGTCCTCTGCGGGAGTTGCTGATCTTCGGTCGTTATCCGAGGCGAGGGAGTCACGAGCTAGATCTTTACTACCCGAGGAGTGTAGCTGTATCCCCTGGTTGGAGATTCCTTATAGCTGACAGCTGGTTTTTATTGTTTACTTTGAGAGGGATCTTTTGTATCTTGAGAGACTGATGTACTTTGGTTTTAGTTTACCTCCCTTTTTATAGTTGAGAGATGCTGTACTGAGGACATTGTATGATGATTATCTATATTCGAGGGAATGGATATTGTACCCTATTTTATGTTGTACAGTGATTGGATTTTGTTTTACAGCATTTTATTTCCGCTCTGATATTTGCGTAGCTATAGTACTATCTTTTGCAGGTTAGACGCTTCGCCTATGCGGGTTTTTGCATAGGTGGCGGATCTGTTGGCGAGCCCGGGTCGCAGTTTCGACCCCGGGGCGTGACAGATTAGGTGGTATCAGAGCTTAGGGATAGGTCAGTTGGGACTGTAGAAACCCTAGGCTTGTGGTTGGACCCTAGGATGACTTCGTGAGAGTCGCGATTTTTAGCGAGAGTCCTGATTGAGTTTTATACCTCTCCCAAGTGATGGGATGGGTGATTGGCATGTTTATTCTCCTAAGCAATTATGTTGGCTGCAGACAACATAATGCGGCGGAACGGTTGACATGCTCTAGACTCTCGCCGAATTGGGTCGAGTTTTGTTTTGTGCTGTGGTGCTGTTGGTCGGGGTGAGCGGTGTCTCCCCGACGAGTTGTGCGGATTGGTGTGCACTCGTCGCAGCGGTGGAGCTTGAGCAGATTGTTTTGGGGCCGGATATCCGGATTGAGGTTAGAGAGCTTCAGGCCCCGATGGTAGGATTATTTGAGGTATGCCAGCGACAGAGTGAGCCGCTGGTCTGGGTGACACAGTTGTCGGAGCAGTGGGCAGCCCGACAGTGTCTTTCTTCTGAGACCACCTGGTTACAGTATTCTCAGCGGCAGTGATTTCTGAGGCGCCGATGGAGCGGGTGGCCCCCTCCGTGCCAATGTGAGTGCCGAGGCACCGGGGCGGGGTGGATTGCTGATAGTGGAGGAGCTATGAGACATTATCAATCGATAGAGCCAGTTTTGGCAGATGAACCACCCTGATTTATGGATTGAGTTGGAGCCTTTGGAGGCAGAATCGTGGTTGGTGGTGATGGAGTGATCCATTGAGAGTCTCCCTGTGCTAGAGAGTTTATGCAGTTGTTGAACTGTGCGCTCCAAGTTTCGAGGGACGAGGCGCATAGGATGTGTGTGACTGGGAGTGGATTGCGCCAGGATACCCTTTTAGTTTATCTGATCCCTCTGTTTTGGATTTTGGATTTTGCATGCCTCGATGGAGTAGGCATTGTGTATGGAGCGTACTGTTGCAGTTCCTTTGGATAGGAATCTGTCGCCAGAAACGAGTTCTGGATAGAGGCGCCTGGCGCTAAGTGTTGGGGGACAGATCGGTTGGCTGTGGCACTTTCGTTTTTCCTTTCCTGGATGGTTGATATCCTTGTGGACGGATTATGTAAGCTTACCCATGGGAATGCTACCCTTTGTAATGGATAACCTGCACGTTTGGGGTACAATATATGTGATTGAGGGGTGAGCTTAGTAAGGATATTGGTATGAGGAATTGCATGAATCAACTGTGTTTTGTCATATGACGATTGCAATAATGGATTTTCTGAGATGTCAGAGGTCAGGTGGACCCCGGTGGTAGCATCAGCATCGTTATCAGAGTGGCGCAGCGGTAGTGTGGATTTGTTGTCTGCGGAAGATCGTATTCATTGCCTCAGTGGGAGCAAAGGCGGAGAATTGTGCTCCTTTTTGGTGGATAGCCTTGATTTTCAGGCAAATTAAGTGACGACCACCTACATTGAGCGGTTGAGACTGTGATGCCTGGGTGGAGGGCGCCAAGGCAGTGGATTGGGTCGTCGCAGGTGTGATTTCATCACAGCAGTCGAAGTTAGGGCAGGTTGCTGTCACGCCCCGGGGGTTCGAATCGCGCGGAAGAGGAGCCACCGATGCCCCTGAATCAGCCATATATTTTTTTTGTAAAACATTACTCCCCGGCGCGTGCACAGACCCGCCGCATACACAAATTCGCTCTGCAAATGGGCAGAGGCTCCTTTGTATATGCACGGCGTCTCAACTACAAGGTGTCTCACAAGGCGTAGCACACACACAATCTCTAACCACATCAGTTGGGGTCTCGTACACATACAACCAAACAATACACATGATATTCTAGCATTCACTTAGAGCATAGAGGCCGGTGTTTTGAAAGGATAAATAATCACAAGGTTTTGAAAGCGGCATCCACACGACGCCATCGTTTATGAAAACAGTTCGCAAACACATAAATCCCATAAGGTTTGTAAAGCTCGGTGCCCACTCGACACCCATGTTTTAAAAGTAGTTTTCGCAATCGGTTTTCTTTGCTTTCCATCGTTCAAAACGGCCAAGTAAGAGAGAACGTAGAATTCATTCAATTATTCAAAAGGAAAGAAAAGGCAACATCCACTTCGACCCCACGGGGGTGTCGCAATCCACAACTAGCTACCATGAATAATAAAAGAAAAGGGAAAGAAGAGTCACTGTATCTGAAGTCACCCAAGAATCAGATCAGCACCCTCGCGTCCTCACCGGCGCCCTAGCACTCGCCCCTGGACGAACCTGTCACGGAGTGGGAAGTCAGTGACTAGAAATAGCATGATAAGCGTAGTAAACAAAGATAAGGCAAACCACAAACACCGGAGCAACTATCCCTCCCATGCATCTCCCACCATATCCACACCCTGTATCAATACGACATCGGGCACCTTCCCCGATGCCCACCGCCGAGCACCTGCCTCGCAAAACAACATCGGGCACCTTCCCCGATGCCCACCGCCGAGCACCTGCCTCGGCCGCCGAGCACCTGCCTCGACATCACCGCTCACACCCCCCACCCATGGGGGCCCCCATTCCTAACGCCACCGCCGCGTGGGGTACACGGGTCAACGTACCACTTTTCCGGAAAAGCACACCCTTGCGGTGGCCAAACCGCGGGTGTGCGTGTAGCAAATTTGAGCCTCAGATTGTCATTAAGTATCATAACATAACATAACATAACAGGGTTAGTGCATAAACAGAAGGAGACTGACAATTCCACCTTGCCCCAACATGCTATTTCTAACAGTTAAACCCCATTCCCGAAATCCCCGGGAACGTACCCACCTTGTGTGCGTCGTCCTGCGTTCGTCCAGTCCGCGTCTGTGCTCCAGTCGCCAACAGCGTCCCGCACTCCTGAAGGAACACAGGCAAGTCGAGACTTAGAAGTCTGAAACTTACAACAACTCCCAACAGCGTGCGGCGGAGTTCTTCGCACGGCACCGGCCCGTGCGACGAACACTCTGCCTGGGCGCAGCCCCGCGCGGCACCAGCCCGCGCGGGCGCCCCTCCTGCGGGCGGCCCCGCGCGGCCGAGCGCCGCGCGGGCGCGCTTCCCGCGGTGCGGGGCGACCCCGCGCGGCACCAGCCCGCGCGGGCGCCCTTCCTGCGGGCGGCCCCGCGCGGCCGAGCGCCGCGCGGGCGCGCTGCCCGCGGTGCGGGGCGACCCCGCGCGGCACCAGCCCGCGCGGGCGCCCCTCCTGCGGGCGGCCCCGCGCGGCCGAGCGCCGCGCGGGCGCGCTGCCCGCGGTGCGGGGCGACCCCGCGCGGCACCAGCCCGCGCGGGCGCCCCTCCTGCGGGCGGCCCCGCGCGGCCGAGCGCCGCGCGGGCGCGCTGCCCGCGGTGCGGGGCGACCCCGCGCGGCACCAGCCCGCGCGGCGCCCCTCCTGCGGGCGGCCCCGCGCGGCCGAGCGCCGCGCGGGCGCGCTGCCCGCGGTGCGGGCGACCCCGCGCGGCACCAGCCCACGCGGGCGCCCCTCCTGCGGGCGGCCCCGCGCGGCCGAGCGCCGCGCGGGCGCGCTGCCCGCGGTGCGGGGCGGCCCCGCGCGGCACCAGCCCGCGCGGGCGCCCCCTCTTGTGGGCGGCCCCGCGCGGCCGAGTGTCGCGCGGGCGCGCTGCCCGCGGTGTGGGGCGACCCCGCGCGGCACCCGCCCGCACGGCGCCCCACCCGCGGCTGGCCCCGCCCGCAGCGGTGCGCGACGGTGCCGGCCCTTCTCCCTCCTCGTGACCAACAAGAGAAAAAAAAGGGAGATCCCCCCGAACGAAACGCATCCGACTCACCTCGATGTGCGAAAGAGGAGGAAAGAGAGGGATCGTCCGCTTGCCTCCACCGGTCCACCCTTGCGGTGTGCTTGGTTACTCTTTGCCGGCGGCTACGAGGGAGGAAGAAAAGAAAAGAGGCGGCCACCAAAAGAAAAATAAGAGGAACCCTAATCCTCTTTCCCACACGGCCACATATATATACTAAAAGAATTAGGGTTTACCTTAAAAGGTGTGCGGCTGCCAACACGGATCCCGAGGCGTCTAAGGGGGACCCCAACTTCGAGAATTAATTCTGGTCAGACCGGGAGTCGGAAAAATAAACCGATCGCGCCCACGCGCTCCGTTCCGCGAGCTCTACCGCCTAAAATTATTTGCGGGCCCCGACGGTCTGTCCGGAAAAACACCAAAAATGAGGCCCCCGGTCAGGCATTACAAGAAGAGGGTGACCAGAAGGGTTAAGGAAAAGCCGGGTCTTACAGTTGCATTCCTACATGGACTAGAGGTAGATTTGTTACCACATGCACTTAAGGTACAGGTTCCTGTTGGGGTGGTGCATGTGGGGGAGGTTTGGGGATCATGTCCAGTGCTGTTGAGACCTCGAGTGGTATCGGCAGACTTATTGGTATTTGTACCTGGTCAGTGTTTGACCCAGTGCGTGGGATTGGTTGGCACAGTGCCACATGGTGTATGACTGTGGAAAGAGAAGGTTATGATCTTCTGCAAGCCGACATTAGAGACTTGGTCATTGAGACAGTCAAAGCACACAGGTTGCAGCGACTATGCGCGAGGTGCCTACGGCGGCACCGGGACGCGAGGATATCCCTGGTATCGTGAGATCCCGGGTGTGATTCCACCGGAGCTGGTAATGATGCCGCCGGTTAGGGAGATTGAGATTGCGATTGACGTGGTTCAAGGAACCATGTCAACCCCGATAGCACCTCATTGGATATCACCTGTAGAGCTGGCAGAGCTGATGGCGCAGTCGCAGGATCTGATGGACCGAGGGTCTGTTCGATCTAGTGCCACATCGTTGGCACACGACAGTGAGGGTCCTTGCATGATGCGACCGCAGACAGGTCTGGATATTATTTAGGACCTTTTGATGGAATTATACCCCGACAGTGGTCTGCTTAGGATGCAGGTATCTTTTGGGATCATACAGTTGAGTATCTCGCCAAGATGGTGTTCTGGACCCGGTAGGGACATTATGAGTGCAGTGAGGCTAGATGGGAGGACTAAGGCCCTGTCGTCTTAGGATTTGAGGAATTGTGTATTCTTGCTGCACTTGGAAGAATTATTGGAGGTATTCTTCTGGATATTTTGATTTTTACCCCATCTCTATATGGTTTAGAGCTGGTGGAATAGTTGTAGATGGTGTAATAAGGTCTGTGAGGAAGAAGCTGTATGTCAAGCCGTTGTGATACGAGTTTTAACTTTGGGAGCATATCTTCCTGGATTACTTGTTCTAGCCGTAAGGGGCAGCGGTGGTAATCTGACCTTAATGGATGCTATGCAAGATTGGCCAAGACCGGCAGTTATTTGTTGAGGTGAGGAGCTTGTGAGCCGGATAGTGCCAGTAGAGCTTGACGATCGGATGATGAGATTGATACCAGCCCTGATTTCAGCATCGCCAGTGTTGGGAGATGGATTTGTGAGATACAGTGATGCCTCCCATGGTAGCTAGGAAGTTACAGTTGGATTTGTGGCAAGCATCCTTTATCACCCCGATAGGGCCACTGTGGTGGCGGATACCCGGAGCAGGAGAGCTATTTGGGGTTGAGTTTGTTGACACCGCAGCTGGCGCTGTGTGGGCTGTCGAGACAAACGTGGCGTATGGTGGTGTCACTGAGGACTCTTTGGATGATAGACCGCGGCTGAATGGTTCGCTTGGATGGTCAAGATTTGGGAGCGACCGAGCGAGGACCCCTCCCCCTGGTTAGGGCTCCTTTCCTTTCGGAGTTGCCTAGCATGTCACTGGTTTGGGAGTTGAGGACACAACTCCCGGAATTTGATGAACTGATCGTCTGGAGCAGGTACCTTTTTTTCGAGCCTGGAGGATTGGATTTACCAGCTGCAAGGGTACTGGAGCTGCTCGAAGATTGATTCGTGATCTGGTTCTCTCGACTGCTTATAGTTGTGTGCTGATGCCCGAGAGTTGAGGAGGTGTTGCTACACCCTGATGGTTTTTGGATTAGAGATCAGAGTTATGTGATCAGTTGGAGGACTTATATTGGATACCTCGGGAGTACAGAGGTATTCGGATCGAGCTTGTGTGCCGTGGACTTGTGGTTGGATTATCTGAGGCCCTGGGAGGAGCGGAGGCTTGTACCGATGCAGATTTCTTGGTAGCTCGAGCGGTTAGCCCAGCCGTACTTGGTTGAGTTGGTACGGTTTTTCTGGAGTGCCCGCCTTTATTTTGTTCTAGTTAGAGACCCGAGGACCGCATCGCATCTTTGGAAGAGGTATTTGTCAGCCTTGGGAGCCTGAGTGGTGGATGATTGGATAATTACCCCCATTTATTTGGCTGAGTTTCCGTATTGAGGAACGACTTTAGTTTCGAGGACGAAACTTTCTTTTAGTGGGGGAGGATGTGATGACCCGGATCACCGCAGAGCTGCTGCAGTGCGTTGGGGTGGCTATTGGAGGCCTACAGAGTGTGTTGGAGGTGTTTGGGGCATAATTGGACATAAGTGTCGGACGTCGGGCTAAGAATACACTTCCGGGAGCCTCCGGCAAATTTTAGAGTTGGAATTTGGCAAAATGGACGTCAAATTTGGATTCAGCACGCGAAAACGGTCAAAATGGACTACCCACTTGATGTTTTTGAGCTCGGGTTACTGTTCACGCCGGAACAGTGATTCCGGCGATCGCCGGCGGCGGCCGGCGGCATCGGGCAGCGGCGGCGCGGCCTCGGGCAGGCGGAAAGCGGCGGCGGGCATGGCGCGTGGGCGCGGGCAGGGCGCGCGGTTGCGCGGTCCACGCGATAGGCGTGCACCGGAGCGGGGTGCCACGTGGCGGCTTCCCATTTGATGGTTCACAGGTCGCGGTCTACGGGAAAGTGTGGTGCATGGTGGATTGGGCGGGAAGACACGTGGCATCATTTCATTGGTTCGGTGTTTGGTGTATCATGCAACGGGTGCAGCGATCGTTTGGCCGTGACACGTGGCGCGCGAGGATTGGGTGTGCTACTGTGCGCGTGCAGGCGGCAGGTGGCGTGGCAGGCGGCGTGGCAGCGGTGGCAGGCGGCGTTGGCAGGTGGCCGGCGGGCGTGGCGGGCACGGCGCCGACGTGGCGCACGCGGGTGCCACGTGGCGGCCCGCCATTGGCGGGCGCCACATTCCGCGTTGACCACGCGGGCCACGCGGCAGGACGGGAGCTGCCGAGTTCGCTGTCCCGTGTTCGGGGGACACGTGGCGCAATCTGGTGGATTCGGGCGCTCGATCGACGGCCCGGATTGGCGCACTGTGCGCGCCCGAAAGATTCGGGCGCCCGGAATTTGGGACACAGTGGGCATTTTGGATTTGTTTGGAATGGGCCTTTAAATACCTCCTTTTCTCCCTCTTTCTTTCCCTTTTCCGAGCCTTAGAGTGAGAATGGGAGGGAGAGCTCTATATGGAATTTGTTCCCCTTGATATTCTTGAGCTCCTGGTGGATCGCCGAAATTTTTGGAAGCTCGGCAACGGCGATATCGATTTTACAGTTCGCCTCGGTTTTCCCCCATTTCGGCCCATTACCGTCGCAGTTCAGTCGGAAATTCGCTGTGAGCAAACCAGGAGGAGGTTTTGGGCGATTTCTTCGACACCATGTTCCTAAGAGGTAAGGCTTCGATTTCCGTGTTGATCGCTTCGCTCTGTTTCACACTTTTGGCACGTTTCCCGAGGCATCTTTGACCCCTATTTTTCTGTGATGGATTTTGGACAGCACCGGCTTGTCGATTTTATATCTCAGCCTAGAAACATCAGATCAAGGCGTTTCAGGACTCGATTTTGATCTACTCGTCACGAGGATCACAGTGGTGATTTTTCTGAGATTTTTGGAAATTGTTTCGAAGGTGATAATTAAGCTTTTCTTGGACTGATTGCTACAGGAATTCTGATTTGGAAGGTTTTGAGGTGCAGCGATGTTTTATTTTTATCTTGGTCTACAGGTATCAGATCTGGGCGTTTAAACAGTCGTTTTGGGGCTACTCTTCGCGAGGAACGCGACCGTGAATTTTCTGGATTTTCTTGAGGACTGGACAGAGGTGATATTTAGCCTTTTTGGGGGCTGATTTTGGACTGCGGTTAATTGTACAGTTTTGAGTTTAATTGTGCGCGTTGTTCTGTGCAGTGGGACACAGATTTTTGGTGGATTGCTGTGTTAGAGGACCGCGGGCAGCGAGAGGTCTCTTTTGGTGTTGTGCGCGCTTTTTGAGGTGGGTGGTTGTTGCATACCTCTACTTCTGACTTGCTCACTAAGTTTATTAGAAAAGCCCACTATTGAACATATTGATTGATTGCGATGCATGTTTGACTGATATAAATGTGAGCCTATCATCTGAGATTAATTTTATGGATATAGCATGTTGGTGTTATTATGGGGATAATATTGCTGTTGGAACATGATCAGTGGAATAATTTAATAGTGATAGTTAACATGCCGTATCAGCACATAAATTCTACGGAAATTGGTTAAATGGACTAATTATCGGGACATGATGACTTATCTATGTGCGGGTTCCACCTTGGGATTTATCATGGATCAGGGATCTTATACATGTGTAGTTGACTGATGATTTTAGCATGATTGTTATATTTATTTGGATATTATTAATTGTTACACATGTTGAACTGTTATTTGACATTCTCTCTCTTTCACATTGCATGAGGACTTTTGCATGCTTGTGTGGACATCTAGATAGGCCACTATTTATTGCTACACTATCATATTGGGATTTGACTTAGGAGAAACCATGATTGCTTTCTTTCTCCTTCTTATTTAGACTTTCGAGTCATGTTGCTCGGGTTCGAGCAGAGGTTTGGGATAGTGTAGCCGGGACCTTAGGGTCAGAGACAGGGTGTACTTGATGTTGGATCATGGGTTATTGCGGCAACCGCGGACAGTAGACGGTTGACCGGATCTTGATTATTTTACCCGATTGTGGGTTGTCGGTTATTGCGGTGACCGCGGACATTGGGCGGTTGACCGGATGTTTACTATTGCATCAGATTGGGTATCAGATTTCTCTAGTGGATGGAGTTTCCCACTTGTTGAGTACTATTGCATCTGATTGGGGATTGGGGTTTCTTTAGTGGACGGAGTTTCCCACTTTGATCATAGTCTTGATCCAGTCCTGCTATATTGAGATATGTGCTACAGAGATACTTGTGATACTGATGACAGAGATACTTTACTCGTGTGGGTCGCCCCCTCGAGTGCCACTCCGGAGGTAGGCTTTTCGGACCCAGCCTTGTGTGCCGGTTTGATACTTGTTTTGGGATGCGAGCCGTGCGGGCCGATCCCGCGGTTTCGAGCCTTGTGTGCAGATTCCGCTGAGCAGGCAGTACCAGTTTTACTGGTGGTACCAGATTGGGTTTATTTGGTCTTATACTGTTTCCTGATGCATTCATACAGTCATTTCTTCCAGTATTGCATTTAGAGGCATACTAGTAGTGGTTTCCCTTTTATTCAGTAGTTCTGTTTACAGCTTTACCACTTGTCCCTTTTCTTGCCTCTGGTAGACTTAGTGGGTACGCCGGAGTTTGAGGCTTTACCCACAGGGGGAGGTTACTGGTTTACTAGTGGTTCTCACCCCCATTGTTGTTTCCCTCTTTTCTTTCTCCTGTTTTGCAGAGTCCTCTGCGGGAGTTGCTGATCTTCGGTCGTTATCCGAGGCGAGGGAGTCACGAGCTAGATCTTTACTACCCGAGGAGTGTAGCTGTATCCCCTGGTTGGAGATTCCTTATAGCTGACAGCTGGTTTTTATTGTTTACTTTGAGAGGGATCTTTTGTATCTTGAGAGACTGATGTACTTTTGTTTTAGTTTACCTCCCTTTTTATAGTTGAGAGATGCTGTACTGAGGACATTGTATGATGATTATCTGTATTCGAGGGAATGGATATTGTACCCTATTTCATGTTGTACAGTGATTGGATTTTGTTTTACAGCATTTTATTTCCGCTCTGATATTTGCGTAGCTATAGTACTATCTTTTGCAGGTTAGACGCTTCGCCTATGCGGATTTTTGCATAGGTGGCGGATCTGTTGGCGAGCCCGGGTCGCAGTTTCGACCCCGGGGCGTGACAGACACTCAGTGTCTTGAGTCTTGAAGATTGAAGTTGAAGAATTGTGGATCAGTTACATCAATCTCAAGAAGAATGTATTCAAAAGGATCAGGTATGGTTAACTAAATAGTTTTGGTGATCCGAATACTTTCTTATAGTGTAGAAACACTTGGATGAATTTTTAATTACATAAAAATCAAAAACTGGACATGGGACATGTTCAGGATCCGGATCAGACAGTCCAATCCGGATCCCGAAGGGTGCTTGTTCATTGGCAAATCCGATCCGGATCAAAGGTCATTTCGATCCGGATCACGAACATGGGTTTTTGCTGGAATACATGAACGATCCGGATCGGGCATTTCAATCCGGATCCCGAACCCTGTTTTTACTGGAATAGCCTGACTCGTTACGACGATCCGGATCACAGTAAATCCGATCCGGATCGCCGTCCTGAAAATTTCCAGATAAAGTATGTGGTGACCCGGATCTTTGCAGGGCTTCTACAGTGTGACCAGCAGCTTCTGGAAGCCTACGTGGCATGTCGGCGGTGTTCGCGCGCCAATTTGGACACAAGAGATGGACTCGGGGCTTAAAATGGATCACGTGGGTAATCGGGGGACCCCGTCGGATGTTTAGAAGAGTTTACGCGCAGAGTGGATATCAAATTTAGGCTCGGCGCGAAATTCGGATTAAAAATACCTTTTCGGGAGCCTCCGGCATTTTATAGGATTGGAATTTGGCAAAATGGACGCCGGATTTGGAATCAGCGCGCGAAAACGGTCAAGATGGGCTATTTACTTGTATTTTTCGGAGCTTGCTTGTGACGCCCCACTTCCCAGGGGGTCACCCATCCTAGAACTACTCTAGCTCTAGCACGCTTAACTCTCATGTTCCTCTTGGATCTTGCTACCATCCAAAATGCTATAGCCGGGTTAGAGATTTAGTCCTATTATATCATTTATATAGAGGACTAATCCAAATTCCGGGGGTGTCACATTCTTCCCCCCTTTAAGCCCTGACGTCCACGTCAGGCTCAAGCACACTCACAAGCACCAGGCGATGTGAGACTCGTCTCGCTAGCCTTAAGCAGACCTTGTGAGGAGCTGCACTCCACTCACAACGGTTATTAGCCGGGGAGCCTCGCTCTACCCGCTATATAATCCTGGCTCAGCCGAGACTCATCTCACATTTCCGGCTGGTGAATGGCTCTGATACCAACTGTGACGCCCCACTTCCCAGGGGGTCACCCATCCTAGAACTACTCTAGCTCTAGCACGCTTAACTCTCATGTTCCTCTTGGATCTTGCTACCATCCAAAATGCTATAGCCGGGTTAGAGGTTTAGTCCTATTATATCATTTATATAGAGGACTAATCCAAATTCCGGGGGTGTCACATTGCTACAGTAAAATCACTGTTCATGGCCGGAACAGTATTTCCGGCGATCGCCGGCGGCGGCGGGCAGCGGCGGAAGGCGGCGGCGCGGGCTCGGGCAGGCGGCGCGCGGCCGCTGGCAGGCGCACAGGGGCGCGGGCAGGCGCGCGGGGGCGCGGTCAGGTGCGCGGTCCACGCGGCCGTCGTGCACCCGAGGAAGGGACACGTGGCAGGTTCTTACTGGTCGGTGTTGTGGTCTGGGTTCACGGAGCAGGCCGGTGGTGCACAGTGGACCGGCTTGGGACACGTGGCATCTGCATACTGGTTCGGTGCATTGAAATTAAGTACACCGGGCGCAGCAGGCGAAGGGTGTGACACGTGGCGCCTCCCCATTGGACGGGGTACTGTGCGTGGCAGGTGGAGCGACGTGCGCTGGCAGGCGGGCAGGTGGCCGTACCGGCGGGCAGGTAGCCGTACGCGCGGGTCAGCCGGGGCGACGTGCGCGGGGCAGGCACGGTCAACGCCACGTGGCGGAGCGCGGGACGCAGGTTTGGATGTTGCCTGTTCGGGTGACACGTGGCGAGCGCTGGGGCGGGTCGGACGAAGCCTGGATCCCGTCCGACCGCGTATTTTGGGCTGGGCCACACTGTGCGCGCCCGAAAGTTGTGGGCCGGGCCGCACTGTGCGCGCCCGAAAAGTTTCGGGCGCCCGGAAAATGGGACACAATGGGAATTTTCCCAATTGTTTTCTGCTGCCTATAAATAGCACCCGAGCCTTCTTCTTTGGCTCTTTTCTCTCAACTCGCGCATCTTCTGCCCGAGCACCTTGAAGAAGACTTGTTCATCTCTTAATTCTTGATCTTTCTGCCAAGTTCTACGATTTTAGGAGCACGCATCCCGAGGTTCTGGATTTTACGGCGCGGCACGACGTTGCTTTTCCTGTGTTCCCCTTCGTCGCAGCAGCAGTGTTTTGGCTCCCCTGGGCTACCCCGAGATCCTTTTTCTGTGATTCTTGCGCCGGCAGACTCCTAAGAGGTAGGGCTTCATCTTTCGTTTTGATCGCGCTTTCCCGTTTCGAGTTTTTGGCAAGGATCCCGAGGCAACACTATGACCCATTTTCTGTTTGGCTTTGTGGGACAGCATCGAGGTGTTTTGGCCATATCTTTGCGCACGAGCGTCAGACGGAAACGAGCTTATACAATTTTTTCATCTTCAGATCGCAAGGAACGTGCTCGTATTTTTCTTGGATTTTTCTGAGATTTCATCAGAGGTGAAAATCACTGTTTCTCTGTGTACAGTGCTACAGTCTTTTTGTGCTGAAATCTTGTGAGTGTACCACCCTGTCGAATTTATATCTTGGCTTACCGAACTCAGATTTGGGCGTGCAAGCTACCGTTGCGAAGCTATCGACGCGAGGATCGTAGTGATATTTTTCTGGGAATTTTCTGGGCTCTTGCTGCAGGTGAAAATTAAGCATTTCTGGGACTGTTGTGGTATGTGTGTGTGAGAGCAGATTTTGGAATGTATGTGTAATAGTGGACTTTGTATTGTGCCAGGAGAGTTACGGGTGTGCTGAACTTATTGGAGCAAGGGATTAGAGTTATCTGGTGTTTTCAGCTGTTGGGCTTTGGACAGTCAGCTTTTCAAGTGGGTGCCTTATTCCCGGAACCGGTGGACGGTTCTCTATATTGTTATATGTTAGCATTGCATGCAGGTGTACGGTACAATAGCTGGAATTGACCGGTAAGTTTAACAGTGAGGATTTTATGGAAATTGCAAGTGAATTTCTCATAGTATGACAATGGTATAATCAAATATTCATGTTGGTGATTAGTGGAAGCCCACCTAAGGCAAGGTTACCACATATGATTAATTATCATGCCATATTAGCACATAACCTTTTATGAGGCTGGTTTATGCATTGGGATAGGATTATGTAGTTATGTGCAGGTTCTACTCTGAGGAGCCGTTTTGGATTGAGGATTATGGACAGGTATGGTCATTGATAATTTTGGCATGAGGTTTATCTTTCTTTATTTTTGCTTTGAGGACAAATGCATGCTTGTATGGACATCTAGATAGGCCATCTTTTACTGCTACACTTTCATATTGGGACTTGACTTAGGAGAAACCATCTCTGCTTCCTTTCTCCTTTTCTGTCGATTGTATGGTTCTTGTTGCTCGGGTTCGAGCAGGAATTAGGGATAGTGTAGCGGGGGTCCTGGTGTCGGGGACAGGTTGTGCCGGATTGTGTTAGGTTGTGGTTCGTGGGGTATTACGGCAGCCGCGGACATTGGGCGGTTGACCGGAGAATGTTTATGCATCAGATTGGGTATCAGGCTTCTCGAGTGGTTGGAGTTTTCCACTTATTGTTTACAGTTATTTCAGTTTGGGGATCGGGTTTCCCTTTAGTGGATGAGTTTTCCCACTTTGATCAGAGTTGTGATCCAGTCCTGCTATATCGTGAGACTTGTTACAGTGATACTGGTTACAGAGATACTTTACTCGTGTGGGTCGCTCCCCACGAGTGCCACTCCGGAGTGCACGGCTGACAGACTTTGAGTCCTTGGGACTCCTTTGCTTCAGTGTTATGCGTAGGCTGGCATACCCGTCGCGGCAGAGCAGGCAGTACCAGTTCTACTGGTGGTATCAGATTGGGTTTATTTCCAGACAGTCACTTCATGGTTACACCCATGTCAGGGGGACTGAGCGGAGTCTAGCGGCTGTGTGTAGACCAGTGCTAGTGTTGTTGGGAACCGTTTGGGGTTTGACGGTGGTCCCGTGGTCGTTGTGAGTTCTTTGACCATTGTGTGAGAGGTTGAGCATCTTGAGTCTTTCCGTTCAGAGAGAGAGAGGGCATGGATTTGACTATAGCCTGCATGAGCCACTACTCGTTAGCGAGTTAGTCCGTTTGGACGCCCTACGTAATTCCTGCCCGTCAGCGGGAGGTGGCTGTAGGTGGGCGCAGGTTTGACTGGACCCGATGTGGCAGTCAGCTCGATTGGGTCGATTGAGCACCTCGTGTGCGAGTGTTGCATATCTTCATCAGAGTTTCCCCATTTGAGCATTTAGATAGAGGCATGGTAGCTGTAGAGTGTTTCCAGCTTCTACTTTCAGTTTTACTGCATCGGTTATCTTTTGCCTCTAGTAGTCTTGGTGGGCAGATCGTCGGGCCTAGTGGCGATACCCACTGAGAACTCCCTTTTTGCGTAGTTCTCACGCCCGTTGGGGGTTTTCCCCCTTTTTGTCCTTTCTCTCCTTTGTTTTGCAGAGTCTTGGCGGGTGTTGCCGTTCTGTGGTTGCTGTGCGTGGTGAGGGAGTAGCGAGCTAGATCCAGACCCATCTTTGGAGAGTAGCGGTACCCCCTTTTGAGGAGATCTTCAGTATAGTCGGTAGATTGGTATTTATTTCCTCTTTTGAGAGACTGATGTAGTGAGGATATGATGTATTGAGAGCTTGTACACTGATGTTTTATTTGAGATATCTCCCTGTTGAGCTATGAGTTTTGTACTCGAGGTTATTGTATGATCATCATTTTTTTGGGAGATGGACCTTGTTGTTTTATCTTCAGTTGTACAGTGGTTGGTTTTATTTCTATAGCAGTTTTATCTTTTAGCTCTGATATCTGTTAGCTGTAGCTCTTTTTGCAGGTAGGACGCTTCGCCTATGCGGGTTTGGCATAGGTGGCGGATCTGTTGGCGAGCCCGGGTCGCAGTTTCGACCCCGGGGCGTGACAGATTAGGTGGTATCAGAGCCTAGGTTGTAGGTCATGGTGGACTTAGAAACCCTAGGCTTGTGGTTGGACCCTAGGATGACTTCGTGAGAGTCGTGATTTGTAGCGAGAGTCCTGATTGAGTTTTACACCTCTCCCGAGGGACGGGATGAGTGATTGGCATGTTTATTCTCCTAAGTAGTTATGTTGGCTGCAGACAACATAACGCTGTGGAATGGGTAACATGATCTAGACTTTCGCCGGATTGGGTCGAGCGTTGTTGTGTGCTGATTTGCGGTTTCGTCGTGGCGATCAGTGTCTCCCCGACGCTGGGTTGGAACCCTTGTGCATCCTTTCATGGCAGTTGAGCTTGAGCGGTTGGTTTTGGGCTGGATACCCGGATTGAGGTCAGAGAGTTCTGGACCCAGATGACAGGATTGTTAGAGGCATATCAGCGGCAGAGTGAGCAACTAGTTTGGTGACGCAGTTGTCAGAGCGGTGGGCAGCCCGACAGTACTTTTCTTCTGAGACCACCAGGATGTAGTATCCTCAGCGGCAGGGATTTCTGTAGCGCCAATGGAGTGAGTGGCCCCCTCCGTGCCAATGTTTATTGCCAAGGCACTGAGGTAGGGTGGATGGTTGACAGCAGAGGAGCTGTGGGGCATGTTTGATTTAGCGAGCCAGATTGGCAGATGAACCACCCCGACTCATAAGATTGAGTTTGGAGCCTTTGGAGGCAGAGTCGTGGTTGGGGGTGATGAAGTGATCAATTGAGAGCCTCCCTGTGCTAGAGAGTTTATGCAGTTGTTGAACTGGCGCTCCAGGTTTTGAGGGACGAGGCACATAGGATAAGTGAGATTGGGAGTGGATTGCGCCAGGATACTCTTTAGTTTCTTTTCGGTCCCTCCTGTTCGGGTTTTGGACTGTGGATGCCTCGTCGGAGTAGGCATTGTGTTTGGAGCTGGACACTGCAGTTCCTTGGATGGGGATCTGCCGCTAGAGGCGAGTTCTGGAGGGAGGCGCTTGGCGCTAGGTGATGGAGGACAGATCGGCAGGCAGAGGCATTTTCGTTTTGCTTTCCTGGGTGGTGGATATCCTTGTGGATAGTTAATGTAAAGCTTACCCAAGGGAATTCTACCCTTTGTGATTTATAATTTGCATATTTTGAATGTATTATATGGGATTGAGGGGTGAGCTTAGTAAGGATAAGTGTATAGGGAATTGCATGGATTAATGGTGTTTTGTCTTATGACGGTTGCAATGATGGATTTCTGAGATGTTGGGGATCGGGTGGACCCCGATGGCAGTATCAGTGTCTATATCAGAGTAGTGCAATGGTAGCGTGGTTTTGTTGTCCGCGGAGGATCGTATCTGTTGCCTCAGCGTGAGCAGAGACAGAGGTCGTGCTCCCTTGTGATTGATTGGATATTTTCTGGTGGACTAAGCGACAACCGCTTGCACGTGTGGATGAGTTTGTGCCGCCTGGTTGGAGGGCGCCACGGCAGTGGATCGGGTTGTTGCAGGTGTGATTTCATCACAGTAGTCGGAGTTAGTGCACTTTGCATTCCGGCATGGACTAGAGGCAGAGTTGTTACCACGTGCACTAGAGGTACAGGATACCATCGGTGTTGTGCATGTGAAGGAGGCTTGTGGTTTATGTCTAGTGTCGTTGAGACCATGAGTTATACCGGCAAACCTTTTGATATGGGTGGCAGTTCGATGTTTTGACCCAGTGCTTGGGATTGGTTGGCACAGCACCACTGGATGGTTAAGTGCGGAGAGAGTGACGACCGTGAGGCAGTCTAAAGGAGGCTTGTTATAGGGAAACTGTTCGAGCACACGGATTTTAGCGACTGTGTGAGAGGAGCTTATGGTGGCGCCGGGACCAAAGGATATTTCTATTGCTGCGAAATCCCGGGTGTGAGTCCACTCGAGTTGATGATTATGCCGCCTGTTAGGGAGATTGAGATTGCGGTTGACGTGGTTCTGGAAACCGCGCCAACCTCGATAGCACCACTTGGATATTATCTGTAAGAGCTGGGAGAGTTGATCGCACCGGTGCAGGGATCTGTTGGATCGAGGGTCGTTTGACCTAGTGCCACGTCGTTGATACACGACGGTGAGAGCCCTTTGGGATTGGAGCCCAGGTAGGTCCAGATATTATTTAGAATCTTTTGATGGAGCTATGTACAGGCAGTTATTGTATGATGCCTGCACCAATATGGAATTTCAACTGAAGGCTTTGTCTAGATGGTGTTCAGGACACAGTAGGGGCATTACGAGTACAGTGAAGCCAATGGATTGACTAATGCCCTGTTGCCTCTAGATTGAGGAATTTTGTATTTCTGTTGGCCTTGAACGGTTGGTTAGCGGCATCCTCCAGGGATATTTTGGTTTTACCCCCTCCCTGAGTGATTTAGAGCTTGTGCAGCATTTGTAGATGGTGTGTCAAGATCTGTGAGGAAGGAGCCTTATGCCTAGTCGTTGTGGTACAAGTTTTAGCTTCGAGAGCATATCTTCCAGGATTACTTATTCAAGCCGTAGGGGCGGGCGGTGGAATTCCGGCCAAAATGGATGCTATTTAAGACTGGCGGAGATCGACGGTCCTTGTTGGGGTAAGGAGTTTTTGGACCGGGTAGTGCCGGCAGGGCTTGACGAGCGGTTGATGAGATTGGCACCAGCGCCGATTTTAACCTAGTCAGTGGTGGGAGTTGGATTTGCGAGTTTTTGTGATACCTCCCATAGGGGCTGAAGAGCTACCATTGGATTTTTGTTGAGCATCCAGTATCACCTTGACTGAGCTACTGTGGTGGCGGATACCTGGAGCGGAAGAGCTTTTGGGAGTCGAGTTTGGCGGTTCCTTAGCTAGCTCTGTGTGGGGCCATTCTAGTGTGCAGGGTTTGAGTTTGTGTCCCAGAGGATCCCTTTTGATGAAAGGCTGCGGCTGAGCAATCCACTCGGGTGGTTGAGTTTTGAGGGTGACTGAGTGTGAACCCCTGCTTGTTAGGGCCCCTTTTCTGTGCAGGTGTTTGTGTGGATGTGTTTCGGGTCGCCTGGGTTGAGTTGGCTCTTAGGAGTGACGTTAGAGCGTGTGGCTCGGGCTATTGTTCCTTTCCCCCTGCCTTTTGTTGGAGTTTTTGAGGTTTTTCTGCGTCTCAGCTCAGGAGTGTTATGTTTTGGACCCTCGCCCGTGTTTGACTCGTTCCTTTTGGGGTCTGTGAGAGTTTGGAGTACGATGGACGCCCGTTGCGAATTCCAGCTCGTGAGGTGAGGGAATTGCGCGATCGGGCTATGCCGTTCTGGTTGTTGCTGATGTTGTTGCTGAGTAATCACGGGGTGTGATTGGTGACTTGGGAGCTGGGGACGGCAGTGTTGGGTATCAACCCCTGGTTCTGAGACTCCTTGGGAGTTGCTCTAGTTTCGAGGACGAAACTTTCTTTTAGTGGGGGAGGATGTGGTGACCCGGATCTTTGCAGGGCTTCTACAGTGTGACCAGCAGCTTCTGGAAGCCTACGTGGCATGTCGGCGGTGTTCGCGTGCCAATTTGGACACAAGAGATGGACTCGGGGCTTAAAATGGATCACGTGGGTAATCGGGGGACCCCGTCGGATGTTTAGAAGAGTTTACGCGCAGAGTGGATATCAAATTTAGGCTCGGCGCGAAATTCGGATTAAAAATACCTTTTCTGGAGCCTCCGGCATTTTATAGGATTGGAATTTGGCAAAATGGACGCCGGATTTGGAATCAGCGCGCGAAAACGGTCAAGATGGGCTATTTACTTGTATTTTTCGGAGCTTGCTACAGTAAAATCACTGTTCATGGCCGGAACAGTATTTCCGGCGATCGCCGGCGGCGGCGGGCAGCGGCGGAAGGCGGCGGAGCGGGCTCGGGCAGGCGGCGCGCGGCCGCGGGCAGGCGCACAGGGGCGCGGGCAGGCGCGCGGGGGCGCGGTCAGGTACGCGGTCCACGCGGCCGTCGTGCACCCGAGGAAGGGACACGTGGCAGGTTCTTACTGGTCGGTGTTGTGGTCTGGGTTCACGGAGCAGGCCGGTGGTGCACGGTGGACCGGCTTGGGACACGTGGGCATCTGCGTACTGGTTCGGTGCATTGAAATTAAGTACACCGGGCGCAGCAGGCGAAGGGTGTGACACGTGGCGCCTCCCCATTGGACGGGGTACTGTGCGTGGCAGGTGGAGCGACGTGCGCTGGCAGGCGGGCAGGTGGCCGTACCGGCGGGCAGGTAGCCGTACGCGCGGGTCAGCCGGGGCGACGTGCGCGGGGCAGGCACGGTCAACGCCACGTGGCGGAGCGCGGGACGCAGGTTTGGCTGTTGCCTGTTCGGGCGACACGTGGCGAGCGCTGGGTGCGGGTCGGACGAAGCCTGGATCCCGTCCGACCGCGTATTTTGGGCTGGGCCACACTGTGCGCGCCCGAAAGTTGTGGGCCGGGCCGCACTGTGCGCGCCCGAAAAGTTTCGGGCGCCCGGGAAAATGGGACACAATGGGAATTTTCCCAATTGTTTTCTGCTGCCTATAAATAGCACCCGAGCTTCTTCTTTGGCTCTTTTCTCTCAACCCGCGCATCTTCTGCCCGAGCACCTTGAAGAAGACTTGTTCATCTCTTAATTCTTGATCTTCTTCCCAGGTTCTATGATTTTAGGAGCATGCATCCCGAGGTTCTGGATTTTACGGCGCGGCGCGACGTTGCTTTTCCTATGTTCCCCTTCGTCGCAGCAGCAGTGTTTTGGCTCCCCTGGGCTACCCCGAGATCCTTTTTCTGTGATTCTTGCGCCGACAGACTCCTAAGAGGTAGGGCTTCATCTTTCGTTTTGATCGCGCTTTCCCTTTTCGAGTTTTTGGCATGGATCCCGAGGCAACCACTGTGACCCATTTTCTGTTTGGCTTTGTGGGACAGCATCGAGGTGTTTTGGCCATATCTTTGCGCACGAGCGTCAGACGGAAACGAGCTTATGCAACTTTTTCATCTTCAGATCGCAAGGAACGCGCTCGTATTTTTCTTGGATTTTTCTGAGATTTCATCAGAGGTGAAAATCACTGTTCTCTGTGTATAGTGCTACAGTTTTTTGTGCTGAAATCTTGTGAGTGTACCACCCTGTCGAATTTATATCTTGGCTTACCGAACTCAGATTTGGGCGTGCAAGCTACCGTTCGAAGCTACGACGCGAGGATCGTAGTGATATTTTTCTGGGAATTTTCTGGGCTCTTGCTGCAGGTGAAAATTAAGCATTTCTGGGACTGTTGGTGGTATGTGTGTGTGAGAGCAGATTTTGGAATGTATGTGTAATAGTGGACTTTGTATTGTGCCAGGAGAGTTACGGGTGTACTGAACTTATTGGAGCAAGGGATTAGAGTTATCTGGTGTTTTCAGCTGTTGGGCTTTGGACAGTCAGCTTTTCAGGTGGGTGCCTTATTCCCGGAACCGGTGGACGGTTCTCTATATTGTTATATGTTAGCATTGCATGCAGGTGTACGGTACAATAGCTGGAATTGATCGGTAAGTTTAACAGTGAGGATTTTATGGAAATTGCAAGTGAATTTCTCATAGTATGACAATGGTATAATCAAATATTCATGTTGGTGATTAGTGGAAGCCCACCTAAGGCAAGGTTACCACATATGATTAATTATCATGCCATATTAGCACATACCTTTTATGAGGCTGGTTTATGCATTGGGATAGGATTATGTAGTTATGTGCAGGTTCTACTCTGAGGAGCCGTTTTGGATTGAGGATTATGGACAGGTATGGTCATTGATAATTTTGGCATGAGGTTTATCTTTCTTTATTTTTGCTTTGAGGACAAATGCATGCTTGTATGGACATCTAGATAGGCCATCTTTTACTGCTACACTTTCATATTGGGACTTGACTTAGGAGAAACCATCTCTGCTTCCTTTCTCCTTTTCTGTCGATCGTATGGTTCTTGTTGCTCGGGTTCGAGCAGAATTAGGGATAGTGTAGCGGGGGTCCTGGTGTCGGGGACAGGTTGTGCCGGATTGTGTTAGGTTGTGGTTCGTGGGGTATTACGGCAGCCGCGGACATTGGGCGGTTGACCGGAGATGTTTATGCATCAGATTGGGTATCAGGCTTCTCGAGTGGTTGGAGTTTTCCACTTATTGTTTACAGTTATTTCAGTTTGGGGATCGGGTTTCCCTTTAGTGGATGAGTTTTCCCACTTTGATCAGAGTTGTGATCCAGTCCTGCTATATCGTGAGACTTGTTACAGTGATACTGGTTACAGAGATACTTTACTGTGTGGGTCGCTCCCCACGAGTGCCACTCCGGAGTGGCGGAGCTGACAGACTTTGAGTCCTTGGGACTCCTTTGCTTCGGTGTTATGCGTAGGCTGGCAATACCCGTCGCGGCAGAGCAGGCAGTACCAGTTCTACTGGTGGTATCAGATTGGGTTTATTTCCAGACAGTCACTTCATGGTTACACCCATGTCAGGGGGACTGAGCGGAGTCTAGCGGCTGTGTGTAGACCAGTGCTAGTGTTGTTGGGAACGTTTTGGGGTTTGACGGTGGTCCCGTGGTCGTTGTGAGTTCTTTGACCATTGTGTGAGAGGTTGAGCATCTTGAGTCTTTCCGTTCAGAGAGAGAGAGGGCATGGATTTGACTATAGCCTGCATGAGCCACTACTCGTTAGCGAGAGTTAGTCCGTTTGGACGCCCTACGTAATTCCTGCCCGTCAGCGGGAGGTGGCTGTAGGTGGGCGCAGGTTTGACTGGACCCGATGTGGCAGTCAGCTCGATTGGGTCGATTGAGCACCTCGTGTGCGAGTGTTGCATATCTTCATCAGAGTTTCCCCATTTGAGCATTTAGATAGAGGCATGTAGCTGTAGAGTGTTCCAGCTTCTCCTTTCAGTTTTACTGCATCGGTTATCTTTTGCCTCTAGTAGTCTTGGTGGGCAGATCGTCGGGCCTAGTGGCGATACCAACTGAGAACTCCCTTTTTGCGTAGTTCTCACGCCTGTTGGGGGTTTTCCCCTTTTTGTCCTTTCTCTCCTTTGTTTTGCAGAGTCTTGGCGGGTGTTGCCGTTCTGTGGTTGCTGTGCGTGGTGAGGGAGTAGCGAGCTAGATCCAGACCCATCTTTGGAGAGTAGCGGTACCCCCTTTTGAGGAGATCTTCAGTATAGTCGGTAGATTGGTATTTATTTCCTCTTTTGAGAGACGATGATGTGTGAGGATATGATGTATTGAGAGCTTGTACACTGATGTTTTATTTGAGATATCTCCCTGTTGAGCTATGAGTTTTGTACTCGAGGTTATTGTATGATCATCATTTTTTTGGGAGATGGACCTTGTTGTTTTATCTTCAGTTGTACAGTGGTTGGTTTTATTTCTATAGCAGTTTTATCTTTTAGCTCTGATATCTGTTAGCTGTAGCTCTTTTTGCAGGTAGTAGGACACTTCGCCTATGCGGGTTTGGCATAGGTGGCGGATTGTTGGCGAGCCCGGGTCGCAGTTTCGACCCCGGGGCGTGACAAAGTAGTTTTTGATTCTTATCTCTTTCCAAAGGTTTCTAAACTATAAATAGACATTTAGGGTTTCTCAAAAACGTGGGAGCACGGCCGATCAATTGATAAAACACTTGAGAGCAACCCTAGAGGCTAGGTTTTCATCGTTCTTCTTTATAGCCACTTTTAGGTCAATTCGACGGTTCTTTCAAGAACATATCTTTGTCGAATGATCTAATTTGCTTAGAGATTTTTCCCATGGATCTTCATTGATAATCTAAGCAAAGGATCACCATCGAAGCCAATATTCTTACGGCTGAGTTTGCGTCGTGGATTCGACGTGGCGTCGTGGATTCGACGTGGCATCGTGGATTCGGTGTGCTAAAGGCGTTCGTGGATTCGAAACGTGTGCTCGTGGATTCAAGTGGCGTTCGTGGATCGAACGGTGCAGTGGACGTGCAATCGTTGGAGCGCAAGGTCCGAAGAATTTGAAGGAGGGGTTAAATCCGTGGAGACGGTAATCACCTTGTTATTCTTCTTTTCTTAGTGGATTGTTATTGCGTGGACATCCAATCGGTGAGCGCGCAAGGTCCGAAGAAGATGAAGGAGGGGTTTGAGTCCGTGGATCGGTAATCACCTGTTATTCTTCTATTCTTAGTGGATTGTTATTGGGTTGGTCCGTGGTTTTTCTCCTGGATTGGAGTTCCACGTATTCTCTCGGTGTGCTGTTTTTTATTTTCCGCATTGGTTTTTATTTTGCACTGAGATTTGGTTTTTATAAGTATTACACCTATTCACCCCCCCTCTAGTTGTTTGATAGTACCTATTTAGATCCTTGTGGATCATTAATATTATAAAAACCTACAAAGGATCCCAACCAAGAAGCCACACTTCCCTCTTATGCCCTAAGAGAAGTTTCAATGGGTTAAAATATCACAAAAACCTAATCACAAAATTTCTTAAAAATCATAAGGAAATAGGTGGAAAAATACCTTAGGTTCAGAGATCTTGATAAATCTTGAAATCCAAACAAGAAAAGCTTCAAAAACCAACCAACAAGAGTGTTCTACCACCCATCCATTCCACCCCAAAAGCTAGAAATCAAAAGCCCCAAATAAACCCTAGTTTTCCCAAAAACTAGGTTTTCTACAAATATCCCAAAAGAAAAGGGAAAAAGAAGGTTCCAAACCTCTTTAAGGCTCAAATCCCACTTTGGAAAGCAACAGATAGGAACTAGAGCTCCCAAGTAAATTCCTTCTCCTTCAAGCCCTTGCCTTTCTTCAAGCTCTGGAAGCACGCCCAATAGTGGCGAGATGAGGATGAAGCACAAAACCAAAGTGGAGAGATGTGTGGAGAAGGAATCTAAGAAGATACTCTCCCTCTCTCTCTCTCTCTAAACTTCTTCTTGCACTCTTCCAATGAGAGGAAAAGAGAAGATTAAAGAGGGTTAAAACCCCTAAAGAAACAAATCCCAACAAGCCCCTTGCCAGAAATGAATTACATTTCTTACTGTGCTGCCCAGACCAAACGGTCCGGACTGCCCCAATACGGTCCGGACCCGAAGGTGGAATTTTCTAGATTCGCCCGAGGGCCTGTCCGGACTGTCCTCGGACGGTCCGGACCCC
>CM055060.1:23854321-23984222 GCA_029204045.2 Tillandsia leiboldiana
CCGACTCACCTCGATGTGCGAAAGAGGAGGAAGAGAGGGATCGTCCGCCCGCTTGCCTCCACCGTTCCACCCTTGCGTTGTGCTTGGTTACTCTTTGCCGGCGGCTACGAGGGAGGAAGAAAAGAAAAGAGCGGCCACCAAAAGAAAATAAGAGGAACCCTAATCCTCTTTCCCCCACGGCCACATAATATACTAAAAGAATTAGGGTTTACCTTAAAAGGTGTGCGGCTGCCAACACGGATCCCGAGGCGTCTAAGGGGGACCCCAACTTCGAGAATTAATTCTGGTCAGACCGGGAGTCGGAAAATAAACCGATCGCGCCCACGCGCTCCGTTCCGCGAGCTCTACCGCCTAAAATTATTTGCGGGCCCCGACGGTCTGTCCGGAAAAACACCAAAAATGAGGCCCCGGTCAGGCATTACAAGAAGAGGTGACCAGAAGGGTTAAGGAAAAGCCGGTCTTACAGTTGCATTCCTACATGGACTAGAGGTAGATTTGTTACCACATGCACTTAAGGTACAGGTTCCTGTTGGGGTGGTGCATGTGGGGGAGGTTTGGGGATCATGTCCAGTGCTGTTGAGACCTCGAGTGGTATCGGCAGACTTATTGGTATTTGTACCTGGTCAGTGTTTGACCCAGTGCGTGGGATTGGTTGGCACAGTGCCACATGGTGTATGACTGTGGAAAGAGAAGGTTATGATCTTCTGCAAGCCGACATTAGAGACTTGGTCATTGAGACAGTCAAAGCACACAGGTTGCAGCGACTATGCGCGAGGTGCCTACGGCGGCACCGGGACGCGAGGATCCCTGGTATCGTGAGATCCCGGGTGTGATTCCACCGGAGCTGGTAATGATGCCGCCGGTTAGGGAGATTGAGATTGCGATTGACGTGGTTCAAGGAACCATGTCAACCCCGATAGCACCTCATTGGATATCACCTGTAGAGCTGGCAGAGCTGATGGCGCAGTCGCAGGATCTGATGGACCGAGGTCTGTTCGATCTAGTGCCACATCGTTGGCACACGACAGTGAGGTCCTTGCATGATGCGACGCAGACAAGGTCTGGATATTATTTAGGACCTTTTGATGGAATTATACCCCGACAGTGGTCTGCTTAGGATGCAGGTATCTTTTGGGATCATACAGTTGAGTATCTCGCCAAGATGGTGTTCTGGACCCTGTAGGGACATTATGAGTGCAGTGAGGCTAGATGGGAGGACTAAGGCCCTGTCGTCTTAGGATTTGAGGAATTGTGTATTCTTGCTGCACTTGGAAGAATTATTGGAGGTATTCTTCTGGATATTTTGATTTTTACCCCATCTCTATATGGTTTAGAGCTGGTGGAATAGTTGTAGATGGTGTAATAAGGTCTGTGAGGAAGAAGCTGTATGTCAAGCCGTTGTGATACGAGTTTTAACTTTGGGAGCATATCTTCCTGGATTACTTGTTCTAGCCGTAAGGGGCAGCGGTGGTAATCTGACCTTAATGGATGCTATGCAAGATTGGCCAAGACCGGCAGTTATTTGTTGAGGTGAGGAGCTTGTGAGCCGGATAGTGCCAGTAGAGCTGACGATCGGATGATGAGATTGATACCAGCCCTGATTTCAGCATCGCCAGTGTTGGGAGATGGATTTGTGAGATACAGTGATGCCTCCCATGGTAGCTAGGAAGTTACAGTTGGATTTGTGGCAAGCATCCTTTATCACCCCGATAGGCCACTGTGGTGGCGGATACCCGGAGCAGGAGAGCTATTTGGGGTTGAGTTTGTTGACACCGCAGCTGGCGCTGTGTGGGCTGTCGAGACAAACGTGGCGTATGGTGGTGTCACTGAGGACTCTTTGGATGATAGACCGCGGCTGAATGGTTCGCTTGGATGGTCAAGATTTGGGAGCGACCGAGCGAGGACCCCTCCCCCTGGTTAGGGCTCCTTTCCTTTCGGAGTTGCCTAGCATGTCACTGGTTTGGGAGTTGAGGACACAACTCCCAATTTGATGAACTGATCGTCTGGAGCAGGTACCTTTTTTTCGAGCCTGGAGGATTGGATTTACCAGCTGCAAGGGTACTGGAGCTGCTCGAAGATTGATTCGTGATCTGGTCTCTCGACTGCTTATAGTTGTGTGCTGATGCCCGAGAGTTGAGGAGGTGTTGCTACACCCTGATGGTTTTTGGATTAGAGATCAGAGTTATGTGATCAGTTGGAGGACTTATATTGGATACCTCGGGAGTACAGAGGTATTCGGATCGAGCTTGTGTGCCGTGGACTTGTGGTTGGATTATCTGAGGCCCTGGGAGGAGCGGAGGCTTGTACCGATGCAGATTTCTTGGTAGCTCGAGCGGTTAGCCCAGCCGTACTTGGTTAGTTGGTACGGTTTTTTCTGGAGTGCCCGCCTTTATTTTGTTCTAGTTAGAGACCCGAGGACCGCATCGCATCTTTGGAAGAGGTATTTGTCAGCCTTGGGAGCCTGAGTGGTGGATGATTGGATAATTACCCCCATTTATTTGGCTGAGTTTCCGTATTGAGGAACGACTTTAGTTTCGAGGACGAACTTTCTTTTAGTGGGGGAGGATGTGATGACCCCGATCACCGCAGAGCTGCTGCAGTGCGTTGGGTGGCTATTGGAGGCCTACAGAGTGTGTTGGAGGTGTTTGGGGCATAATTGGACATAAGTGTCGGACGTCGGGCTAAGAATACACTTCCGGGAGCCTCCGGCAAATTTTAGAGTTGGAATTTGGCAAAATGGACGTCAAATTTGGATTCAGCACGCGAAAACGTCAAAATGCTACCCACTTGATGTTTTGAGCTCGGGTTACTGTTCACGGGCCGGAACAGTGATTCCGGCGATCGCCGGCGGCGGCCGGCGGCATCGGGCAGCGGCGGCGCGGCCTCGGCAGGCGGAAAGCGGCGGCGGGCATGGCGCGTGGGCGCGGGCAGGGCGCGCGGTTGCGCGGTCCACGCGATAGGCGTGCACCGGAGCGGGGTGCCACGTGGCGGCTTCCCATTTGATGGTTCACAGGTCGCGGTCTACGGGAAAGTGTGGTGCATGGTGGATTGGGCGGGAAGACACGTGGCATCATTTCATTGGTTCGGTGTTTGGTGTATCATGCAACGGGTGCAGCGATCGTTTGGCCGTGACACGTGGCGCGCGAGGATTGGGTGTGCTACTGTGCGCGTGCAGGCGGCAGGTGGCGTGGCAGGCGGCGTGGCAGCGGTGGCAGGCGGCGTTGGCAGGTGGCCGGCGGGCGTGGCGGGCACGGCGCCGACGTGGCGCACGCGGGTGCCACGTGGCGGCCCGCCATTGGCGGGCGCCACATTCCGCGTTGACCACGCGGGCCACGCGCAGGACGGGAGCTGCCGAGTTCGCTGTCCCGTGTTCGGGGGACACGTGGCGCAATCTGGTGGATTCGGGCGCTCGATCGACGGCCCGGATTGGCGCACTGTGCGCGCCCGAAAGATTCGGGCGCCCGGAATTTGGGACACAGTGGGCATTTTGGATTTGTTTGGAATGGGCCTTTAAATACCTCCTTTTCTCCCTCTTTCTTTCCCTTTTCCGAGCCTTAGAGTGAGAATGGAGGGAGAGCTCTATATGGAATTTGTTCCCCTTGATATTCTTGAGCTCCTGGTGGATCGCCGAAATTTTTGGAAGCTCGGCAACGGCGATATCGATTTTACAGTTCGCCTCGGTTTTCCCCCATTTCGGCCCATTACCGTCGCAGTTCAGTCGGAAATTCGCTGTGAGCAAACCAGGAGGAGGTTTGGGCGATTTCTTCGACACCATGTTCCTAAGAGTAAGGCTTCGATTTCCGTGTTGATCGCTTCGCTCTGTTTCACACTTTTGGCACGTTTCCCGAGGCATCTTTGACCCCTATTTTTTCTGTGATGGATTTTGGACAGCACCGGCTTGTCGATTTATATCTCAGCCTAGAAACATCAGATCAAGGCGTTTCAGGACTCGATTTTGATCTACTCGTCACGAGGATCACAGTGGTGATTTTTCTGAGATTTTTGGAAATTGTTTCGAAGGTGATAATTAAGCTTTTCTTGGACTGATTGCTACAGGAATTCTGATTTGGAAGGTTTTGAGGTGCAGCGATGTTTTATTTTTCTTGGTCTACAGGTATCAGATCTGGGCGTTTAAACAGTCGTTTTGGGGCTACTCTTCGCGAGGAACGCGACCGTGAATTTTCTGGATTTTCTTGAGGACTGGACAGAGGTGATATTTAGCCTTTTTGGGGCTGATTTTGGACTGCGGTTAATTGTACAGTTTGAGTTTAATTGTGCGTTGTTCTGTGCAGTGGGACACAGATTTTTGGTGGATTGCTGTGTTAGAGGACCGCGGGCAGCGAGAGGTCTCTTTTGGTGTTGTGCGCGCTTTTTGAGGTGGGTGGTTGTTGCATACCTCTACTTCTGACTTGCTCACTAAGTTTATTAGAAAAGCCCACTATTGAACATATTGATTGATTGCGATGCATGTTTGACTGATATAAATGTGAGCCTATCATCTGAGATTAATTTTATGGATATAGCATGTTGGTGTTATTATGGGGATAATATTGCTGTTGGAACATGATCAGTGGAATAATTTAATAGTGATAGTTAACATGCCGTATCAGCACATAAATTCTACGGAAATTGGTTAAATGGACTAATTATCGGGACATGATGACTTATCTATGTGCGGGTTCCACCTTGGGATTATCATGGATCAGGGATCTTATACATGTGTAGTTGACTGATGATTTTAGCATGATTGTTATATTTATTTGGATATTATTAATTGTTACACATGTTAAACTGTTATTTGACATTCTCTCTCTTTCACATTGCATGAGGACTTTTGCATGCTTGTGGGACATCTAGATAGGCCACTATTTATTGCTACACTATCATATTGGGATTTGACTTAGGAGAAACCATGATTGCTTTCTTTCTCCTTCTTATTTAGACTTTCGAGTCATGTTGCTCGGGTTCGAGCAGAGGTTTGGGATAGTGTAGCCGGACCTTAGGGTCAGAGACAGGGTGTACTTGATGTTGGATCATGGGTTATTGCGGCAACCGCGGACAGTAGACGGTTGACCGGATCTTGATTATTTTACCCGATTGTGGGTTGTCGGTTATTGCGGTGACCGCGGACATTGGGCGGTTGACCGGATGTTTACTATTGCATCAGATTGGGTATCAGATTTCTCTAGTGGATGGAGTTTCCCACTTGTTGAGTACTATTGCATCTGATTGGGGATTGGGGTTTCTTTAGTGGACGGAGTTTCCCACTTTGATCATAGTCTTGATCCAGTCCTGCTATATTGAGATATGTGCTACAGAGATACTTGTGATACTGATGACAGATACTTTACTCGTGTGGGTCGCCCCTCGAGTGCCACTACCTCCGAGGTAGGCTTTTCGGACCCAGCCTTGTGTGCCGGTTTGATACTTGTTTTGGGATGCGAGCCGTGCGGGCCGATCCCGCGGTTTCGAGCCTTGTGTGCAGATTCCGCTGAGCAGGCAGTACCAGTTTTACTGGTGGTACCAGATTGGGTTTATTTGGTCTTATACTGTTTCCTGATGCATTCATACAGTCATTTCTTCCAGTATTGCATTTAGAGGCATACTAGTAGTGGTTTCCCTTTTATTCAGTAGTTCTGTTACAGCTTTACCACTTGTCCTTTTCTTGCCTCTGGTAGACTTAGTGGGTACGCCGGAGTTTGAGGCTTTACCCACAGGGGGAGGTTACTGGTTTACTAGTGGTTCTCACCCCCATTGTTGTTTCCCTCTTTTCTTTCTCCTGTTTTGCAGAGTCCTCTGCGGGAGTTGCTGATCTTCGGTCGTTATCCGGGCGCGAGGGAGTCACGAGCTAGATCTTTACTACCCGAGGAGTGTAGCTGTATCCCCTGGTTGGAGATTCCTTATAGCTGACAGCTGGTTTTTATTGTTTACTTTGAGAGGGATCTTTTGTATCTTGAGAGACTGATGTACTTTTGTTTTAGTTTACCTCCCTTTTTATAGTTGAGAGATGCTGTACTGAGGACATTGTATGATGATTATCTGTATTCGAGGGAATGGATATTGTACCCTATTTCATGTTGTACAGTGATTGGATTTTGTTTTACAGCATTTTATTTCCGCTCTGATATTTGCGTAGCTATAGTACTATCTTTTGCAGGTTAGACGCTTCGCCTATGCGGATTTTGCATAGGTGGCGGATCTGTTGCGAGCCCCGGGTCGCAGTTTCGACCCCGGGGCGTGACAGACACTCAGTGTCTTGAGTCTTGAAGATTGAAGTTGAAGAATTGTGGATCAGTTACATCAATCTCAAGAAGAATGTATTCAAAAGGATCAGGTATGGTTAACTAAATAGTTTTGGTGATCCGAATACTTTCTTATAGTGTAGAAACACTTGGATGAATTTTTAATTACATAAAAATCAAAAACTGGACATGGGACATGTTCAGGATCCGGATCAGACAGTCCAATCCGGATCCCGAAGGGTGCTTGTTCATTGGCAAATCCGATCCGGATCAAAGGTCATTTCGATCCGGATCACGAACATGGGTTTTTGCTGGAATACATGAACGATCCGGATCGGGCATTTCAATCCGGATCCGAACCCGAACCCTGTTTTTACTGGAATAGCCTGACTCGTTACGACGATCCGGATCACAGTAAATCCGATCCGGATCGCCGTCCTGAAAATTTCCAGATAAAGTATGTGGTGACCCGGATCTTTGCAGGGCTTCTACAGTGTGACCAGCAGCTTCTGGAAGCCTACGTGGCATGTCGGCGGTGTTCGCGTGCGCGCGCAATTTGGACACAAGAGATGGACTCGGGGCTTAAAATGGATCACGTGGGTAATCGGGGGACCCGTCGGATGTTTAGAAGAGTTTACGCGCAGAGTGGATATCAAATTTAGGCTCGGCGCGAAATTCGGATTAAAAATACCTTTTCGGGAGCCCCGGCATTTTATAGGATTGGAATTTGGCAAAATGGACGCCGGATTTGGAATCAGCGCGCGAAAACGGTCAAGATGGGCTATTTACTTGTATTTTTCGGAGCTTGCTTGTGACGCCCCACTTCCCAGGGGGTCACCCATCCTAGAACTACTCTAGCTCTAGCACGCTTAACTCTCATGTTCCTCTTGGATCTTGCTACCATCCAAAATGCTATAGCCGGGTTAGAGATTTAGTCCTATTATATCATTTATATAGAGGACTAATCCAAATTCCGGGGGTGTCACATTCTTCCCCCCTTTAAGCCCTGACGTCCACGTCAGGCTCAAGCACACTCACAAGCACCAGGCGATGTGAGACTCGTCTCGCTAGCCTTAAGCAGACCTTGTGAGGAGCTGCACTCCACTCACAACGGTTATTAGCCGGGGAGCCTCGCTCTACCCGCTATATAATCCTGGCTCAGCCGAGACTCATCTCACATTTCCGGCTGGTGAATGGCTCTGATACCAACTGTGACGCCCCACTTCCCAGGGGGTCACCCATCCTAGAACTACTCTAGCTCTAGCACGCTTAACTCTCATGTTCCTCTTGATCTTGCTACCATCCAAAATGCTATAGCCGGGTTAGAGGTTTAGTCCTATTATATCATTTATATAGAGGACTAATCCAAATTCCGGGGGTGTCACATTGCTACAGTAAATCACTGTTCATGGCCGGAACAGTATTTCCGGCGATCGCCGGCGGCGGCGGGCAGCGGCGGAAGGCGGCGGCGCGGGCTCGGGCAGGCGGCGCGCGGCCGCTGGCAGGCGCACAGGGCGCGGGCAGGCGCGCGGGGGCGCGGTCAGGTGCGCGGTCGTCCACGCGGCCGTCGTGCACCCGAGGAAGGGACACGTGGCAGGTTCTTACTGGTCGGTGTTGTGGTCTGGGTTCACGGAGCAGGCCGGTGGTGCACAGTGGACCGGCTTGGGACACGTGGCATCTGCATACTGGTTCGGTGCATTGAAATTAAGTACACCGGGCGCAGCAGGCGAAGGGTGTGACACGTGGCGCCTCCCCATTGGACGGGGTACTGTGCGTGGCAGGTGGAGCGACGTGCGCTGGCAGGCGGGCAGGTGGCCGTACCGGCGGGCAGGTAGCCGTACGCGCGGGTCAGCCGGGGCGACGTGCGCGGGGCAGGCACGGTCAACGCCACGTGGCGGAGCGCGGGACGCAGGTTTGGATGTTGCCTGTTCGGGTGACACGTGGCGAGCGCTGGGGCGGGTCGGACGAAGCCTGGATCCCGTCCGACCGCGTATTTTGGGCTGGGCCACACTGTGCGCGCCCCGAAAGTTGTGGGCCGGGCCGCACTGTGCGCGCCCGAAAAGTTTCGGGCGCCCGGAAAATGGGACACAATGGGAATTTTCCCAATTTTTTCTGCTGCCTATAAATAGCACCCGAGCCTTCTTCTTTGGCTCTTTTCTCTCAACTCGCGCATCTTCTGCCCGAGCACCTTGAAGAAGACTTGTTCATCTCTTAATTCTTGATCTTTCTGCCAAGTTCTACGATTTTAGGAGCACGCATCCCGAGGTTCTGGATTTTACGGCGCGGCACGACGTTGCTTTTCCTGTGTTCCCCTTCGTCGCAGCAGCAGTGTTTTGGCTCCCCTGGGCTACCCCGAGATCCTTTTTCTGTGATTCTTGCGCCGGCAGACTCCTAAGAGGTAGGGCTTCATCTTTCGTTTTGATCGCGCTTTCCCGTTTCGAGTTTTTGGCAAGGATCCCGAGGCAACACTATGACCCATTTTCTGTTTGGCTTTGTGGGACAGCATCGAGGTGTTTTGGCCATATCTTTGCGCACGAGCGTCAGACGGAAACGAGCTTATACAATTTTTTCATCTTCAGATCGCAAGGAACGTGCTCGTATTTTTCTTGGATTTTTCTGAGATTTCATCAGAGGTGAAAATCACTGTTTCTCTGTGTACAGTGCTACAGTCTTTTTGTGCTGAAATCTTGTGAGTGTACCACCCTGTCGAATTTATATCTTGGCTTACCGAACTCAGATTTGGGCGTGCAAGCTACCGTTGCGAAGCTATCGACGCGAGGATCGTAGTGATATTTTTCTGGGAATTTTCTGGGCTCTTGCTGCAGGTGAAAATTAAGCATTTCTGGGACTGTTGTGGTATGTGTGTGTGAGAGCAGATTTTGGAATGTATGTGTAATAGTGGACTTTGTATTGTGCCAGGAGAGTTACGGTGTGCTGAACTTATTGGAGCAAGGGATTAGAGTTATCTGGTGTTTTCAGCTGTTGGGCTTTGGACAGTCAGCTTTTCAAGTGGGTGCCTTATTCCCGGAACCGGTGGACGGTTCTCTATATTGTTATATGTTAGCATTGCATGCAGGTGTACGGTACAATAGCTGGAATTGACCGGTAAGTTTAACAGTGAGGATTTTATGGAAATTGCAAGTGAATTTCTCATAGTATGACAATGGTATAATCAAATATTCATGTTGGTGATTAGTGGAAGCCCACCTAAGGCAAGGTTACCACATATGATTAATTATCATGCCATATTAGCACATAACCTTTTATGAGGCTGGTTTATGCATTGGGATAGGATTATGTAGTTATGTGCAGGTTCTACTCTGAGGAGCCGTTTTGGATTGAGGATTATGGACAGGTATGGTCATTGATAATTTTGGCATGAGGTTTATCTTTCTTTATTTTTGCTTTGAGGACAAATGCATGCTTGTATGGACATCTAGATAGGCCATCTTTTACTGCTACACTTTCATATTGGGACTTGACTTAGGAGAAACCATCTCTGCTTCCTTTCTCCTTTTCTGTCGATTGTATGGTTCTTGTTGCTCGGGTTCGAGCAGGAATTAGGGATAGTGTAGCGGGTCCTGGTGTCGGGGACAGGTTGTGCCGGATTGTGTTAGGTTGTGGGTTCGTGGGGTATTACGGCAGCCGCGGACATTGGGCGGTTGACCGGAGAATGTTTATGCATCAGATTGGGTATCAGGCTTCTCGAGTGGTTGGAGTTTTCCACTTATTGTTTACAGTTATTTCAGTTTGGGGATCGGGTTTCCCTTAGTGGATGAGTTTTCCACTTTGATCAGAGTTGTGATCCAGTCCTGCTATATCGTGAGACTTGTTACAGTGATACTGGTTACAGAGATACTTTACTCGTGTGGGTCGCTCCCACGAGTGCCACTCCGGAGTGCACGGCTGACAGACTTTGAGTCCTTGGGACTCCTTTGCTTCAGTGTTATGCGTAGGCTGGCATACCCGTCGCGGCAGAGCAGGCAAGTACCAGTTCTACTGGTGGTATCAGATTGGTTTATTTCCAGACAGTCACTTCATGGTTACACCCATGTCAGGGGGACTGAGCGGAGTCTAGCGGCTGTGTGTAGACCAGTGCTAGTGTTGTTGGGAACCGTTTGGGGTTTGACGGTGGTCCCGGGTCGTTGTGAGTTCTTTGACCATTGTGTGAGAGGTTGAGCATCTTGAGTCTTTCCGTTCTGAGAGAGAGAGGGCATGGATTTGACTATAGCCTGCATGAGCCACTACTCGTTAGCGAGTTAGTCCGTTTGGACGCCCTACGTAATTCCTGCCCGTCAGCGGGAGGTGGCTGTAGGTGGGCGCAGTTTTGACTGGACCCGATGTGGCAGTCCTCTCGATTGGGTCGATTGAGCACCTCGTGTGCGAGTGTTGCATATCTTCATCAGAGTTTCCCCATTTGAGCATTTAGATAGAGGCATGGTAGCTGTAGAGTGTTTCCAGCTTCTACTTTCAGTTTTACTGCATCGGTTATCTTTTGCCTCTAGTAGTCTTGGTGGGCAGATCGTCGGGCCTAGTGGCGATACCCACTGAGAACTCCCTTTTTGCGTAGTTCTCACGCCCGTTGGGGGTTTTCCCCCTTTTTGTCCTTTCTCTCCTTTGTTTTGCAGAGTCTTGGCGGGTGTTGCCGTTCTGTGGTTGCTTTGTGCGTGGTGAGGGAGTAAGCGAGCTAGATCCAGGACCATCTTTGGAGAGTAGCGGTACCCCCTTTTGAGGAGATCTTCAGTATAGTCGGTAGATTGGTATTTATTTCCTCTTTTGAGAGACTGATGTAGTGAGGATATGATGTATTGAGAGCTTGTACACTGATGTTTTATTTGAGATATCTCCCTGTTGAGCTATGAGTTTTGTACTCGAGGTTATTGTATGATCATCATTTTTTTGGGAGATGGACCTTGTTGTTTTATCTTCAGTTGTACAGTGGTTGGTTTTATTTCTATAGCAGTTTTATCTTTTAGCTCTGATATCTGTTAGCTGTAGCTCTTTTTGCAGGTAGGACGCTTCGCCTATGCGGGTTTGGCATAGGTGGCGGATCTTGTTGGGCGCCCCGGTCGCAGTTTCGACCCGGGCGTGACAGATTAGGTGGTATCAGAGCCTAGGTTGTAGGTCATGGTGGACTTAGAAACCCTAGGCTTGTGGTTGGACCCTAGGATGACTTCGTGAGAGTCGTGATTTGTAGCGAGAGTCCTGATTGAGTTTTACACCTCTCCCGAGGGACGGGATGAGTGATTGGCATGTTTATTCTCCTAAGTAGTTATGTTGGCTGCAGACAACATAACGCTGTGGAATGGGTAACATGATCTAGACTTTCGCGGATTGGGTCGAGCGTTGTTGTGTGCTGATTTGCGGTTTCGTCGTGGCGATCAGTGTCTCCCCGACGCTGGGTTGGAACCCTTGTGCATCCTTTCATGGCAGTTGAGCTTGAGCGGTTGTGGTTTTGGGCTGGATACCCGGATTGAGGTCAGAGAGTTCTTGGACCCAGATGACAGGATTGTTAGAGGCATATCAGCGGCAGAGTGAGCAACTAGTTTGGTGACGCAGTTGTCAGAGCGGTGGGCAGCCCGACAGTACTTTTCTTCTGAGACCACCAGGATGTAGTATCCTCAGCGGCAGGGATTTCTGTAAGCGCCAATGGAGTGAGTGGCCCCCTCCGTGCCAATGTTTATTGCCAAGGCACTGAGGTAGGGTGGATGGTTGAACAGCAGAGGAGCTGTGGGGCATGTTTGATTTAGCGAGCCAGATTGGCAGATGAACCACCCCCGACTCATAAGATTGGAGTTTGGAGCCTTTGGAGGCAGAGTCGTGGTTGGGGGGTGATGAAGTGATCAATTGAGAGCCTCCCTGTGCTAGAGAGTTTTATGCAGTTGTTGAACTGGCGCTCCAGGTTTTGAGGGACGAGGCACATAGGATAAGTGAGATTGGGAGTGGATTGCGCCAGGATACTCTTTAGTTTCTTTTCGGTCCCTCCTGTTCGGGTTTTGGACTGTGGATGCCTCGTCGGAGTAGGCATTGTGTTTGGAGCTGGACACTGCAGTTCCTTGGATGGGGATCTGCCGCTAGAGGCGAGTTCTGGAGGGAGGCGCTTGGCGCTAGGTGATGGAGGACAGATCGGCAGGCAGAGGCATTTTCGTTTTGCTTTCCTGGGTGGTGGATATCCTTGTGGATAGTTAATGTAAAGCTTACCCAAGGGAATTCTACCCTTTGTGATTTATATTTGCATATTTTGAATGTATTATATAGGGATTGAGGGGTGAGCTTAGTAAGGATAAGTGTATAGGGAATTGCATGGATTAATGGTGTTTTGTCTTATGACGGTTGCAATGATGGATTTCCTGAGATGTTGGGGATCGGGTGGACCCCGATGGCAGTATCAGTGGTCTATATCAGAGTAGTGCAATGGTAGCGTGGTTTGTTGTCCGCGGAGGATCGTATCTGTTGCCTCAGCGTGAGCAGAGACAGAGGTCGTGCTCCTTGTGATTGATTGGATATTTTCTGGTGGACTAAGCGACAACCGCTTGCACGTGTGGATGAGTTTGTGCCGCCTGGTTGGAGGGCGCCACGGCAGTGGATCGGGTTGTTGCAGGTGTGATTTCATCACAGTAGTCGGAGTTAGTGCACTTTGCATTCCGGCATGGACTAGAGGCAGAGTTGTTACCACGTGCACTAGAGGTACAGGATACCATCGGTGTTGTGCATGTGAAGGAGGCTTGTGGTTTATGTCTAGTGTCGTTGAGACCATGAGTTATACCGGCAAACCTTTTGATATGGGTGGCAGTTCGATGTTTTGACCCAGTGCTTGGGATTGGTTGGCACAGCACCACTGGATGGTTAAGTGCGGAGAGAGTGACGACCGTGAGGCAGTCTAAAGGAGGCTTGTTATAGGGAAACTGTTCGAGCACACGGATTTTAGCGACTGTGTGAGAGGAGCTTATGGTGGCGCCGGGACCAAAGGATATTTCTATTGCTGCGAAATCCCGGGTGTGAGTCCACTCGAGTTGATGATTATGCCGCCTGTTAGGGAGATTGAGATTGCGGTTGACGTGGTTCTGGAAACCGCGCCAACCTCGATAGCACCACTTGGATATTATCTGTAAGAGCTGGGAGAGTTGATCGCACCGGTGCAGGGATCTGTTGGATCGAGGGTCGTTTGACCTAGTGCCACGTCGTTGATACACGACGGTGAGAGCCCTTTGGGATTGGAGCCCAGGTAGGTCCAGATATTATTTAGAATCTTTTGATGGAGCTATGTACAGGCAGTTATTGTATGATGCCTGCACCAATATGGAATTTCAACTGAAGGCTTTGTCTAGATGGTGTTCAGGACACAGTAGGGGCATTACGAGTACAGTGAAGCCAATGGATTGACTAATGCCCTGTTGCCTCTAGATTGAGGAATTTTGTATTTCTGTTGGCCTTGAACGGTTGGTTAGCGGCATCCTCCAGGGATATTTTGGTTTTACCCCCTCCCTGAGTGATTTAGAGCTTGTGCAGCATTTGTAGATGGTGTGTCAAGATCTGTGAGGAAGGAGCCTTATGCCTAGTCGTTGTGGTACAAGTTTTAGCTTCGAGAGCATATCTTCCAGGATTACTTATTCAAGCCGTAGGGGCGGCGGTGGAATTCCGGCCAAAATGGATGCTATTTAAGACTGGCGGAGATCGACGGTCCTTGTTGGGGTAAGGAGTTTTTGGACCGGGTAGTGCCGGCAGGGCTTGACGAGCGGTTGATGAGATTGGCACCAGCGCCGATTTTAACCTAGTCAGTGGTGGGAGTTGGATTTGCGAGTTTTTGTGATACCTCCCATAGGGGCTGAAGAGCTACCATTGGATTTTTGTTGAGCATCCAGTATCACCTTGACTGAGCTACTGTGGTGGCGGATACCTGGAGCGGAAGAGCTTTTGGGAGTCGAGTTTGGCGGTTCCTTAGCTAGCTCTGTGTGGGGCCATTCTAGTGTGCAGGGTTTGAGTTTGTGTCCCAGAGGATCCCTTTTGATGAAAGGCTGCGGCTGAGCAATCCACTCGGGTGGTTGAGTTTTGAGGGTGACTGAGTGTGAACCCCTGCTTGTTAGGGCCCCTTTTCTGTGCAGGTGTTTGTGTGGATGTGTTTCGGGTCGCCTGGGTTGAGTTGGCTCTTAGGAGTGACGTTAGAGCGTGTGGCTCGGGCTATTTGTTCCTTTCCCCCTGCCTTTTGTTGGAGTTTTTGAGGTTTTTCTGCGTCTCAGCTCAGGAGTGTTATGTTTTGGACCCCTCGCCCGTGTTTGACTCGTTCCTTTTGGGGTCTGTGAGAGTTTGGAGTACGATGGACGCCCGTTGCGAATTCCAGCTCGTGAGGTGAGGGAATTGCGCGATCGGGCTATGCCGTTCTGGTTGTTGCTGATGTTGTTGCTGAGTAATCACGGGGTGTGATTGGTGACTTGGGAGCTGGGGACGGCAGTGTTGGGTATCAACCCCTGGTTTCTGAGACTCCTTGGGAGTTGCTCTAGTTTCGAGGACGAAACTTTCTTTTAGTGGGGGAGGATGTGGTGACCCGGATCTTTGCAGGGCTTCTACAGTGTGACCAGCAGCTTCTGGAAGCCTACGTGGCATGTCGGCGGTGTTCGCGTGCCAATTTGGACACAAGAGATGGACTCGGGGCTTAAAATGGATCACGTGGGTAATCGGGGGACCCCGTCGGATGTTTAGAAGAGTTTACGCGCAGAGTGGATATCAAATTTAGGCTCGGCGCGAAATTCGGATTAAAAATACCTTTTCTGGAGCCTCCGGCATTTTATAGGATTGGAATTTGGCAAAATGGACGCCGGATTTGGAATCAGCGCGCGAAAACGGTCAAGATGGGCTATTTACTTGTATTTTTCGGAGCTTGCTACAGTAAAATCACTGTTCATGGCCGGAACAGTATTTCCGGCGATCGCCGGCGGCGGCGGGCAGCGGCGGAAGGCGGCGGAGCGGGCTCGGGCAGGCGGCGCGCGGCCGCGGGCAGGCGCACAGGGGCGCGGGCAGGCGCGCGGGGGCGCGGTCAGGTACGCGGTCCACGCGGCCGTCGTGCACCCGAGGAAGGGACACGTGGCAGGTTCTTACTGGTCGGTGTTGTGGTCTGGGTTCACGGAGCAGGCCGGTGGTGCACGGTGGACCGGCTTGGGACACGTGGCATCTGCGTACTGGTTCGGTGCATTGAAATTAAGTACACCGGGCGCAGCAGGCGAAGGGTGTGACACGTGGCGCCTCCCCATTGGACGGGGTACTGTGCGTGGCAGGTGGAGCGACGTGCGCTGGCAGGCGGGCAGGTGGCCGTACCGGCGGGCAGGTAGCCGTACGCGCGGGTCAGCCGGGGCGACGTGCGCGGGGCAGGCACGGTCAACGCCACGTGGCGGAGCGCGGGACGCAGGTTTGGCTGTTGCCTGTTCGGGCGACACGTGGCGAGCGCTGGGGCGGGTCGGACGAAGCCTGGATCCCGTCCGACCGCGTATTTTGGGCTGGGCCACACTGTGCGCGCCCGAAAGTTGTGGGCCGGGCCGCACTGTGCGCGCCCGAAAAGTTTCGGGCGCCCGGAAAATGGGACACAATGGGAATTTTCCCAATTGTTTTCTGCTGCCTATAAATAGCACCCGAGCCTTCTTCTTTGGCTCTTTTCTCTCAACCCGCGCATCTTCTGCCCGAGCACCTTGAAGAAGACTTGTTCATCTCTTAATTCTTGATCTTCTTCCCAGGTTCTATGATTTTAGGAGCATGCATCCCGAGGTTCTGGATTTTACGGCGCGGCGCGACGTTGCTTTTCCTATGTTCCCCTTCGTCGCAGCAGCAGTGTTTTGGCTCCCCTGGGCTACCCCGAGATCCTTTTTCTGTGATTCTTGCGCCGACAGACTCCTAAGAGGTAGGGCTTCATCTTTCGTTTTGATCGCGCTTTCCCTTTTCGAGTTTTTGGCATGGATCCCGAGGCAACACTGTGACCCATTTTCTGTTTGGCTTTGTGGGACAGCATCGAGGTGTTTTGGCCATATCTTTGCGCACGAGCGTCAGACGGAAACGAGCTTATGCAACTTTTTCATCTTCAGATCGCAAGGAACGCGCTCGTATTTTTCTTGGATTTTTCTGAGATTTCATCAGAGGTGAAAATCACTGTTTCTCTGTGTATAGTGCTACAGTTTTTTTGTGCTGAAATCTTGTGAGTGTACCACCCTGTCGAATTTATATCTTGGCTTACCGAACTCAGATTTGGGCGTGCAAGCTACCGTTCCGAAGCTATCGACGCGAGGATCGTAGTGATATTTTTCTGGGAATTTTCTGGGCTCTTGCTGCAGGTGAAAATTAAGCATTTCTGGGACTGTTGTGGTATGTGTGTGTGAGAGCAGATTTTGGAATGTATGTGTAATAGTGGACTTTGTATTGTGCCAGGAGAGTTACGGGTGTACTGAACTTATTGGAGCAAGGGATTAGAGTTATCTGGTGTTTTCAGCTGTTGGGCTTTGGACAGTCAGCTTTTCAGGTGGGTGCCTTATTCCCGGAACCGGTGGACGGTTCTCTATATTGTTATATGTTAGCATTGCATGCAGGTGTACGGTACAATAGCTGGAATTGATCGGTAAGTTTAACAGTGAGGATTTTATGGAAATTGCAAGTGAATTTCTCATAGTATGACAATGGTATAATCAAATATTCATGTTGGTGATTAGTGGAAGCCCACCTAAGGCAAGGTTACCACATATGATTAATTATCATGCCATATTAGCACATAACCTTTTATGAGGCTGGTTTATGCATTGGGATAGGATTATGTAGTTATGTGCAGGTTCTACTCTGAGGAGCCGTTTTGGATTGAGGATTATGGACAGGTATGGTCATTGATAATTTTGGCATGAGGTTTATCTTTCTTTATTTTTGCTTTGAGGACAAATGCATGCTTGTATGGACATCTAGATAGGCCATCTTTTACTGCTACACTTTCATATTGGGACTTGACTTAGGAGAAACCATCTCTGCTTCCTTTCTCCTTTTCTGTCGATCGTATGGTTCTTGTTGCTCGGGTTCGAGCAGGAATTAGGGATAGTGTAGCGGGGGTCCTGGTGTCGGGGACAGGTTGTGCCGGATTGTGTTAGGTTGTGGTTCGTGGGGTATTACGGCAGCCGCGGACATTGGGCGGTTGACCGGAGAATGTTTATGCATCAGATTGGGTATCAGGCTTCTCGAGTGGTTGGAGTTTTCCACTTATTGTTTACAGTTATTTCAGTTTGGGGATCGGGTTTCCCTTTAGTGGATGAGTTTTCCCACTTTGATCAGAGTTGTGATCCAGTCCTGCTATATCGTGAGACTTGTTACAGTGATACTGGTTACAGAGATACTTTACTCGTGTGGGTCGCTCCCCACGAGTGCCACTCCGGAGTGCGCGGCTGACAGACTTTGAGTCCTTGGGACTCCTTTGCTTCGGTGTTATGCGTAGGCTGGCATACCCGTCGCGGCAGAGCAGGCAGTACCAGTTCTACTGGTGGTATCAGATTGGGTTTATTTCCAGACAGTCACTTCATGGTTACACCCATGTCAGGGGGACTGAGCGGAGTCTAGCGGCTGTGTGTAGACCAGTGCTAGTGTTGTTGGGAACCGTTTGGGGTTTGACGGTGGTCCCGTGGTCGTTGTGAGTTCTTTGACCATTGTGTGAGAGGTTGAGCATCTTGAGTCTTTCCGTTCAGAGAGAGAGAGGGCATGGATTTGACTATAGCCTGCATGAGCCACTACTCGTTAGCGAGTTAGTCCGTTTGGACGCCCTACGTAATTCCTGCCCGTCAGCGGGAGGTGGCTGTAGGTGGGCGCAGGTTTGACTGGACCCGATGTGGCAGTCAGCTCGATTGGGTCGATTGAGCACCTCGTGTGCGAGTGTTGCATATCTTCATCAGAGTTTCCCCATTTGAGCATTTAGATAGAGGCATGGTAGCTGTAGAGTGTTTCCAGCTTCTCCTTTCAGTTTTACTGCATCGGTTATCTTTTGCCTCTAGTAGTCTTGGTGGGCAGATCGTCGGGCCTAGTGGCGATACCCACTGAGAACTCCCTTTTTGCGTAGTTCTCACGCCTGTTGGGGGTTTTCCCCCTTTTTGTCCTTTCTCTCCTTTGTTTTGCAGAGTCTTGGCGGGTGTTGCCGTTCTGTGGTTGCTGTGCGTGGTGAGGGAGTAGCGAGCTAGATCCAGACCCATCTTTGGAGAGTAGCGGTACCCCCTTTTGAGGAGATCTTCAGTATAGTCGGTAGATTGGTATTTATTTCCTCTTTTGAGAGACTGATGTAGTGAGGATATGATGTATTGAGAGCTTGTACACTGATGTTTTATTTGAGATATCTCCCTGTTGAGCTATGAGTTTTGTACTCGAGGTTATTGTATGATCATCATTTTTTTGGGAGATGGACCTTGTTGTTTTATCTTCAGTTGTACAGTGGTTGGTTTTATTTCTATAGCAGTTTTATCTTTTAGCTCTGATATCTGTTAGCTGTAGCTCTTTTTGCAGGTAGGACACTTCGCCTATGCGGGTTTGGCATAGGTGGCGGATCTGTTGGCGAGCCCGGGTCGCAGTTTCGACCCCGGGGCGTGACAAAGTAAGTTTTTGATTCTTATCTCTTTCCAAAGGTTTCTAAACTATAAATAGACATTTAGGGTTTCTCAAAAACGTGGGAGCACGGCCGATCAATTGATAAAACACTTGAGAGCAACCCTAGAGGCTAGGTTTTCATCGTTCTTCTTTATAGCCACTTTTAGGTCAATTCGACGGTTCTTTCAAGAACATATCTTTTGTCGAATTGATCTAATCTTTGCTTAGAGATTTTTCCCATGGATCTTCATTGATAATCTAAGCAAAGGATCACCATCGAAGCCAATATTCTTACCGGCTGAGTTTGCGTCGTGGATTCGACGTGGCGTCGTGGATTCGACGTGGCATCGTGGATTCGGTGTGCTAAAGGCGTTTCGTGGATTCGAAACGTGTGCTCGTGGATTCAAGTGGCGTTCGTGGATTCGAACGTGTGCAGTGGACGTGCAATCGTTGGAGCGCAAGGTCCGAAGAATTTGAAGGAGGGGTTAAATCCGTGGAGACGGTAATCACCTTGTTATTCTTCTTTTCTTAGTGGATTGTTATTGCGTGGACATCCAATCGGTGAGCGCAAGGTCCGAAGAAGCTGAAGGAGGGGTTTGAGTCCGTGGAGTCGGTAATCACCTTGTTATTCTTCTATTCTTAGTGGATTGTTATTGTGTGTTGGTCCCGTGGTTTTTCTCCTGGATTGGAGTTTCCACGTATATCTCGGTGTGCTGTTTTTATTTTCCGCATTGGTTTTTATTTTGCACTGAGATTTGGTTTTATAAGTATTACACCTATTCACCCCCCCTCTAGTTGTTTGATAGTACCTATTTAGATCCTTGTGGATCCTTAATATTATAAAAACCTACAAAGGATCCCAACCAAGAAGCCCACACTTCCTCTTATGCCCTAAGAGAAGTTTCCAATGGGTTAAAATATCACAAAAACCTAATCACAAAATTTCTTAAAAATCATAAGGAAAATAGGTGGAAAATACCTTAGGTTCAGAGATCTTGATAAATCTTGAAATCCAAACAAGAAAAGCTTCAAAACCAACCAACAAGAGTGTTCTACACCCATCAATTCCACCCCAAAAGCTAGAAATCAAAAAGCCCCAAATAAACCCTAGTTTTCCAAAAACTAGGTTTTCCTACAAATATCCCAAAAGAAAAGGGAAAAGAAGTGTTCCAAACCTCTTTAAGCTCAAATCCCACTTTGGAAAGCAAAGGATAGGAACTAGAGCTCCAAACTTCCTTCTCCTTCAAGCCCTTGCCTTTCTTCAAGCTCTTGAAGCAAGCTCCAATAGTGGAGAAGAGAAGGATGAAGAAAAACCAAAGTGGAGAGATGTGTTGGAGAAGGAAATCTAAGAAGAACTCTCCCTCTCTCTCTCTCTAACACTCTCTCTTGCACTCTTCAAATGAGAGGAAAAGAGAAGATAAAGAGGGTTAAAAACCCTAAAGAAACAAAATCCCACAAGCCCCCTGCAAGAAATGTAATTACATTTCTTACTGTGCTGCCCAGACCAAAACGGTCCGGACTGCCCCAATACGGTCCGGACCCCGAAGGTGGAATTTCTCAGATTCGCGCGGACTGTCCGGACTGTCCTCGGACGGTCCGGACCCCGAAGCCAAAAACCTCAAATTTTCAAATTTTTCGAAAATGTCCGATTTGCGCCCAAACTCTCCGGAAACCTTCTAGAACCTTCCGAAAGCTTAAAAAAACATTCGAAGGGTATCATTCATGTCACGCTCCGGGTGTAAACCAGAACCTGGGCCCGTCTACAGATCCGCCATGCACACGGTATTTTCCGCGTACACGAATCGCCAAAAACCTGCTCAGATAAAAGAGATAATAAAAAGAGCATAAAACAGAGCTGAACTAAAAACTAATACATCTCAGACTGAAGCTGGAAATAAAATACAGTACATCTGTAAAAATAATACATCTGTCTCTCCCAGCTCACCAAATAAAATACAAACAGCTAGCTAAAGCCAGACCCAAAAGTAAAGTACAACCGTCTGAGGAAAAAGGGGAGGAAAAAGGGTACACCAATAGTCCAGCTAACTCGCTCGTCCTGCCTCGAGATCTATCTACTCAGCCGTCCTCTCACCTCGACCTGCCGCTGAAAACCCCGCAGCCCCCGCAGAAGACACTGCAAAACAAGGAGAAGACAAAGAGGAAAGGAAAAAAAATGGGGGTGAGAACTACTGTAAAAACAGTAGCCTCCCCTAGTGGGTAAAGCCTCAAACTCCGACTGTAGAGTACCGGGTTTTCGGATGGCGCGCCGACCGCACATGATGGCATGGAGTGGAGAGTTTGCCTCGGGCATGTTGTGTTTGTGATTACTGCTGATGTCGGGTTGATTCGGATCAACGCAGAAGCTCCAGCTCGATTCGGGGTTTTTCCGGGCTTTGTACGCCGATTGAGGACCAGATTTGGACATTACTGACTTCACAGTGGAGTGCAGGAAATTCGGGAACACTTGGAACAGTTATATTTTCAGATTACAGCGGAGTCCGGGAGGTTCCGGACTGACACGGGAGACCCGATGGCAAAAAGTGAGTTGGAACTGACAATTTAGGAGCCGATTTTTGGATTGAGCACCCCGACTCAACGGATGAGCTTTTTGAGGAGAAAAAACTGTGGACACGTGTATTTTCAAATTACAGCGGAGTTCGGGAGGTTCCGGACGGCGGCGGAGGGCCCGAAGGCAAAAAGTGAGTTGGAGTTGGGCTTTTGGATTATTTTAATAATTTAATTTATTAGTGTTGCTAATTAATTGCTCTCTTTGGGTATTGGTAGTGGAGGTGGATTGTGGAGTATGCACTTGAGGTAAGTGGATTTACTCTTAATTAATTCTCTAATCCCCTTAATTAAGCTTCAATTGAGTTTCTTTTTAGCATTGTTAATTAGTTTAAGTAATTAAGTGGTGTCTTCATCTCCTTCTGCCACGTCACCTCCTCCATCCCACTTTCCCTTTGACTTGGATGGTGAAGGAGAGAGAGAGGCATTAGAGAAAAAATAATTAAAAGGAGAAGAAGAAGAAGGTGAGGGAGAAGAAGAAGAGGGTGCGGAGGTGTGTTTGGTCATGGCTGGTTGAGCATCCCTCTACATCGCGTTTTCTTCCAGGAGGGCTCCCGAGTTGTAGGAGTGGTATTTCTGGGCGATTTTTGCGGCATTCTCTTCACAACCTCGAGAACTCGAACTTTGATAGTGAAGAGGAAGCCTAGTTGAAGCTGGAAGACAGGTAAATTTAGTGATCTTTACAGCGTTGTTTTTCTGCATGGATTTCTGTGCAGTAGTTAGTGTTTTCGCTACCCTGGGTTGTACAAATGGAATTTTGAGGTGATTTTTTTTGGGAAATTTTCAGGATTCACATCTCTACAACTTTCGTGTTTACTGAAGTTTCTAAATTGGGCTCCAAGATAGGTAATTGAGGCCATCTCTGGGATGTTTGTACACAGTTGAGGTTTTTGTTTCAGCTTTGAGTTATGTGCAGTGTTTGTACCCTCTAGGGCTGTAGAGATGGACTCTTGAGCTCTGCCTTATGGGGATTTCACCAGAACTTAATAATCTACAAGTTTTATATTGAAGAGAAGGTTTAATTCCTGCTGTTAATAAGGTAAATGTTTACATCTTTGAGACCTTAAGTACAGAGTTGGATTTTGAGCAACCTGTAGTAATCTTGGGATATTTTTTTCTCCTCTTTATGGAATGGTAAATTTTAAAGTGGAAAATTTTCTTGACTTCAAGAGGAACAAATTGGTACCTTAACCACGAAATTTGGATAAGATTTGATGTATCTACCCTAGGTTCTTTCCAGTCCTTTTACTACTGAAATACTGCATGTATGTTGGAATAGAGTATTTGATTGTTTGTGAGTTGACTTTGATTTCGTGGTTAGTAGTGCTTATGGGGGTTAATTGTATTGATTTTTCATAATCCCAGATGCAGGATGGACAAGTTATTTTTGGGTTCAACTTGTAAAGATATGTTAAATTGGAAGTTAAGCAAGTTGAATCTCAACTCAAAATTGTATACCGGAATCGGGATCGTTGTGGGTTCTATTCCTTGAACTTATGCGGAAGTAGTAAGCTAGTCTTTTTGGACTTTTGGTAAGTGGATATTGTGAGGACCCGGAAATTCCCACGTTTGATTACTGTTGGATCTGCGGCTTCTGGAGACCCATGTTGGGTGTTTGAGGTGTTTGCGCGCATATTGCACCCAAGATTTGGACTCAAAATGAAAACGGATCAAGTTTGCTTTCCCGGGAATTTTTGAGAAATTTTAGAAGTGGAATTTGGCAAATCGGACAGCGGATTTGGATTCAGCGCGCGAAAACGCTCAAAATGGACTATTTACTTATGTTTTTCGGAGCCCGGATGACCCGGCACGGATTTCGAGGTTCGACGGTACTGTTCCGGCGGCCAGAGAGGCGCCGGCAGCGGCGGCGGGCGGCGGAGCGCGGCAGTTGCCGGCGGCGCAGGCGCGCGGTCCACCGCGAAGGCGTGCACCCGGGCGGAGGACGCGTGGCGCCTTCCGGTTGGCCGGCGCAGCGGGCGCGGTCCACGGATTAGGCGCGGGTGCACGGTGGACCGGGTGCGGACACGTGGCTGATTTTGGTTGGCGGGTTCTGGTGCGCGCGGTCCACGCGACGGGAGGCAGGTGCCTCGGGGCGCGTGCCCGACGTGCGGCAGCGGGAGGCGCGGTCGCGCACGTGGGCGCGGCGTGGGCGCGGTCGGGGGCGACGTGGGGGGGCCACGTGGCGCCCCGCGGTTGGTCGGGTGCAGCTGCGCACGCCCGCGTGTCGGGACACGTGGCGCTGCGCAGTTGGCGGGCGCGCATGCGCCGGGCGCAGGCGGCGTCGGCGGGACGCGTGGCGGGCCCTCGGGCTTTCGGGCGCGCACAGTGTTGGGCCGGGCCCAACACTGTAGCGGCCCGAATGTTCCGGGCGCCCGGAACTTTGGCCCAAAAGTCCAAAGTCGGATTTTTTGGGCTGGGCCTATAAATAGGCGGTTGGCTGGGGCTTTTTGCCCCCTTTCCCGAGCTCCCTTCCCCTTGCACCCTTAAGAAAAGATGGAGATCTTTGTGCTGCGCATCATCTGGCGGAGGCCCGGATTTTTTGGAAGCCGCGGCATCGACGACTTCGGCATCGGAGCGCAGTGTGGCGATTTTTCATCGGAGGCCCGTTATCGTCGCAGTTTGATCTGAGAGGTCTACAGAGCTACTCCGTTAGTATTTTTGGACGATTTCTGCGGCGTTGGAATCACGAGAGGTACGTCTTCGACTTTCGTGTTGATCATCTTGCTGGATTCAGAGTTTATGACACGGTTTTCGAGGCATTTCTAAGCCGCTGTTTTCTAGTGGAGTTTTTGGACAGCGGCCCCTTGCCAGAATTTTATCTCCGCAACCGAGTGTCAGATCGAGACGAGCCTATACACTTTTTGGATCTACTCGTCGCAAGGATTATCATTGTATTTTTCCGGGATTTTTCTGAGGTTTGCCCGAAGGTATACTATTCCCCTTTTATCTGTGTTTGAGTTTACAGTTGTGTGGTTGTGAGTGTTTGCGCACCTGTATTGTGGAATTTGTAACTTGGCCTACGGGGCTCGGATTTGGGCGTGCAGGTACCCGTTTCGAAGGTCTCGACGAGACGCTCGCTGTGATATTTTTATTGGAATTTTTGGAGTTCGTTTTACAGGTGAAAATTTCGTATTAAGGGGACTGTTCCCAGCAGATTTGTGATGCTTGGATTTTATGGAATTAAGTGTAACTTTGGGTTGTGTTTTTGTACCCAGGAGGTATTGATCACTGTTCCTGTATCGTTGGATTGGTGGGTGTGTAGAGATATCTGTTTCTGGACTTTCTCAGCTGTGCGACTCCGGACAGTTAGCATTTTCAGGTGGGTGGCCTTGTCTCCAAGATTGATGGACTGTGCTTTAAATCTGCTATAGTAGGACTATGCATGATAGTGAAATGCTTGTGCAGCATGTTAGAATGTAGGAATTGCTATTCCTTGTATTATCTGATGGTATTGTCATCTCCTTGCGTTCTACCATCTGTAAATTATAGTTATTGGAACTTGACCTAGCACCCCGTCATATGTTGCATGTGTAACCAGACTAGTAGAAAACCCTCACTTGGGCTAGGGTTATTTCTGCTTTAGATATCCACACTTCTACTTTCCTGGACATAGTGTCCTTCCTCGCCCGGGTAGTGGGCCGAGTGGTCAGGTGTTATCTTTTAGTGTGGGATGCATGTTACACTCGTGCTTGGGAGCAGAGTGGCGTCTGGTAGATGTAGTTGGTTGTTCATCTGTAGCGGGAGCCGTTTGGGTAGACGGCGGTCCCGAGATGTTTTATTTTTCTTGTTTTATCTGTCGCCGCTGTGCTAGTGACAGCGGTAGATCAGTGTTAGCAGGACCTTAAACCCAGAACCTTTTTGGACACACATATGATTTTTATCAACCAAATGGTTTTTCCAAGCATCGTAGGGTCGCCGGAGTCTGTTCTTGTTTGATTGGACGAAGGCATTAGCCCTTCGAGGCTTGGATATAAAACTTGGTTTCAACTGTTTTCCTAAAAAGAACTAAAAATCATTAAATATGGATTTCTTACAAATCAAAGGGCTTCAGTAAGAAATGTCACCTTTTCCTATAAATTAACCACCCGAGATGATTCGAGTGGTCTGGGTTCTAAGGTCTGCCTTCTTCTTGGGACGAGAACAACGAGAGGCTATGCCTAGAGCCTGTTCTTGTTTGATTTGGATTGTAGGTTCTAGTCTTTCGGGGTTCCCGGACCCTTCCTCGTGTCAGTGGATGCGATGTTGGCCTGTTGAGGCAGTTGTTCGCAGTGGATGCGATGTTGGCCTGTTGAGGCAGTTGTACGCAGTGGATGCAATGTTGGCCTGTTGAGGCAGTTTCTCGCAGTGGATGCGACTTTGTGCTATGAGTTAGTAAAGTGTGATCTAGAGGTTGTTTTCCTGATTAGTAGTGGAGGTGGTTCTCCCACTTAGCTTTGAGGATCTTGGGGTCTGGCAGATCGAGTCGTGGAGGTTTCCCGACTCAGCCATGGTCGTGCATTATCAGATTGAGTCGTTGAGGGTTCTCCGACATAGCTGTGAGAGTGTGTTGGGCTATTCTTGTTTGAGTCGAGGTTCTTTTTCCGACTGAGTTGTGCTTTGAGCTTGGAGTTACCGATCTGTTTGATCGTGGATCATAGCCTGCATGAGCCACATTTGAGCTTGACAGAGATACTTTACAGAGATACTTGAGATGGGTTACTTTTTACTCGAGCGGGTCGCTCCCCTCGAGTGCCACTCCGGAGTAGGCGAGACCGGGTTGTTTCACCGGCGTGAGATTGAGCTTTTCTATCGCGACTTGTCGTTGCATTTGTCCCTCTAACTGTGCTGGTGTTGGCAGTCATGGACGTCCTACATAAGTCCGCTCCTCCGGGACGTAACGGCAGTAGGTTGGCGCAGGTTTGACTGGACCCGAGGAGGCAGTCAGTTCAGATTGGGTGATCAGAGATGAGAGTTAGTTGTGGCATCATGTTCCTTCTGTTCCACTCTTTGAGCATCTAGATAGAGGCATAGTAGCTGTAGAGTTTACTTTTCCCAGCTTTCCTTACAGCACTGTATTTGTTACTTTATGCCTCTAGTAGACTTAGTGGGCAGACCGTTGGGCTTGTTGGCGGCACCCACTGAGAACTACTTGGGACGTAGTTCTCACACCCGTCGTGGTGTATTTTCCCACAGGGACTTCTACTCCTGTTCCTGCTGCTCCTGTTGCTGCTTCTTCAGATCGAGGTGAGGGAGTCGCGAGCTAGATCCCTACTAGTCGTCATCCAGAGAGTAGATGTACCCTTATCATTTTGAGAGTTTCTTGTTGAGAGACCTTGTAGTGAGGTATAGAGTTGTACTTTTCTTTCAGAGTTGAGTGACTTGTACTTTGGTGAGGACTTTGTATTAATTTATTTTATTTCTAGCAGGTTATTTTCAGCTCTGATATCTGGATAGTTTAGTATCTATCTTTTGTAGGTTTGGCGCTTCGTCTATACGGGGTTCACCGTATGGGCGGCGGATCTGTTGGCGAGCCCGGGTCGCAGTTTCGACGCCGGGGCGTGACAGATTAGAGTGGTATCAGAGCCTAGGTTGTAGGTCATTGAGGACTTAGAAACCCTAGGCTTGTGGTTGGACATTAGGATGACTACGTGAGAGTCGTGACTTTTAGCGAGAGTCCTGATCGAGTTTTGTACCTCTCCCAAGAGACGGGATGAGTGATTGGCATGTTTATGCTCCTAAGCGATTATGTTGGCTGCAGACAACATAATGTTGTGGAATTGGTAACATGCCTTAGACTTTCGCTGGATTGGGTCGTATGGTTGTTGTGTCCTGATGTTTGTTATTGTGCAGTGGTCTACGATGGTTATGAGACGTCGTGCAGTGAGGAATGCGCTTTCCGCATCTGATTAGTAACCCGAGCAGCGGAAGGCAGAGCTATCAGAGCAGAGCGAAACCCAAGAGTTATGGATCCAGATGGCACAGATGTCGGAGGCTGTCCGATGCCAGGAGGAGGCCATGGAACGTTTGAGGCGCTTGTTGGAGCAAGGAGCATAGCTAGTTGCAGTACCGCTTGAGTGTCCTCCAGTACTTGCTTCCTATGCAGTGGTATCTTCAGTTGTACCAGTGGCGCCGATGGAGCGAGCAGCCCCCTCCGTGCCGACGAGCTGTGCCGAGGCACCGAGGCAGGGTGGATAGTGGATAGTAGCTGAGCTTCGGGACGTCATTGGCCGATGGAGCCAGTCCCAGCAGTCTGAACCCTCCCGATTCACAGGTTTGAGTTGGAGCCTTTGTAGGCAAAAATTGGGGTTGGTGGTGATTGAGAGACTATTTGAGAGCCTTCATGTGCTAGGGAGTTTATACAGTTGTTGAACTGCACGCTCTAGGTTTCGAGGGACGAGGCGCATAGGATATGTTTGGCGGGGAATGGTTTGCGCCAGGATACCTTTCAGTTTAGTTGGTCCCTCCGTTTTGGATTATTGACGCTTCGATGGGTAGGCTTTGTGTGTGGAGCGTGGCGTTGCAGTCCCTTTGGATAGGGATCTGCCGCCAGAGGCGAGTTCTGGATATCGGCGCTTGGCGTCGGGTGATGGAGGACAGACCGACCGGTAGCGGCATTTCTGATCTCTTTACCTGGATAGCGAATTTTCGAGATGCCAGAGATCGGGTGGACCCTGACGGCAGCATCAGCATCTATATCAGAGTAGCGCAGCGGTAGCGTGGATTTGTTATCTGCGGAGGACCTTATTCGTCGCCTCAATGTGAGCAGAGACAGAGGTCGTGCTCCTTTGAGGATAGTCCTGATTTTCAGGCAGACCGAGCGACGACCACTTTCGTCGAGCGGATGGCGCAGTTGCAGGATCTGGTGGATCGAGGGGTCTGTTTGACCTAGTGCCACGCCGTTGGTGCACGGTGGTGATGCCCCGTCGTTGATACACGACCGTGAGGGTACGTTTATGGTTCGAGTGTAGACAGGTCCGGGTGGTATCTAGGACCTTTTGATGGAGTCATACTCCGGCAGTTATTGTATGGTGCGAGTACCTACTTGGAATCAGACAGCCGAAGACCTTGCCTAGAGGGCGTTCAGGACACGGTGGGGCATCTTGAGCTCTTAGTAAGGGTAATTGGATTGATTAACGCCCTGCCACTCTTTTGGTTTGAGGAATTGAGCTCCAGCTGTACTTGATTACATTGGTAACTAGATCCTCCAGGGATATTATGATCTACTCCCAGAGCGACTTGGAGCATGAGGAGCACTGGTGGATGCGTTACCATGCTGTGTGGGTGAAGCTGTATGCCAGGTTATTGAGATACAAGTTTTAGCTTTAGAAGCTTACCTTCTTGGGTCACCATGTGTTAGCCGTAGGAGCGGCGGTGGAATTCCGGCCAATGTGGATGCTATTTGAGTTTGGCTGAGATCAACATTTATTGTTGAGGTGAGGAGCTTTTTGGATTTGGCAGTGCCAGGAGAGTATGGCGAATGGATGATGAGACTGGTACTAGCGCTGATTTTAGCATCGCCAGTGATGGGAGATGGATTTGCGTGTTACAGTGATGCCTCCCATAGTGGCTTTGGAGTTACAGTAGATTATTGTTGAGCATTCTGTATCACCCCGACAGGGCCACTGTGGTGGCGGATACCTGGAGCCGGATAGCTTTTCGGGGTTGAGTTTAATGATTCCACAGCTGGCGCGGTGTGGACTGTTGAGGAACAGGGCTCGTGGTTGTGTCCCTGAGGGTCCCTTTTGACGGTACACTGCGGTGAAGCAGTCCCTGCGGATGGTCAGGATCCTAGAGTGATTGAGCGAGGACCCTAGCCGATTAGGGCTTCTCTTCTTTGGATGACCATATGGGTATGTCTCGGATCGCCTGGTTGAGCTGGCACCAGGGAGCGGTGTTGGTGCGTGCTACATTGGTTGTTCTCTCTTTTCCCCCAGCCTTTTGTTGGCGTGCGTGATGGTCCTTCCACGTCTCAGCTCAGGAGTGTTAGGCTTGTGGATTCCTCGCCCGTGATGGACTCGTTTCCTTTGAGATCCGCGAGTACTTGTGGTACGAGGGACGCCCGTTGTGAATTCTGGCTCGTGAGATGAGAGAATTACGCAACCGGGCCATGCCGTACTGATTATTATTTTGTTGAGGAGTAGTCACGGGGAGTGAGTAGCGACTGGGGAGTTGGAGACTGTGTTGTTGGATGCTTACCCTTGGCTTTGAACTCCCTTTTGAGCCGTGTTTGTTTCGAGGACGAAACTTTCTTTTAGTGGGGGAGGATGTGAGGACCCGGAAATTCCCACGTTTGATTACTGTTGGATCTGCGGCTTCTGGAGACCCATGTTGGGTGTTTGAGGTGTTTGCGCGCATATTGGACCCAAGATTTGGACTCGGCATGAAAACGGATCAAGTTTGCTTTCCCGGGAATTTTTGAGAAATTTTAGAAGTGGAATTTGGCAAATTGGACAGCGGATTTGGATTCAGCGCGCGAAAACGCTCAAAATGGACTATTTACTTATATTTTTCGGAGCCCGGATGACCCGGCACGGATTTCGAGGTTCGACGGTACTGTTCCGGCGGCCGGAGAGGCGCCGGCAGCGGCGGCGGGCGGCGGAGCGCGGCGGTTGCCCGTGGCGCAGGCGCGCGGTCGACCGCGAAGGCGTGCACCCGGGCGGAGGACGCGTGGCGCCTTCCGGTTGGCCGGCGCAGCGGGCGCGGTCCACGGATTAGGCGCGGGTGCACGGTGGACCGGGTGCGGACACGTGGCTGATTTTGGTTGGCGGGTTCTGGTGCGCGCGGTCCACGCGACGGGAGGCAGGTGCCTCGGGGCGCGTGCCCGACGTGCGGCAGCGGGAGGCGCGGTCGCGCACGTGGGCGCGGCGTGGGCGCGGTCGGGGGCGACGTGGGGGCGCCACGTGGCGCCCCGCGGTTGGTCGGGTGCAGCTGCGCACGCCCGCGTGTCGGGACACGTGGCGCTGCGCAGTTGGCGGGCGCGCGTGCGCCGGGCGCAAGCGGCGTCGGCGGGACGCGTGGCGGGCCCTCGGGCTTTCGGGCGCGCACAGTGTTGGGCCGGGCCCAACACTGTAGCGGCCCGAATGTTCCGGGCGCCCGGAACTTTGGCCCAAAAGTCCAAAGTCGGATTTTTTGGGCTGGGCCTATAAATAGGCGGTTGGCTGGGGCTTTTTGCCCCCTTTCCCGAGCTCCCTTCCCCTTGCACCCTTAAGCAAAGATGGAGATCTTTGTGCTGCGCATCATCTGGCGGAGGCCCGGATTTTTTGGAAGCCGCGGCATCGACGACTTCGGCATCGGAGCGCAGTGTGGCGATTTTTCATCGGAGGCCCGTTATCGTCGCAGTTTGATCTGAGAGGTCTACAGAGCTACTCCTTCAGTATTTTTGGACGATTTCTGCGGCGTTGGAATCACGAGAGGTACGTCTTCGACGTTCGTGTTGATCATCTTGCTGGATTCAGAGTTTATGACACGGTTTTCGAGGCATTTCTAAGCCGCTGTTTTCTGGTGGAGTTTTTGGACAGCGGCCCCTTGCCGGAATTTTATCTCCGCAACCGAGTGTCAGATCGAGACGAGCCTATACACTTTTTGGATCTACTCGTCGCAAGGATTATCATTGTATTTTTCCGGGATTTTTCTGAGGTTTGCCCGAAGGTATACTATTCCCCTTTTATCTGTGTTTGAGTTTACAGTTGTGTGGTTGTGAGTGTTTGCGCACCTGTATTGTGGAATTTGTAACTTGGCCTACGGGGCTCGGATTTGGGCGTGCAGGTACCCGTTTCGAAGGTCTCGACGAGACGCTCGCAGTGATATTTTTATTGGAATTTTTGGAGTTCGTTTTACAGGTGAAAATTTCGCATTAAGGGGACTGTTCCCAGCAGATTTGTGATGCTTGGATTTTATGGAATTAAGTGTAACTTTGGGTTGTGTTTTTGTACCCAGGAGGTATTGATCACTGTTCCTGTATCGTTGGATTGGTGGGTGTGTAGAGATATCTGTTTCTGGACTTTCTCAGCTGTGCGACTCTGGACAGTTAGCATTTTCAGGTGGGTGGCCTTGTCTCCAAGATTGATGGACTGTGCTTTAAATCTGCTATAGTAGGACTATGCATGATAGTGAAATGCTTGTGCAGCATGTTAGAATGTAGGAATTGCTATTCCTTGTATTATCTGATGGTATTGTCATCTCCTTGCGTTCTACCATCTGTAAATTATAGTTATTGGAACTTGACCTAGCACCCCGTCATATGTTGCATGTGTAACCAGACTAGTAGAAAACCCTCACTTGGGCTAGGGTTATTTCTGCTTTAGATATCCACACTTCTACTTTCCTGGACATAGTGTCCTTCCTCGCCCGGGTAGTGGGCCGAGTGGTCAGGTGTTATCTTTTAGTGTGGGATGCATGTTACACTCGTGCTTGGGAGCAGAGTGGCGTCTGGTAGATGTAGTTGGTTGTTCATCTGTAGCGGGAGCCGTTTGGGTAGACGGCGGTCCCGAGATGTTTTATTTTTCTTGTTTTATCTGTCGCCGCTGTGCTAGTGACAGCGGTAGATCAGTGTTAGCAGGACCTTAAACCCAGAACCTTTTTGGACACACATATGATTTTTATCAACCAAATGGTTTTTCCAAGCATCGTAGGGTCGCCGGAGTCTGTTCTTGTTTGATTGGACGAAGGCATTAGCCCTTCGAGGCTTGGATATAAAACTTGGTTTCAACTGTTTTCCTAAAAAGAACTAAAAATCATTAAATATGGATTTCTTACAAATCAAAGGGCTTCAGTAAGAAATGTCACCTTTTCCTATAAATTAACCACCCGAGATGATTCGAGTGGTCTGGGTTCTAAGGTCTGCCTTCTTCTTGGGACGAGAACAACGAGAGGCTATGCCTAGAGCCTGTTCTTGTTTGATTTGGATTGTAGGTTCTAGTCTTTCGGGGTTCCCGGACCCTTCCTCGTGTCAGTGGATGCGATGTTGGCCTGTTGAGGCAGTTGTTCGCAGTGGATGCGATGTTGGCCTGTTGAGGCAGTTGTACGCAGTGGATGCAATGTTGGCCTGTTGAGGCAGTTTCTCGCAGTGGATGCGACTTTGTGCTATGAGTTAGTAAAGTGTGATCTAGAGGTTGTTTTCCTGATTAGTAGTGGAGGTGGTTCTCCCACTTAGCTTTGAGGATCTTGGGGTCTGGCAGATCGAGTCGTGGAGGTTTCCCGACTCAGCCATGGTCGTGCATTATCAGATTGAGTCGTTGAGGGTTCTCCGACATAGCTGTGAGAGTGTGTTGGGCTATTCTTGTTTGAGTCGAGGTTCTTTTTCCGACTGAGTTGTGCTTTGAGCTTGGAGTTACCGATCTGTTTGATCGTGGATCATAGCCTGCATGAGCCACATTTGAGCTTGACAGAGATACTTTACAGAGATACTTGAGATGGGTTACTTTTTACTCGAGCGGGTCGCTCCCCTCGAGTGCCACTCCGGAGTAGGCGAGACCGGGTTGTTTCACCGGCGTGAGATTGAGCTTTTCTATCGCGACTTGTCGTTGCATTTGTCCCTCTAACTGTGCTGGTGTTGGCAGTCATGGACGTCCTACATAAGTCCGCTCCTCCGGGACGTAACGGCAGTAGGTTGGCGCAGGTTTGACTGGACCCGAGGAGGCAGTCAGTTCAGATTGGGTGATCAGAGATGAGAGTTAGTTGTGGCATCATGTTCCTTCTGTTCCACTCTTTGAGCATCTAGATAGAGGCATAGTAGCTGTAGAGTTTACTTTTCCCAGCTTTCCTTACAGCACTGTATTTGTTACTTTATGCCTCTAGTAGACTTAGTGGGCAGACCGTTGGGCTTGTTGGCGGCACCCACTGAGAACTACTTGGGACGTAGTTCTCACACCCGTCGTGGTGTATTTTCCCACAGGGACTTCTACTCCTGTTCCTGCTGCTCCTGTTGCTGCTTCTTCAGATCGAGGTGAGGGAGTCGCGAGCTAGATCCCTACTAGTCGTCATCCAGAGAGTAGATGTACCCTTATCATTTTGAGAGTTTCTTGTTGAGAGACCTTGTAGTGAGGTATAGAGTTGTACTTTTCTTTCAGAGTTGAGTGACTTGTACTTTGGTGAGGACTTTGTATTAATTTATTTTATTTCTAGCAGGTTATTTTCAGCTCTGATATCTGGATAGTTTAGTATCTATCTTTTGTAGGTTTGGCGCTTCGTCTATACGGGGTTCACCGTATGGGCGGCGGATCTGTTGGCGAGCCCGGGTCGCAGTTTCGACGCCGGGGCGTGACAGATTAGAGTGGTATCAGAGCCTAGGTTGTAGGTCATTGAGGACTTAGAAACCCTAGGCTTGTGGTTGGACATTAGGATGACTACGTGAGAGTCGTGACTTTTAGCGAGAGTCCTGATCGAGTTTTGTACCTCTCCCAAGAGACGGGATGAGTGATTGGCATGTTTATGCTCCTAAGCGATTATGTTGGCTGCAGACAACATAATGTTGTGGAATTGGTAACATGCCTTAGACTTTCGCTGGATTGGGTCGTATGGTTGTTGTGTCCTGATGTTTGTTATTGTGCAGTGGTCTACGATGGTTATGAGACGTCGTGCAGTGAGGAATGCGCTTTCCGCATCTGATTAGTAACCCGAGCAGCGGAAGGCAGAGCTATCAGAGCAGAGCGAAACCCAAGAGTTATGGATCCAGATGGCACAGATGTCGGAGGCTGTCCGATGCCAGGAGGAGGCCATGGAACGTTTGAGGCGCTTGTTGGAGCAAGGAGCACAGCTAGTTGCAGTACCGCTTGAGTGTCCTCCAGTACTTGCTTCCTATGCAGTGGTATCTTCAGTTGTACCAGTGGCGCCGATGGAGCGAGCAGCCCCCTCCGTGCCGACGAGCTGTGCCGAGGCACCGAGGCAGGGTGGATAGTGGATAGTAGCTGAGCTTCGGGACGTCATTGGCCGATGGAGCCAGTCCCAGCAGTCTGAACCCTCCCGATTCACAGGTTTGAGTTGGAGCCTTTGTAGGCAAAAATTGGGGTTGGTGGTGATTGAGAGACTATTTGAGAGCCTTCATGTGCTAGGGAGTTTATACAGTTGTTGAACTGCACGCTCCAGGTTTCGAGGGACGAGGCGCATAGGATATGTTTGGCGGGGAATGGTTTGCTCCAGGATACCTTTCAGTTTAGTTGGTCCCTCCGTTTTGGATTATTGACGCTTCGATGGGTAGGCTTTGTGTGTGGAGCGTGGCGTTGCAGTCCCTTTGGATAGGGATCTGCCGCCAGAGGCGAGTTCTGGATATCGGCGCTTGGCGTCGGGTGATGGAGGACAGACCGACCGGTAGCGGCATTTCTGATCTCTTTACCTGGATAGCGAATTTTCGAGATGCCAGAGATCGGGTGGACCCTGACGGCAGCATCAGCATCTATATCAGAGTAGCGCAGCGGTAGCGTGGATTTGTTATCTGCGGAGGACCTTATTCGTCGCCTCAATGTGAGCAGAGACAGAGGTCGTGCTCCTTTGAGGATAGTCCTGATTTTCAGGCAGACCGAGCGACGACCACTTTCGTCGAGCGGATGGCGCAGTTGCAGGATCTGGTGGATCGAGGGGTCTGTTTGACCTAGTGCCACGCCGTTGGTGCACGGTGGTGATGCCCCGTCGTTGATACACGACCGTGAGGGTACGTTTATGGTTCGAGTGTAGACAGGTCCGGGTGGTATCTAGGACCTTTTGATGGAGTCATACTCCGGCAGTTATTGTATGGTGCGAGTACCTACTTGGAATCAGACAGCCGAAGACCTTGCCTAGAGGGCGTTCAGGACACGGTGGGGCATCTTGAGCTCTTAGTAAGGGTAATTGGATTGATTAACGCCCTGCCACTCTTTTGGTTTGAGGAATTGAGCTCCAGCTGTACTTGATTACATTGGTAACTAGATCCTCCAGGGATATTATGATCTACTCCCAGAGCGACTTGGAGCATGAGGAGCACTGGTGGATGCGTTACCATGCTGTGTGGGTGAAGCTGTATGCCAGGTTATTGAGATACAAGTTTTAGCTTTAGAAGCTTACCTTCTTGGGTCACCATGTGTTAGCCGTAGGAGCGGCGGTGGAATTCCGGCCAATGTGGATGCTATTTGAGTTTGGCTGAGATCAACATTTATTGTTGAGGTGAGGAGCTTTTTGGATTTGGCAGTGCCAGGAGAGTATGGCGAATGGATGATGAGACTGGTACTAGCGCTGATTTTAGCATCGCCAGTGATGGGAGATGGATTTGCGTGTTACAGTGATGCCTCCCATAGTGGCTTTGGAGTTACAGTAGATTATTGTTGAGCATTCTGTATCACCCCGACAGGGCCACTGTGGTGGCGGATACCTGGAGCCGGATAGCTTTTCGGGGTTGAGTTTAATGATTCCACAGCTGGCGCGGTGTGGACTGTTGAGGAACAGGGCTCGTGGTTGTGTCCCTGAGGGTCCCTTTTGACGGTACACTGCGGTGAAGCAGTCCCTGCGGATGGTCAGGATCCTAGAGTGATTGAGCGAGGACCCTAGCCGATTAGGGCTTCTCTTCTTTGGATGACCATATGGGTATGTCTCGGATCGCCTGGTTGAGCTGGCACCAGGGAGCGGTGTTGGTGCGTGCTACATTGGTTGTTCTCTCTTTTCCCCCAGCCTTTTGTTGGCGTGCGTGATGGTCCTTCCACGTCTCAGCTCAGGAGTGTTAGGCTTGTGGATTCCTCGCCCGTGATGGACTCGTTTCCTTTGAGATCCGCGAGTACTTGTGGTACGAGGGACGCCCGTTGTGAATTCTGGCTCGTGAGATGAGAGAATTACGCAACCGGGCCATGCCGTACTGATTATTATTTTGTTGAGGAGTAGTCACGGGGAGTGAGTAGCGACTGGGGAGTTGGAGACTGTGTTGTTGGATGCTTACCCTTGGCTTTGAACTCCCTTTTGAGCCGTGTTTGTTTCGAGGACGAAACTTTCTTTTAGTGGGGGAGGATGTGAGGACCCGGAAATTCCCACGTTTGATTACTGTTGGATCTGCGGCTTCTGGAGACCCATGTTGGGTGTTTGAGGTGTTTGCGCGCATATTGGACCCAAGATTTGGACTCGGCATGAAAACGGATCAAGTTTGCTTTCCCGGGAATTTTTGAGAAATTTTAGAAGTGGAATTTGGCAAATTGGACAGCGGATTTGGATTCAGCGCGCGAAAACGCTCAAAATGGACTATTTACTTATATTTTTCGGAGCCCGGATGACCCGGCACGGATTTCGAGGTTCGACGGTACTGTTCCGGCGGCCGGAGAGGCGCCGGCAGCGGCGGCGGGCGGCGGAGCGCGGCGGTTGCCCGTGGCGCAGGCGCGCGGTCCACCGCGAAGGCGTGCACCCGGGCGGAGGACGCGTGGCGCCTTCCGGTTGGCCGGCGCAGCGGGCGCGGTCCACGGATTAGGCGCGGGTGCACGGTGGACCGGGTGCGGACACGTGGCTGATTTTGGTTGGCGGGTTCTGGTGCGCGCGGTCCACGCGACGGGAGGCAGGTGCCTCGGGGCGCGTGCCCGACGTGCGGCAGCGGGAGGCGCGGTCGCGCACGTGGGCGCGGCGTGGGCGCGGTCGGGGGCGACGTGGGGGCGCCACGTGGCGCCCCGCGGTTGGTCGGGTGCAGCTGCGCACGCCCGCGTGTCGGGACACGTGGCGCTGCGCAGTTGGCGGGCGCGCGTGCGCCGGGCGCAAGCGGCGTCGGCGGGACGCGTGGCGGGCCCTCGGGCTTTCGGGCGCGCACAGTGTTGGGCCGGGCCCAACACTGTAGCGGCCCGAATGTTCCGGGCGCCCGGAACTTTGGCCCAAAAGTCCAAAGTCGGATTTTTTGGGCTGGGCCTATAAATAGGCGGTTGGCTGGGGCTTTTTGCCCCCTTTCCCGAGCTCCCTTCCCCTTGCACCCTTAAGCAAAGATGGAGATCTTTGTGCTGCGCATCATCTGGCGGAGGCCCGGATTTTTTGGAAGCCGCGGCATCGACGACTTCGGCATCGGAGCGCAGTGTGGCGATTTTTCATCGGAGGCCCGTTATCGTCGCAGTTTGATCTGAGAGGTCTACAGAGCTACTCCTTCAGTATTTTTGGACGATTTCTGCGGCGTTGGAATCACGAGAGGTACGTCTTCGACGTTCGTGTTGATCATCTTGCTGGATTCAGAGTTTATGACACGGTTTTCGAGGCATTTCTATGCCGCTGTTTTCTGGTGGAGTTTTTGGACAGCGGCCCCTTGCCGGAATTTTATCTCCGCAACCGAGTGTCAGATCGAGACGAGCCTATACACTTTTTGGATCTACTCGTCGCAAGGATTATCATTGTATTTTTCCGGGATTTTTCTGAGGTTTGCCCGAAGGTATACTATTCCCCTTTTATCTGTGTTTGAGTTTACAGTTGTGTGGTTGTGAGTGTTTGCGCACCTGTATTGTGGAATTTGTAACTTGGCCTACGGGGCTCGGATTTGGGCGTGCAGGTACCCGTTTCGAAGGTCTCGACGAGACGCTCGCAGTGATATTTTTATTGGAATTTTTGGAGTTCGTTTTACAGGTGAAAATTTCGCATTAAGGGGACTGTTCCCAGCAGATTTGTGATGCTTGGATTTTATGGAATTAAGTGTAACTTTGGGTTGTGTTTTTGTACCCAGGAGGTATTGATCACTGTTCCTGTATCGTTGGATTGGTGGGTGTGTAGAGATATCTGTTTCTGGACTTTCTCAGCTGTGCGACTCCGGACAGTTAGCATTTTCAGGTGGGTGGCCTTGTCTCCAAGATTGATGGACTGTGCTTTAAATCTGCTATAGTAGGACTATGCATGATAGTGAAATGCTTGTGCAGCATGTTAGAATGTAGGAATTGCTATTCCTTGTATTATCTGATGGTATTGTCATCTCCTTGCGTTCTACCATCTGTAAATTATAGTTATTGGAACTTGACCTAGCACCCCGTCATATGTTGCATGTGTAACCAGACTAGTAGAAAACCCTCACTTGGGCTAGGGTTATTTCTGCTTTAGATATCCACACTTCTACTTTCCTGGACATAGTGTCCTTCCTCGCCCGGGTAGTGGGCCGAGTGGTCAGGTGTTATCTTTTAGTGTGGGATGCATGTTACACTCGTGCTTGGGAGCAGAGTGGCGTCTGGTAGATGTAGTTGGTTGTTCATCTGTAGCGGGAGCCGTTTGGGTAGACGGCGGTCCCGAGATGTTTTATTTTTCTTGTTTTATCTGTCGCCGCTGTGCTAGTGACAGCGGTAGATCAGTGTTAGCAGGACCTTAAACCCAGAACCTTTTTGGACACACATATGATTTTTATCAACCAAATGGTTTTTCCAAGCATCGTAGGGTCGCCGGAGTCTGTTCTTGTTTGATTGGACGAAGGCATTAGCCCTTCGAGGCTTGGATATAAAACTTGGTTTCAACTGTTTTCCTAAAAAGAACTAAAAATCATTAAATATGGATTTCTTACAAATCAAAGGGCTTCAGTAAGAAATGTCACCTTTTCCTATAAATTAACCACCCGAGATGATTCGAGTGGTCTGGGTTCTAAGGTCTGCCTTCTTCTTGGGACGAGAACAACGAGAGGCTATGCCTAGAGCCTGTTCTTGTTTGATTTGGATTGTAGGTTCTAGTCTTTCGGGGTTCCCGGACCCTTCCTCGTGTCAGTGGATGCGATGTTGGCCTGTTGAGGCAGTTGTTCGCAGTGGATGCGATGTTGGCCTGTTGAGGCAGTTGTACGCAGTGGATGCAATGTTGGCCTGTTGAGGCAGTTTCTCGCAGTGGATGCGACTTTGTGCTATGAGTTAGTAAAGTGTGATCTAGAGGTTGTTTTCCTGATTAGTAGTGGAGGTGGTTCTCCCACTTAGCTTTGAGGATCTTGGGGTCTGGCAGATCGAGTCGTGGAGGTTTCCCGACTCAGCCATGGTCGTGCATTATCAGATTGAGTCGTTGAGGGTTCTCCGACATAGCTGTGAGAGTGTGTTGGGCTATTCTTGTTTGAGTCGAGGTTCTTTTTCCGACTGAGTTGTGCTTTGAGCTTGGAGTTACCGATCTGTTTGATCGTGGATCATAGCCTGCATGAGCCGCATTTGAGCTTGACAGAGATACTTTACAGAGATACTTGAGATGGGTTACTTTTTACTCGAGCGGGTCGCTCCCCTCGAGTGCCACTCCGGAGTAGGCGAGACCGGGTTGTTTCACCGGCGTGAGATTGAGCTTTTCTATCGCGACTTGTCGTTGCATTTGTCCCTCTGACTGTGCTGGTGTTGGCAGTCATGGACGTCCTACATAAGTCCGCTCCTCCGGGACGTAACGGCAGTAGGTTGGCGCAGGTTTGACTGGACCCGAGGAGGCAGTCAGTTCAGATTGGGTGATCAGAGATGAGAGTTAGTTGTGGCATCATGTTCCTTCTGTTCCACTCTTTGAGCATCTAGATAGAGGCATAGTAGCTGTAGAGTTTACTTTTCCCAGCTTTCCTTACAGCACTGTATTTGTTACTTTATGCCTCTAGTAGACTTAGTGGGCAGACCGTTGGGCTTGTTGGCGGCACCCACTGAGAACTACTTGGGACGTAGTTCTCACACCCGTCGTGGTGTATTTTCCCACAGGGACTTCTACTCCTGTTCCTGCTGCTCCTGTTGCTGCTTCTTCAGATCGAGGTGAGGGAGTCGCGAGCTAGATCCCTACTAGTCGTCGTCCAGAGAGTAGATGTACCCTTATCATTTTGAGAGTTTCTTGTTGAGAGACCTTGTAGTGAGGTATAGAGTTGTACTTTTCTTTCAGAGTTGAGTGACTTGTACTTTGGTGAGGACTTTGTATTAATTTATTTTATTTCTAGCAGGTTATTTTCAGCTCTGATATCTGGATAGTTTAGTAGCTATCTTTTGCAGGTTTGGCGCTTCGTCTATACGGGGTTCACCGTATGGGCGGCGGATCTGTTGGCGAGCCCGGGTCGCAGTTTCGACGCCGGGGCGTGACAGATATCATTTGGGGACTTAAGATGCAAATGGAGGGCTGTGGTGATTGAGTATACTAAAGCTATAGCAGATTTCGAGTTTCCTTTTTGGCATAAGTTTTTGGCACTCGGGACATGTAATAATGTAATTGTAGTTTTTTCTTTCCAACAGGAAACTCAAGACATTTTTCGAGTTGTTAGAGGAGCATCGAATTTTTACCTTGGTCGCTGAAATTCTTAGCATTGGGACTTCAGTTACTGAGCTTGCAGTGCAGTAGTTTTTAGCTTATGTCGAGGGCGGTTGAGTGTTCTCCACCGCGTGGAGCCGCGGACTTGCTTCGGGGCATCCGTTGGGGGCGCGATCTTATGCTTCGCTTTGCGTGCGGACCACGTGGAGGCTAGGTAATTCCGCTGAGCCCAATTGCAAGTGTCGACAAGCAATTGGTGGCGAGCAGAGGTGGGTTGGTTTTCTCTCCAAGTCTGCGGACTTCCTTCTAATTCTATTATGATAGGATTTGCATGCTAGTTTAATTGTTTCATTGGAACTTTGACTAGCACCCCCGTCATATGTTGCATGTGTTTAACCAGACCAATAGAGAACCTTAATCTGGGCTAGGTTCTTTTTAAGCTTTAGACATCCCACACATTGCATTTCTTTTGGACATAGAGTTCCTCGCCCGGGTAGTGGGCCGAGTGGTCAGGGTATTGTGGGACGGGTGTTGCACTCGGGCCTGGGGGCCGAGTGGGGTCTGGTGGCTGTGTTAGGCCAGTGTTAGTGTTTTGGGAACCGTTTTGGGTAAACGGTGGTCCCGGGTCTTTAGTTGTTTCTCCGCTTTACTCGTCACCACCGTGTTGTGATCGTGGTGTACGCGAGTTATTAGAACCTTGAACCCAGAATGCTTTGGACACTCATGATGTTAGTAAACCAGAGTTTTCCTTCCGAATTCCTAGGGGTCACCGGAGCTGATTCTTGTTTGATTGGGCGAAGGCGTCACCCCTAGGAGTTCGGGAAACAAACTTGTTTTCAACTGATTTTCTCAGGAACTAAAATCTATAAAAGTTGGTTTTCTCAATTCAAAACGGCTTTCAAAAAGAGCAATTTTATCCTCACCCGTAGGGGGTTGAGTGAAAATGATATTTTACAATAAAGGTCATCTTTTTCCTTAAATCCCTCCCTCGACCGGGGGAGTGATCTGGGTTCTAAGGCTCTGATTTCCTTCTTAGGTCGAAAACAACGGGAGATTACGCCTATAGCCTGTTCTTGTTTGATTGGGGTCGTAGGTATTAGTTTCCCGGGGTTTTCGGACTCTTTGCGGTTTTGGCTGTGGAGCATCTCCAGCCCGTGAGTTTGTGTGTTGAGATAGTTTCCCACTTAAACCGAGAGGGGCCGAATCCCTGAACGGTAAAGGATCGAGAAACTTCGATAGGCTGAGCCTAGAGTCTGTTCTTGTTTGATTGGAGTTCTAGGCACCGGTCTAACGGGATTCTCGGACCTTTGCCACGTTAGTCGGTTCTTCTCGCCTATGAGTGGGGTGTCGTTGTGGGAGCTGCTTGGAGTGACGGCGGTCCCAGCTGGGTAGTACTTTCCTTTAGTGGGTTAGTGTTGTGAGCTTGAGTCGTAGAGGGTTCTCCGACATAGCTGTGAGAGTGTTTGGGTTATTCATATTTGAGTCGAGGTTCTTTTCCGACTGAGTTGTGCTTTTGAGCTCGTGTTACCGATCTGTTTGATCGTGGATTATAGCCTGCTGAGCCTGGCATTTCATGCCAGTTATGAGATACTTGTGATACTTGAGTTCGTTGGGGTCGCTCCCCTCGAGCTACGCCCCGAGTGCGATGATGATACCGAGCCTGACGAGGCTGCGATGATGCGACTAGTTGATACACTAGAGTTCGCTTGAGATCTCTGATAGTCCGTGTGGGACACCCTACGTAAGACCAAGTCCTGTTTGGGCGTAGTGGCAGTAGAAGAGCGCAGGCTTGACTTTGACTGGACCCTATGAGGCAGTCATAGAGATTGGGTGTTATGTGAGAGAGTATGCATATCATGTGTCTCAGTTGAGTTTTCCTTTGAGCATAGTACTTATGACATATTGTCAGCAGTGAGTGGAGGCATACCATCATCTGTGTTCTTTTTCCTATTGAGCATAGTAGATAGAGGCATGATAGCTGTAGATACTTTTCCAGCTTACTTTTCATTATCACAGTCTTTTTCTGTTATCTTATGCCTCTAGTAGACTTAGGGGGCAGACCGTGGTTCTTGGAGACGGTACCCACTGAGAACTACTGTAGGATGTAGTTCTCACAACCTCTGTCGGTGACAGGTTGCTGAGGCTATTCTTCCGTTCCTGCCGAGCTGGCTTGACGGACCGAGGACAGGGAGTCGCGAGATAGTTCCCTACTAGCATTGTTTCTTTAGAGTGAGGTAGATGTACCATCCCGGACTGTGGGAGCTTGATTATGTATTGTTATATTTCTAGTTTTTAGTTATCTCCCCTTTTGGATTTGTAGATGATGTATAGGTGGATTTCTAATTGTATCACCTTGTATTTGGGGGAGATGGACTTGTATTTACTGTCAGCTTTCTAGTAGTGAGATTTTATATTACAGCTTTTATTTTTCTGCTCTGATATTTCTGTAGCTGTAGTTCTATCTTTTGCAGGTTAGACGCTTCGTCGGTGCGGGGCTTCCCGTATCGACGGCGGATCTGTTAGCAAGCCCGGGTCGCAGTTTCGACCCCGGGGCGTGACACCGACGCACCCACTAGGTCTACCTGAGGCAAAAGGGAGAAGAAGAGTGGTAAACAACAAAACTGCTGAAAAAGGAAACTACCACTACTATGCCTCTAAATGCAACAGTAACCAAACTGTCCCGGTAACCCAATCTATCCACCAGTAAAAACTGGTACTGCCTGCTGTCGCCCTCATCATCAAGCAAATAAAGCCGCGCCGATGTGATGGCAAAACTCAATCACTGTCTAACCCCTATGCTCTAGAGGGGAACTCTGCAACGCTCTAGAGGGGAACTCTATCTGACCCCGACACTCCGGAGGGGAACTCGAGGGGAGCGACCCACACGAGGAAAGCCTCACCGGGCATATAAAGCCGCGCCGGTGTGATAACAAACTCAATCACTGTCTGACCCCCACGCTCTAGAGGGGAACTCCCCAACGCTCTAGAGGGGAACTCGATATCTCACTATAGCAGGACTGGATCATGACTCTGATCAAAGTGGGAAAATCCATCCAGTAAAGGGAAACCCGATCCCCAATCTGATGCATAAGTAACCATCCGGTCAACCGCCTAATATCCGCGGTCACCGTGATACCCACTGTCAACAATCAAGCCCAACAACCGTCACGCGGTCAACCGCCCAATATCCGCGGTCACCGAAATAACCCACAATCACAATCATGTCCCACATCCGACATCCGGTCAACAGCCTACTATCCGCGGTAGCCGCAATAACCCCCAATCCAAAATTGGGTAAAATAATCTGTATCCGGTCAACCACCTACTATCCGCGGTAGCCGCAATACCCCACAACCCATAATCAAATACTACCTGTCCCCGACCCCAAGGTCCCGGCTACACTATCCCGTACCCCTGCTCAAACCCGAGCAATAAGAACCACCTGACTAAAGAATAAGGAGAAAGAAGCAAGCATGGTTTCTCCTAAGTCAAGTTCCAATATAATAGTATAGCAACAAATAGTGGCCTATCTAGATGTCCATACAAGCATACTTATGTCCTGATGAAAGATAAAAGAAAGTGTGACAAATAGTGGTTCCACATGTGTATAAATTAATAGCTCCGCATGGATATAACCACCATGCAAAAATCATTATCCAACCACACATGTCTATAATCCACTAATTACCCTCACATGAACCATCCTCCTATGCATGTCCAAAAATCCACAAGTAGTACCCACTAACAGGATAAATCACCTTGTCCCTAAATAATAGTCAATTCCACATGCAAAGTTAAGTGCTAACCTAGCTAACAATATATCCATACAAGCATGCATAAATTCCGACCACAAGTACTAACATGACAGCAATATTCCCACAAGAATAATTCCACATGATAGGCTCACGATTATCCTAACCAAACATGATTTCCAATAGGGTGATGAATCAATTAATGATAATATAGTGATGTCACTCCCCGGGGTCGAACTGCGATCCGGGCTCGCCCACAGATCCGCCATCTCTACGGAAACTGCCGCACAGACGAAGCGTCTACCCTACAAGTCAGATCTATAGCTAAAAACATGTATCAGAGCTGAACTAAAACCAAAAGCTATAGAATAAAACTGAACATCTGGGATAGTAAAATCTCCACTAGTACACAAATCCTCAAGGTACAAAGTCTCACAGGAATAAAACAAATACTATCCTCACAAGTCTCTCAGAATGTCCAGTACAAAAGTGGAAACATAAAATACACCGGGTACATCTACCTCAGACTCTCAATGCAGGTAAGGAACTAATCGGCCGCGTCCTCACCTCGATCTGCTGTCTCCGCGGGAACCAAGCCGGAACAGCTGCCTCAACCTGTCACCGCAGCGGGTGTGAGATCTACTGCAGAAGGCAGATCTCAGTGGGTACCGTCCCAAAATCCACGGTATGCCCACTAAGTCTACTGGAGGCAAAACAGATAGGTATGCAGATAGATAGATAGATAGATAGATAGATAATGGTAAGCTGAAAGAACTACAGCTAATGTGTCTCAACATAAAGCTTAAAGGAAACTCTATCATAAACATGCTATGCATACTCTCGCTACTGCTAAAATGCCTCAGTATCAATGCTCAAAGGAAAAACCATCTAAGAACATAATATGTGACCACCCGCTCATAACACCCAATCCCAAAGACTGCCACATAGGGTCCAATCAAGCCTGCGCCGTCGACTAGGAACGCACCTGCCCACTACCACACATCCCCGTGAGGACGGGATTTACGTGGGGCGTCCTGTCCGACTATCTCAATCTCAATCAAGTAACCTCCTGGTAACTCGGCCAGGGCATCCACTACCCGGTAACTCTGCCAGGGGTAGGTAACCAACTGGTAACTCGGCCAGAGGCATCAACACATCTACGCATCCGGAGCGTGACCCGAGGGGAGCGACGCCAACGAGCTCAAGTATCACATCAGTCTCAACTGTCTCAATAAACGGCATATGCAGGCTATGATCCACGATCAAACAGATCGGCAACTCAATGCTCAGAAGTACAACTCAGTCGGAAAAGACTCCTCGACTCAAACAAGAAACGCCCAAAACCTCACATGATCTGTCGGAGAACCCTCAACGACTCAATGTGATAATGCACAACTCATGGCTAAGTCGGGAAACCTCCACGACTCGATCTGCCAGAACCCCAAACTCTCAAGCTAAGTCGGAGGTCCACCTCAACGACTAAATCGGAAAAACACAATCTAGAGCAATCACCCAATCCCCACAAGGAAGCTCATCTCACATGACACTAGAACTCAACACACATGCTCTAAAAATCCACTCGGCCCCCCGGCACGAGTATACAAGTACCCTGAACCTATGCCATACCTTTGGCAACTCATAATTTAAAAACCATCTTTGAAAACCTTGATTTTCCTTAAAACAGGTTTCTCGATTTTTAAAACGGTTCGGGTGCACTTAAGATGCAAACAAAGCATGAAGCCTAGTGTCATATAATATCAGGAGTCTACTAAAACTAATCCGGGGTTCCAATAAATTATACAAAAAATTCCATGCAACTATCAGATTAAAAATAGTGAAAAATAACAAGATAACCACGATCAACTTGCGTTTAATAGCATTAAAGGGCATTCCAGAAATTTTGGAGAAATTTCAACCCACCTGAAAAGCATTCCGCAGGCAACGCTGAAGTCGGGGAAGTGCCGGAATTCTGAACGGAAGGAAAAAAATTGAAAACCGCGCCGCGCGCGCACACTGCCGTTAAGCACGAAAGGAAACCTCGGAAGCTGAAATAAATTCCTTGAGTTCCCACAGAACCTGCGTGCAACTGGCTCACCTCACGACTAAATCATGGAGCAAACAAGGGCTCAAGTACCATAAATCTACCACCAAAGTACCAACATTAAGCCTATGCCCATAGCATTTCTCAAATATTTAATCTTCCACAATCCTCAACAAGCACTTAGCACACACATAAAATCTCCAGGCAACAAGCAGCACACTAACAACAAAAGTTCATCCAACCACAATTACATATTCACCAACTTTCATGTTCATCTCTCATGTACACTCCACACACTCCCAGCACTCAAGTTCCAACACCAACTCTTAAGTTCCCATAACAACTTAAACTAATGTGTACTTAATCACAAATGCTCACATACACAAACTGCTTCAACTCACTGCTCAAATACACTTGCCAGGCTCCAAATACATAATTTGCAAGCTCCGAGTATCCCACAGTCCACTCAAAACACAAACCCAACATAAAACATCACATACAAAACCTCCCCAGCACACCCTGCTTCCATAAAAACTCACACAGCACGAAACTCCATTTGCATATCAATTAGTAAAGTGCACATATACAATTCCCTTAATTTAGCCTTACACACTACCACCTTGCACAATTAATCCAATTAACTTGAGGGTGATCCACGTGCCGCCACTGCCGGTCCCAAAAGCCCGCGCGGCACCAAGCTCGCCGCGCACCGAAGATACTGCACCAACACAGAGAGAGAAAGAGGAAACCAAAGTCAGCAAGGCTCTGCCACAAAGCGCGCGTCCGTCGGCAAGGAGACAGCCCCGGACATCAAAAACGCCCTGCGCCGCGCGAGGAATTTCCTACGCACGCGTCGCCGCGCACTGGCCAGCCGTTGCCCGCAAGCTCCCGCGCTGGCTGCCCGCCGCGTGGCGCCCAAGCGCTGCCGCGCGCACGCTGTCGCAGCAGCGAGCGCGCCCGCGCGGCGCCAGGGCCCGCCGCGCGGTGCCCTGGCCAGCAGCGCGCCCCCGCCGCGCGCTGCCTGCGCTGCGCGCCCGCCCGCGCATCGCCAGCATGCGCGCTGCGCGCCCACAGCGCAGCGCCCGCATGCGCGCTGCGCGGCTCCCCTGATGCATCACCCAACAAAACTCCGCTCACCGCAGGTCCTCCACCATGGACAGCATCCAACCTCAATCATCAACAGCAACACCAAACCCCACTTCAAAACCACCAAATCAACCAAAACCAAACCAAAAAAAACTCTAAAGAAAAACCAAACCGAGCTCACCAAAAACTGCATGAAACCTCGTTGAGCTCGACGCGCGCACTTCGCTCGCTCCACGTGGCTTCTAGGAGGAAGGCCATCATCGAACCACTCCCAACATCATCTTCCCTCTTCTTTTTCTTCTTCTTCTTCTTTCTTTTCTCTCTTTTCCCTTCCCTCTGTTCCCTCACATTTCCTCTGTTTTGCTCTTAAGAGGAAGACGATGACGTGGCTGCATTAATTAAGGTTGGTGGCTTAATTAATGAGATGCCAAATGACCAAAAAGCCCTCCAAGGTAAAATATCTAAACCACCCACCAGCAACAAAGCCCAAACATAACTCCTCCTACTTTCTTAAATCATCTCAGATTAAAGGCAACCCATTAGATAATTTCCTTAATTAATTAATTTAATTCCCTTTTTGCCAACTCCAAGTCACTTTTTGCCTTCGGGGTCTCCGCACCGGTCCGAAACCTCCCGAACCCCGCCGTAATCTGAAAATATACCTGTTCCCAGTGTTCCCAAATTTTCTGTACACCACGGTTGAGTCGGGGCTTTCCCAAAAATCAGTCCTCAATCGGCGCACAATGCCCGAAAAAACTCCGAATCAAACTGGGGCTTCCGCGTAGATCCGAATCAACCCGACATCATCTGTACACACACAAGCAACATTCCCGAGGCAATTTATCCACACCACGACATCTCACGAGGTCGGTGCGCTATCCGAAATCCCGGTACACTACAAGGGATTCCTCTAACAGTCCTAGTGAGCATGTCGAAATAAGGGGTACACAACAACCACCCACCTCAATCGCGAAGCACGGATCCAAATGCGCCCACACTCCAGGGAAACCTCGGTACACCGCAAAACTGCAACAATAACCCACACGAGGCACAATTAATTCTCAAATCCTCAATTTACCGCTGTCCACAAAAACAGCCAAAAAAAGGCTAAATTTCACCTGTGATAAGACCTCAGAAAAATTCTAGAAAAATAAACATTGCGATCCTCGCGGCGAGACGATCGAAATGAGTACTTGCACGTCCAAATCCGACACCCGTAGTCCAAGAAACAAATGAAGCACCGCCGCGAGCCAAAATTCCTCACAACAAATATTCTGCGGCAAATAGTTCAGAAGATGCATAAATCTCACCTCTGTGCTGTCCTCCAAAAATTCCAGAAAAATCACCGTTGCATTCCCCGCGTCGAGTAGATGAAAATCGAGTATTCATACGTCCAAATCCGATACTCGTAGGCCAAGATATAAATCCGACAAGCCCGTGCTGTCCAAAAAGCCACCACAGAAAATTGGGTCAAAAGGTGCCTCGGAAACTATGCCAAAAGTTCGAAACAGAGCAAAGCGATCAACACAAAAATAGAAGGCCTACCTCTCAAGAACACGCCGCCATGAAAATTGTCCAAAAATTCCAACCGGGTGATCCAGAGTGGCATGCGCACCGAAAAGCGACCATAGGAGCCAAAACCGAAGAAGCGTCGAAGTACGCCGCATTGCAGAAAATGCTGATGCCGCGGCCTCCAAAAATTCTGGGAATCTATCAAAGGGTGGAGGAGAGAGAGAGAGGAAGAACTTCTCTGAAGAAACCTCCGAGAGAAAAGGCCCCCATCAGCCCAAAAACGAAGATCTTCTGGGCCTATTTATAGGCCCAGCAAAACAATTCAAGAAATGGCCATTGGATCCCCACATTCGGGCGCCCGGAATAGTTTGGGCGCAAACAGTGCGCCCGAACCCGCCTGATCCCAGCCGTTCATCAACGCCCGGATTCACCTCAGGCTACCACGAGGCCCCGAACAGGCAACAGCCAAGACGGCCAACTGCCATGCGCCGCGTGGCCCGCGCGGAGGCTGACGCGTGGCGCGCGCACGCACGGGAACCGCGCGTCAACGCGTCGGCCGCCACGCCCACGAGCGCGCCAGCACTGCCTGCGCCCCCGTGTCGCGCTTGCATCCCGTGGCACTAACCACCCTGCTCCATGGACCGCGCCCGTGCACCAGCCAATCCAAAGATCCCACGTGTCAAAACTCGCCAACCAAAAAATGCCACGTGGCACAGTCCCCCGCTGCACCGCGCGCACCTACCCGCGCGCCTGCCCGCGCCCGCGCCTGCCCGCGCCTGCTCTGCCATGCTCCGCCGCCGTCGGCGTTGCCCCCTGTGCCAGAACAGTACCCTACTGCCTCGAAATCCGTGCCAGGTCATCTGGGCTCCGAAAAATTCAAGTAAATAATCCATTTTGATCGTTTCCGCGCGCTGAATCCAAATCCGCTGTCCGTTTTGCCAAATTCCATTTCTAAAAATTGTCGAAATAATCCGGAAAGGTGTTCTTACTCCAATTTTCACGCTGAGTCCAATATTAATATCCGTTTCACGCGGAACCACTTCTAAACATTCGACAGGGTCATCCGACTATCCACGTGATCCATTTAACACCCGAAGTCCATCACTTGTGTCCAAATTGGAGCAGAAACACCGCCGACACGCCACATAGGCCTCCAGGAGTTGCTGGTCACACTGTAGAAGCCCTGCAGAGATTCGGGTCACCACATCCTCCCCAACTAAAAGAAAGTTTCGTCCTCGAAACTAACGCAACTCAAAAGGGAGTCTTAAAACTAGGGTTGGTACTCAACACCGCCGTCTCCAGCTCACAAGTCACCAGTCACTCCCCGTGATTACCCCTCAGCAACAACAACCAGTACGGCATGGCCCAATTGCGTAATTCTCACATCTCACGAGCCAGAATTCGCGACGGGCGTCCCTCGTACTCCAAACTCTCACAGATCTCAAAAGAAAAGAGTCAATCACGGGTGAGGGATCCAAAAGCATAACACTCCTGTGCTGAGACGTGGTAAAACCCCAGGGACTCCAACAAAAGCTGGGGGAAAAGGAAAGAAAAGAAAAGTACAACACACATCAACACCACACCCTGGTGCCAACTCGACCAGTGCAACCGAAAACACCCCCACGCGATCATCCAAGAAAGGAAGAAGCCTTAACAAGCCGGGGTCTTCACTCGGTCACTCTCAAATCCTGACCATCCGCGTGGACTGCTCCACCGCAGTCTACTATCAAAAGGAACCCCCAGGGACACAACCTCGAGCCCTGTTCACCTCAACGGTCCCACCCAGCGCCAGCTACGGAATCATCAAACTCAACCCCAAATAGCTCTCCGGCTCCAGGTATCCGCCACCACAGTGGCCCTGTCGGGGTGATACTGGATGCTCATCAATAATCCTACTGTAACTCCATAGCCACTATGGGAGGCATCACTGTATCTCGCAATTCCATCTCCCATCACTGGCGATGCTAAAATCAGCGCTGGTATCCGTCTAATCATCCATTCATCCAGCTCTGCTGGCACTGCCCAGTTCAAGAAGCTTCTCGTCTCAACAATAAATGTCAGTCTCGGCCAATCTCAAATAGATCTTGGCCGGATTTCCACCGCCGCTCCAACGGCTAGAATAATGTGGCCCAGGCAGGTATGTTCCCAAAGCTAAAAGTTGCACCTCAATAATTCGGCCCACAGCTTCCTTCACACAGACATTGCAGTACCATTCACAAGTGCTCCACAAGCTCCAAGTCACTCTGGGAGTCCATCTAATACCTATGCAGAACATATTTACCAATCCGACCAAGTACAGCTGGAACACACAATTCCTCAAATCATAAAGGCGACGGGGCATTAGTCATTCCATCTGGCCTCACTATACTCATAATGCCCTTACCGTGTCCTGGACACCATCTTGGCAAAATACTCAGTCGTATGATTCCAAACAGGTACACACATCACAAACAAACAACTGCCGGAGTATAACTCCATCAAAAGGTCCTAAATAATATTCGGGCCTGCCTGTGCTCAAACCATAAAGGAACCCTCACCGTCGTGTATCAACGACGTGGCAACAGCACCGTATATCAACGGCGTGGCACTAGGTCAAATAGACCCTTGATCCCTCAAATCCTGCGACGGTGCCATCAACTCTCCCAGCTCTACAGATGATATCCATGAGGTGCTATAGTAGTTGGCGCGGTTCCCAGAACCGCGTTAATCGCAATCTCAATCTCCCTATCTGGCGGCATAATCATCGGCTCGAGTGGACTCACACTCGGGATCTCGCGGGCGATAGGAATATCCTTTAGTCCCGGTGCCGCCGTAGGCACCTCTCACATTGTCGCTATAACCTGTGTGCTCGAACAGTCTCAATTAAACAAGCCTCCTTTTGTCTGCCTTGCAGAAGGTCACAGTCACCTCTCTCCGCACTTAACCATCCAGTGGTACTGTGCCAACCAATCCCAAGCACTGGGTCAAAACACCGAACTGCCACCCATACCAATAGGTCTGCCAGTATAACTCGTGGTCTCAGCGGCAGTGGACAAGATCCACAAGCTTCCTTCACATGCGCAACTCCAATAGTAACCTGTACCTCTAGTGCACGTGGTAACAACTCTACCTCTAGTCCATGCTGGAATGCAAAGTGCACTAACTCCGACTGCTGGGATGTAAACACACCTGTGACAACCCGATCTACCGCCGTGGCGCCCTCCAACCAGGCGGCACAACTCATCCACACCATGCAAGCAGTTGTCGCTCAGTCTGCCAGAAAGCATCTAGACCAATCACAAAGGGAGCACGACCTCTGTCTCTGCTCACCCTGTGGCGACAGATATGGTCCTCCGCAGACAACAAATCCACGCTACCGCTGCGCTTCTCTGATATAGATGTTGATGCTGCCGTCGGGGTCCGCTCGACCTCTGGCGTCTCAGAACTCTACTACCCTGGGAAAGAAATCGAGAATGCCTCCTCCGACTGATATGTCCTCCATCACCCGGCGCCAAGCGCCTCAATCAGAGCTTGCCTCAGGCAGCAAATCCCAATCCAAAGGAACTACAATGCCACGCTCCATAACCGGCGCCTACTCCAATGAGGCGTCCTAAATCCATAATGGAGGGACCCAACGGTTTAAAAGGTATCATGGCGCAATCCACTCTCAGATACTCATATCCTATGCGCCTCATCCCTCTACACTTGGAGCGCGCAGTTCAGCAACTGCGTTAACTCTTGACACAAAGAGGCTTTCAAGTACTCTCTCCATCCCCACCGAACACGGCCCTGCCTCCAAAGGTTCCCTACTTAAACCCACAAATCGGGGTGACTCATCCGCCAAAGCTGGCTTACTCGATTGATGCAATCCCACAGCTTACCAGCTGTCAACTGTCCCCCTTGCCTCGGTGCCCCAGCACTAAACGTCGGCACGGAGGGGGCTACTCGATACTCCGACATCCGTGTCACCTCACTGCTCCGACAACTGCACCACTACGCCGCTCCAACAACTGTGTCACTACTCCGACAACTGTGTCACTGCTCCGACAACTGTGTCACTGCTCCGCTACCCACATCGCCGCCGATCTGCCTCAAACACACCTACCCTTCGGGTCCGGAGCTCTCAGACTCCAATCTAGGTATCCGGCCCGAAACAACCAGCTCAGACCCAACTGCTGCACCAAGGTGCACCCGGGTCATGGCCTAGCGTCGGGGAGACACCGCTCGCCACGACAAAACCGCAAATCAGCACACCACAAACACACGACCCAATCTAGCGAAAGTCAAAGATATCCCCATATTTCTGTAACTTTATGTTGTCTGCAGCCAACATAACTGTCCCACAGAAATAGGATATGTCGATCCCTCTTCACTCACAGGAAAAGTCAAATAAATAAATCACCGACTTTCGCAAAATGTCGCGTCTCTCACGCCCTAACATCCTAGGGTCCGCCAAAAGCCTAGGGTTTCCTAAGTCCCAACTGACCTATCCCTAAGCTCTGATACCACCTAATCTGTCACGCCCCGGGTGTAAACCAGAACCCGGGCCCGTCTACAGATCCGCCGTGCACACGGTATTTCCCGCGTACACGAAGTGCCAAAAACCTGCTCAGATAAAAGAGATAATAAAAAGAGCATAAAACAGAGCTGAACTAAAAACTAATACATCTCAGTCTGAAGATGGAAATAAAATACAGTACATCTATAAAAATAATACATCTGTCTCGCCCAGCTCACCAAATAAAATACAAACAGCTGGTTAAAGCCAGACCCAAAAGTAAAGTACAACCGTCTGAGGAAAAAGGGTACACCAATAGTCCAGCTAACTCGCTCGTCCTGCCTCGAGATCTATCTACTCAGCCGTCCTCTCACCTCGACCCGCCGCTGAAAACCTAGCAGCCCCCGCATAAGACACTGCAAAACAAGGAGAAGACAAAGAGGAAAGGAAAAAAAATGGGGGTGAGAACTACTATAAAAACAGTAGCCTCCCCTAGTGGGTAAAGCGTCAAACTCCGACGCACCCACTAGGTCTACCAGAGGCAAATGGGAGAAGAAGAGTGGTAAACAACAAAACTGATGAAAAAGGAAACTACCACTACTATGCCTCTAAATGCATCAGTAACCAAACTGTCCCGGTAACCCAATCTATCCACCAGTAAAAACTGGTACTGCCTGCTGTCGCCCTCATCATCGGGCAAATAAAGCCGCGCCGACGTGATAGCAAAACTCAATCAGTGTCTAACCCCCATGCTCTAGAGGGGAACTCCCCAACGCACTAGAGGGGAACTCTATCTGACCCCGACACTCCGGAGGGGAACTCGAGGGGAACGACCCACACGAGGAAAGCATCACCGGGCATATAAAGCCGCACCAGTGTGATAACAAACTCAAACACTGTCTGACCCCCACGCTCTAGAGGGGAACTCCCCAACGCTCTAGAGGGCTACTCGATATCTCACTATAGCAGGACTGGATCATGACTCTGATCAAAGTGGGAAAACCCATCCACTAAAAGAAAACCCGATCCCCAATCTGATGCATATGTAACCATCCGGTCAACCACCTAATATCCGCGGTCACCGTGATACCCACTGTCAACAATCAAGCCCAAAAATCGTCACGCGGTCAACCGCCCAATATCTGCGGTCACCGAAATAACCCACAATCACAATCATGTCCCACATCCGACATCCGTTCAACAGCCTACTATCCGCGGTAGCCGCAATAACCCCCAATCCAAAATCGGGTAAAATAATTTGTATCCGGTCAACCGCCTACTATCCACGGTAGCCGCAATACCCCACAACCCATAATAAAATACTACCTGTCCCCGACCCCAAGGTCCCGGCTACACTATCCCGTACCCCTGCTCAAACCCGAGCAACAAGAACCACCTGACTGAATAATAAGGAGAAAGAAGCAAGCATGGTTTCTCCTAAGTCAAGTTCCAATATAATAGTATAGCAACAAATAGTGGCCTATCTAGATGTCCATACAAGCATACTTATGTCCTGATGAAAGATAAAAGAAAGTGTGACAAATAGTGGTTCCACATGTGTATAAATTAATAGCTCCGCATGGATATAACCACCATGCAAAAATCATTATCCAACCACACATGTCTATAATCCACTAATTACCCTCACATGAACCATCCTCCTATGCATGTCCAAAAATCCACAAGTAGTACCCACTAACAGGATAAATCACCTTGTCCCTAAATAATAGTCAATTCCACATGCAAGGTTAAGTGCTAACCTAGCTAACAATATATCCATACAAGCATGCATAAATTCCGACCACAAGTACTAACATGACAGCAATATTCCCACAAGAATAATTCCACATGATAGGTTCACGATTATCCTAACCAAACATGATTTCCAACAGGGTGATGAATCAATTAATGATAATATAGGGATTCCTCTAACAGTCCTAATTAATGATAATATAGGGATTCCTCTAACAATCCTAGTGAGCATGTCGAAATAAGGGGTACACAACAACCACCCACCTCGATCGCGAAGCACGGATCCAAATGCGGCCACACTCCAGGGAAACCTCGGTACACCGCAAAACTGCAACAATAACCCACACGAGGCACAATTAATTCTCAAATCCTCAATTTACCGCTGTCCACAAAACCAGCCAAAAAAAGGCTAAATTTCACCTGTGATAAGACCTCAGAAAAATTCCAGAAAAATAAATATTACGATCCTCGCGGCGAGACGATCAAAACGAGTACTTGCACGTCCAAATCCGACACCCGTAGGCCAAGAAACAAATGAAGCACTGCCGCGAGCCAAAATTCCTCACAACAAATATTCTGCGGCAAACAGTTCAGAAGATGCATAAATTTCACCTCTGCGCAGTCCTCCAAAAATTCCAGAAAAATCACCATTGCATTCCCCGCGTCGAGTAGATGAAAATCGAGTATTCATACGTCCATATCAGATAATCGTAGGCCAAGATATAAATCCGACAAGCCCGTGCTGTCCAAAAAGCCACCATAGAAAATAGGGTCAAAAGGTGCCTCGGAAACTGTGCCAAAAGTTCGAAACAAAGCAAAGCAATCAACACAAAAATAGAAGGCCTACCTCTCAAGAACACGCTGCCATGAAAATCGTCCAAAAAATCCTACCGGGTGATCCAGAGTGCCTTGCGCACCGAAAAGCGACGATAGGAGCCAAAACCGAAGAAGCGCCGAAGTGCGCCGCGTTGCAGAAAATGCTGATGCCGCGGCCTCCAAAAATTCTGGGAATCCATCAAAGGGTGGAGGAGAGAGAGAGGACGAACTTCTCTGAAGAAACCTCCTAGAGAAAAAGGCCCCCATCAGCCCAAAAACGAAGATCTTCTGGGCCTATTTATAGGCCCAGCAAAATAATTCAAGAAATGACCATTGGGTCCCCACATTCGGGCGCCCGAAACAGTTCGGGCGCAAACAGTGCGCCCGAACCCGCCTGATCCCAGCCGTTCATCAACGCCCGGATTCACCTCAGGCTGCCACGTGGCCCCGAACAGGCAACAGCCAAGACGGCCAACCGCCATGCGCCGCGTGGCCCGCGCGGAGGCTGACGCGTGGCGCGCCCACGCACGGCAACCGCGCGTCAACGCGTCGGCCGCCGCGCCCACGTGCGCGCCAGCACCGCCTGCGCCCCCGTGTCGCGCACGCATCCTGAGGCACCAGCCTCCCTGCTCCATGGACCGCGCCCATTCACTAGCCAATCCAAAGATCCCACGTATCAAAACTCGCCAACCAGAAAATGCCACGTGGCACAGTCCCCCGCTGCACCGCGAGCGCCTACCCGCGCGCCTGCCCGCCCCCGCGCGCTGCTCGCGCCTGCCCGCGCCTGCTCTGCCGTGCTCCGCCGCCGCCCGCGTTGCCCCCGGTGCCGGAACAGTACCCTACTGCCTCGAAATCTATGCCAGGTCATCCGAGCTCCGAAAAATTCAAGTAAATAATCCATTTTGATCATTTTCACGCGCTGAATCCAAATCCGCTGTCCGTTTTGCCAAATTCCATTTCTAAAAATTGCCGAAACCATCCGGAAAGGTGTTCTTACTCCAATTTTCACGCTGAGTCCAATATTAATATCCGTTTCACGCGGAACCACTTCTAAACATTCGACAGGGTCATCCGACTATCCACGTGATCCATTTAACACCCGAAGTCGATCACTTGTGTCCAAATTGGTGCAGAAACACCGCCGACACGCCACATAGGCCTCCAGGAGCTGTTGATCACACTATAGAAGCCCTGCAGAGATTCAGGTCACCACATCCTCCCCCACTAAAAGAAAGTTTCGTCCTCGAAACTAACGCAACTCAAAATGGAGTCTTAAAACTAGGGTTGGTACTCAACACCGCCGTCTCCAGCTCACAAGTCACCTGTCACTCCCCGTGATTACCCGTCAGCAACAACAACCAGTACGGCATGGCCCAATTGCGTAATTCTCTCATCTCACGAGCCAGAATTCGCGACGGGCGTCCCTCGTACTCCAAACTCTCACAGATCTCAAAAGAAACGAGTCAATCACGGGCGAGGGATCCAAAAGCATAACACTCCTGTGCTAAGACGTGGTAAAACCCCAGGGACTCCAACAAAAGCTGGGGGAAAAGGAAAGAAAAGAGAAGTACAACACACATCAACACCACACCCTGGTGCCAACTCGACCAGTGCAACCCAAAACACCCCCACGCGATCATCCAAGAAAGGAAGAAGCCTTAACAAGCCGGGGTCTTCACTCGGTCACTCTCAAATCCTGACCATCCGCGTGGACTGCTCCACCGCTGTCTACCATCAAAAGGAACCCCCAGGGACACAACCTCGAGCCCTGTTCACCTCAACGGTCCCACCCAACGCCAGCTACGGAATCATCAAACTCAACCCCAAATAGCTTTCCGGCTCCAGGTATCCGCCACTACAGTGGCCCTGTCGGGGCGATACTGGATGCTCATCAATAATCCAACTGTAACTCCATAGCCACTATGGGAGGCATCACTGTATCTCGCAATTCCATCTCCCATCACTGGCGATGCTAAAATCAGTGCTGGTATCCGTCTAATCATCCATTCGTCCAGCTCTGCTGGCACTGCCCAGTCCAAGAAGCTTCTCATCTCAACAATAAATGTCAGTCTCGGCCAACCTCAAATAGCATCCATCTTGGCCGGATTTCCACCGCCACTCCAACGGCTAGAATAATGTGGCCCAATCAGGTATGTTCCCAAAGCTAAAAGTTGCACCTCAACAATTCGGCACACAGCTTCCTTCACACAGACATTGCAGTACCATTCACAAGTGCTCCATAAGCTCCAAGTCACTCTGGGAGTCCATCTAATACCTATGCAGAACATATTTACCAATCGGACCAAGTACAGCTGGAACACACAATTCCTCAAATCTTAAAGGCGACCGGGCATTAGTCATTCCATCTGGCCTCACTATACTCATAATGCCCTTACCGTGTCTTGAACACCATCTTGGCAAAATACTCAGTCGTATGATTCCAACCAGGTACACACACCACAAACAAACAACTGCCGGAGTATAACTCCATCAAAAGGTCCTAAATAATATCCGGGCCTGCCTGTGCTCAAACCATAAAGGAACCCTCACCGTCGTGTATCAACAAGGTGGCAACACCACCGTATATCAATGGCGTGGCACTAGGTCAGACAGACCCTCGATCCCTCAAATCCTACGACGGTGACATCAACTCTCCCATCTCTACAGATGATATCCATGAGGTGCTATAGTAGTTGGCGCGGTTCCCATAACCGCGTTAATCGCAATCTCAATCTCCCTATCTAGCGGCATAATAATCGGCTCGAGTGGTCTCACACTCGGGATCTCGCGGGCGATAGGAATATCCTTTAGTCCCGGTGCCGCCGTAGGCACCTCTCACATTGTCGCTATAACCTGTGTGCTCGAATAGTCTCAGTTAAACAAGCCTCATTTTGTCTGCCTCGGAGAAGGTCATAGTCACCTCTCTCCGCACTTAACCATCCAGTGGTACTGTGCCAACCAATCCCAAGCACTAGGTCAAAACACCGAACTGCCACACATACCAATAGGTCTGCCGGTATAACTCGTGGTCTCAGCGGCACTGGACATGATCCACAAGCTTCCTTCACATGCGCAACACAATTAGTAACCTGTACCTCTAGTGCACGTGGTAACAACTCTACCTCTAGTCCATGCCGGAATGCAAAGTGCACTAACTCCGACTGCTGGGATGTAAACACACCTGTGACAACCCGATCTACTGCCATGGCGCCCTCCAACCAGGCGGCACAACTCATCCACACCATGCAAGCGGTTGTCGCTCAGTCTGCCAGAAAGCATCTAGACCAATCACAAAGGGAGCACGACCTCTGTCTCTGCTCACACTGAGGCGACGGATATGGTTCTCCGCAGACAACAAATCCACGCTACCGCTGCGCTACTCTGATATAGATGCTGATGCTGTCGTCGGGGTCCACTCGACCTCTGGCGTCTCAGAACTCTACTACCCTGGGAAAGAAATCGAGAATGCCTCCTCCGACTGATTTGTCCTCCATCACCGGCGCCAAGCGCCTCAATCAGAACTTGCCTCAGGCAGCAAATCCCAATCCAAAGGAACTACAATGCCACGCTCCATAACCGGCGCCTACTCCAATGAGGCGTCGTAAATCCATAATGGAGGGACCCAACGGTTTAAAAGGTATCATGGCGCAATCCACTCTCAGATACTCATATCCTATGCGCCTCGTCCCTCTACACATGGAGCGTGCAATTCAGCAGCTGCGTTAACTCTTGACACAAAGAGGCTTTCAAGTACTCTCTCCATCCCCACCGAACACAACCCTGCCTCCAAAGGTTCCCTACTTAAACCCACAAATCGGGGTGACTCATCCGCCAAAGCTGGCTCACTCGATTGACGCAATCCCACAGCTTACCAGCTGTCAACTGTCCCCCTTGCCTCGGTGCCACATCACTAAACGTCGGCACGGAGGGGGCTACTCGATACTCCGACATCCGTGTCACCTCACTGCTCGGACAACTGCGCCACTACGCTGCTCCAACAACTGTGTCACTGCTCCGACAACTGTGTCACTGCTCCGCTACCCATATCGCCGCTGATCTGCCTTAAACACTCCTACCCTTCGGGTCCGGAGCTCTCAGACTCCAATCTGGGTATCCGGCCAGAAACAACCAGCTCAGACCCAACTGCAGCACCAAGGTGCACCCGGGTCATGGCCCAGCGTCGGGGAGACACCGCTCGCCACGACAAAACCGCAAATCAGCACACCCCAAACACACGACCCAATCTAGCGAAAGTCAAAGACATCCCCCTATTTCTGTAACTTTATGTTGTCTACAGCCAACATAACTGTCCCACAGAAATAGGATATGTCGATCCCTCTTCACTCACAGGAAGAGTCAAATAAATAAATCACCGACTTTCGCAAAATGTCGCGTCTCTCACGCCCTAACATCCTAGTGTCCGCCAAAAGCCTAGGGTTTCCTAAGTCCCAACTGACCTATCCCTAAGCTCTGATACCACCTAAAATGTCACGCCCCGGGTGTAAACCAGAACCCGGGCACGTCTACAGATCCGCCGTGCACACGGTATTTCCCGCGTACACGAAGTGCCAAAAACCTGCTCAGATAAAAGAGATAATAAAAAGAGCATAAAACAGAGCTGAACTAAAAACTAATACATCTCAGACTGAAGCTGGAAATAAAATACAGTACATCTGTAAAAATAATACATCTGTCTCTCCCAGCTCACCAAAAAAAATACAAACAGCTGGCTAAAGCCAGACCCAAAAGTAAAGTACAACCGTCTGAGGAAAAAGGGTACACCAATAGTCCAGCTAAGTCGCTCGTCCTACCTCGAGATCTATCTACTCAGCCGTCCTCTCACCTCGACCCGCCGCTGAAAACCCAACAGCCCCCGCATAAGACACTGCAAAATAAGGAGAAGACAAAGAGGAAAGGAAAAAAATTGGGGGTGAGAACTACTATAAAAACAGTAGCCTCCCCTAGTGGGTAAAGCCTCAAACTCCGACGCACCCACTAGGTCTACCAGAGGCAAAAGGGAGAAGAAGAGTGGTAAACAAAAAAACTGCTGAAAAAGGACACTACCACTACTATGCCTGTCATGCCCCGGTGTCACGCCCCGGGGTCGAAACTGCGACCCGGGCTCGCCAACAGATCCGCCTCCTATGCCAAACCCCGCATAGGCGAAGCGTCCTACCTGCAAGATAAGTACTACAGCTAACAGATATCAGAGCTATAAATGAAAATCTGCTGTATAACTAAAATCAATCACTGTACAACTGGAAATAATACAACAATGTCCAATCTCCCAAAATGATAATCATACAATATCCTCATATACAAAATCAGAACTCAACAGGGAGGTATCTCCAATAAATACATCAGTGTACAGTCTCTCGATACAAAACATATCCTCACTATATCAGTCTCTCAACAGAGAAAATAAAAAGACCAGTCTACGGAAGATCTCCTCTGAAGGGGTACCGCTACTCTCCAACGACGGGTAGGGACCTAGCTCGCGACTCCCTCGCCTCGATCAACAACCGCAGAATCGGCAACACCCGCTAAGACTCTGCAAAACAAAGGAGAGGAAGGAAAGGGGGGGGGGGGGGGGGGGGGACCCCAATGGGCGTGAGAACTACACCAAAAAGGGAGTTCTCAGTGGGTACCACCGCCAGCCCGACGGTCAGCCCACTAAGTCCTCTAGGGGCAATAAAATAACTAATGCAGTAAGAACTGAAGAAGAAGGCAGGAGACTCTCAACAGCTACCATGCCTCTATCTACAGGCTCAAAAGGGGAAAACTCTGATAGAGATATGCAATCACTCGCACACGAGGTGCTCAATCGACCCAATCGAGCTGACTGCCACATCGGGTCCTGTCAAACCTGCGCCCACCTACAACCACCTCCCGCTAACAGGCAGGAATTACATAGGGCGTACAAACGGACTAACTCGCTATCGAGTAGTGGCTCATGCAGGCTATAGTCAAAATCCACGCTCTCTCACAGAACGGATAGACTCAAGATGCTCAACCTCTCACACAACGATCAAGGTGCTCACAACAACACAGGACCACCGTCAAACCAAACGGCTCCCAACAACACTAGCACCGGTCTAAACACAACTGCCAGCCTCCACTCGTCCCCCAGGCACGAGTGCAAAAGTAAAAGTATTCGTCTGAATAGACCCAATCGATGGACCAGTAAAACAGGCACTGCCTGCTCAATCTGTCTCGAGTAACTACTCGTAAATCGGTGCTCACTGACCGATATAAAAGATCTGGCTCTCACTGGCCAATAAACAATATCTGGCACTCACAGGCCGATGTCTCAGTCGCCTACTCCGAAGTGGCACTCGTGGGGAGCGACCCACACGAGTAAAGTATCACTGTAACAAGTCTCACTGTAACAAGTATCGCGAGATAGCAGGACTGGATCACGACTCTAATCAAAGTGGGAAAACTCATTTACTAAAGGGAAACCCGATCCCCAAACTGATACAACAATAAACGATAAGTGGAAACTCCATCCACTCGGGGAAAGTCTAATACCCAATCTGAAACATAAATAAATATCTGGTAAACCGCCCAATATCCGCGGTTGCCGCAATACCCTGCCAGCCGCAATCCAGCACAACCCGTCCCTGACACCAATGTCCCTGCTACACTACCCCAGACCCCTGCTCACACCTGAGCAACACAGACCGCCTGACTAACAAGAAGGAGAAAAGAAAAGAACATGGTTTCTCCTAAGTCAAGTTCCAATATATAGTGCAGCAGTAAAAGATGGCCTAACTACGTGTCCATACAAGCATGCTTTTATCCCCAGGAACGAAGAAAGATAGTGAAACATAAAGTAGCATAGCATGCTAAAACATTTCTACTATGATACACCAATATCAAATAAGTAGGCCAATACCTGAACATGCATGATCTCTATATCATCTAGTGTGGGAATAAATAAAACCGTCTGTCAGAAGACAAGACACAAATTCACCAAACGTGAACCATGATCAGGTATACATCAATTCACAAAATCTAGGCCATTCCCTGCTTACCTCTCATTCATATCAGTTGAACATCAGTTCTGCATGCTATCAGTCAAAGGGGTGACATTCCCACACGAGTACTTACATTAAACATAACAACCCTATCATTTTCTTATACAGATACCAATATTATGTTTACCCACCTGAAGAGCTTAATCCAAGGCAAACCTGAGGTCGGTGAAGAGCGTGGCCATTTGCCAACAACTGCAGAACCCGCATCCACGGTACACGTCGCACCAGCCTCGGCTCCTAACAGCTGAAATACCCGAAAACCATCATCTCCAGTTCCAACAGGTTCAAAGACCCAAGCAAACCTTCCAGGGTACAAAAATAAGGTCCAAAGTTACACTTAATTCCACAATTTACCCAAATAAATCACAACCTGAAATCAGCCTCAAAGATGTCAATTATTCACATGCGAAAAGGGCTCCGAAAATTCCAATAAAAATAATACTGAAATCTTCGCGTCGAGACCTTCAAAACGGCTACCTGCACGCCCAAATCCGAGCCCCGTAAGCCGAGTTACAAATTCCACAGTACAGGTGCGCAAAATCTCACAACCACACAACTGTAATACTCTGTACAGTAAAAAGGGGAAACAGTATACCTTCGGGCTACCCTCAGAAAAATCCCCAAAAAATACGATGATAATCCTTGCGACGAGTAGATGCAAAAAGTGTATAGGCTCGTCTCCATCCGACACTCGAGTGCGGAGATAAAATTCTGGCAAGGGCCAGCTATCCAAAAACTCCACCAGCAAAACATCGGCTTAGAAATGTCTCGAAAACCATGCCATAACCTCTAAATCCAGCAAGATAATCAATACGGAAAATGAAGGCGTACCACTCATGAATCCAACGCCGTAAAAATCATCCAAAAATACTAAAGGAGTAGCTCTGTGGCCCTCTCAAATCGAACTGCGACGATAACGGGCCTCCGATGAAAGATCGTCCTTCTGTGCTCCGATGCCGAAGTCGTCGACGCCGCGGCTTCCAAAAAATCCGGGCCTCTGCCAGAAGATGCGCAACACGAAGATCTCCAACCTTGCTGAAGGGTCCAAGGGCAGGGGAGTTTGGCAACAGCCTCAAACTTGGGGTGGAAGAGGGCTTTAAATAGGCCCAGCCCGAAAAATCCAACCTTGGACTTTTTGGGCCCAAAACCGGGCGCCCGGAACATTCGGGCCGCTACAGTGTTGGGCCCGGCCCAACACTGTGCGTGCCCGGAAGCTCTAGACGCCGCCATGTGTCCGCCCGACACTCCCCGCGCCCGGCGCACGCGCGCCCGCGATTCGCGGAGCGCCGCGTGGCCGACACGCAGTCGTGGGGCAGCTGCACCCGGCTAATCGCGGGGCGCCTCGTGGCGCCCCCACGTCGCCCCCGACCGCGCCCACGCCGCGCCCACGTGCGCGACCGCGCCGCCTGCGGCCCCGTGCCGGGCACGCACCCTGAGGCACACACCGCCCGTCGCGTGGACCGCGCGCTCGTGCACCAACCAATGCCATCACGCCACGCGTCCCGCTCCGGTCCACCGTGCACCCGCGCCATTCCATGGACCGCGCTTGCCGCGCCGACCAATCGGGAGGTGCCACGTGTCCAGCGCCCGGTGCACGCTTCCACGGTGGTCCGTGCGGCCGCGCCTCCGCCCGCCGCCGCGCTCCGCCGCCAGCCTCCGCCGCCGACGCCTCTCCGGCCGCCGGAACAGTGCCGCCGAACCTCGAAATCCGTGTCGAGTCCTTCGGGCTCCGAAAAATACAAGTAAATAGCCCGTTCCGATCGTTATCGCGCGCTGAATCCAAATCCGCTGTCCGTTTGGCCCAATTCCAATTCCAAAATTTGTCGAATGCATCCAAATGAGTGTTCTTAACCCAAATTTCGCGCTGAGTCCAAATCTGATGCCCGATTCGCGCGAAACCACTTCTAAACAATCGACGGGGTCCTCCGATTACCCACGTGATCCATTTAACACCTGAGTCCAAATTGGTGCAGAAACACCTCCGACACGCCACATAGGCCTCCAGAAGCTGCTAATCGCACTGTAGAAGCCCTACAGAGATCCGGGTCACCACATCCTCCCCCACTAAAAGAAAGTTTCGTCCATGAAACTAAAGCAACTTACACGGAGTCTCAGAAACCAAGGATAGGTACTCATCACCGCCGTCTCCAGCTCCCAAGTCACCAGTCACTCCCCGTGATTACTCCTCAACAACAACAACAACCAGTACGGCATGGCCTAATTGTGTAATTCTCTCATCTCACGAGCCAGAATTCGCAACGGGCGTCCCTCGTACCACAAATACTCGCAGAGCTCAAGGGAAACGAGGCCATCACGGGCGAGGAATCCACAAGCCTAACTCTCCTGAGCTGAGACGTGGAAGGACCAACAAGAACTCCGACAAAAATGCTGGGGGAAAGAAGAAAATAACCACTAATGCATCATGCACAAAACCATATCCTGTATCCACTCAACCCAGGCAACCCGAAGCATACCCACACAACCCTCCAATAAGCTGGGGTCTTCACTCAGTCACTTCCCGATCCAAACCACCCGAGTGGACTACTCAACCGCAGGCTACCCTCAAAAGGGATCCTCAAGAGACACAAACTCATGCCACAGCTGGTCACTCAACATGCTATCATAACCCCCAATTACCCACGGGTCGAAGTCGATCTCTCAACAAGTAAAGAACACCCTGACGGTGGCCAAACTGTCGGTGAACGGGACTGAGAGCTGGTTCGAAAGATCATAATACTGATGCCCAAAATCACGGTCGAAAGTCCGATCCATCGACGATGATCCGAGTAAATCCCACTCAAGATACTGAAAGCTGTAGTCTCCACTGGTGCCGTAAGGTAGAAACTATAAACCGAAGCTAAACTCTTATTCTATCATACAGCATAGAACAGGAATGCTGAGTAGCCAGAACTGATAGCCAAACAGGCATGGCCTACGCCCAGGTATAACAATCAAAGTGGGAAATAATAGGCGTACAGAAAGGGTCATCTGCGGGATCCAAGCTGTCTACAAAACAACGGTTCGTCCTACCACAATACTCACAGGGTTGGACTGAAGAAACACGGACCGAAGATAAACCCACGGTACTCCACAGCCACAATGGGAGGTATCACTATAACTCGCAAATCCCTCTCCCAACACTGCCCAGTCCAAGAAGCTCCTCACCTCGACAATAATTGTCGACCTCGGCCAATTCCCAATTAGTATCCATATTGGCCGAATTTCCACCGTCGCCCCCACGGCTCGAGAAAAGTGACCCAAGAAGGTAAGCTTCTGAAGCTACAACTTGTACCTCAATAACTTGGCATACAGCTTCATCCACACGGGTAATGTAGCACATCCATGAGTGCTCCTCTTACTCCAAGTCGCTCTGGGAGTAAATCAAAATATCCCTGGAGGATCTTGTTACCAATCCAATCAAGTACGGCTGGAGCACAATTCCTCAAATCATAAGAGTGGCAGGGCATTAATCAATCCACTTGGCCTCACTGAGAGCTTATGATGCCCTGCCGTGTCCTGAACGCCATCTAGGCAAAGTCCTCGGCTGTCTGATCCCAGGTAGGTACTCGCACCTTACAATAGCTGCCGGAGTATGACTCCATCAAAAAGTCCTAGATAATACCTGGACCTACCCGTGCTCCAACCACAACGAATCCTCACCGTCGTGTATCAACGACGTGGCATCACCACCGTACATCAACGGCGTGGCACTGGGTCAAACAGGACCCTCGATCCATCAGATCCTGCAACTGCGCCATCAGCTCTACAGGCAATATCCAATGAGGTGCTGTCGCGGGTGGCGCGGTTCCCCGAACCACGCCAAACGCAATCTCTATCTCCCTAACCGGCGGCATCTAAAACAGCTCAGGTGAAATCATTCCCAGGATCTCGTGGGCAACAGAGATATCCTTGAATCCCGGTGCCGCCGAAAGCACCTCTCACACTGTCGCTATATCCTGTGTGCTCTAATAATCTCAACAAGCAAGCCTCCACTTGTCTGCCTTGCCGAAGATCAAAGTCCTCTCTCGCCGCAGTCAAACATTTCGTGGCACTGTGCCAATCAATCTCAAGCACATGGTCCAAATACTGAACTGCCACAATTACCAATAAGTCTGCCGATATAACTCGCGGCCTCAACTGCATGGGGCATGATCCACAAGCCTCCTCCACATGCACAACGCTAACAAGAACCTGTACCTCGAGTGCACGTGGTAACAAATCTGCCTCTAGTCCATGCAGGAATGCAACATGCTCTACTCCGACTGCTGTGATAAAATCACACCTGCGACAACTCGATTCACGACCGTGGCGTCCTCCCACCGGGCGGCACCGATTAATCCGCACAATGCACGTGGTCGTCGCTCAATCTGCCTGAAAATCAAGACTATCCACCTGGGGAGCACGACGTCTGTCTCTGCTCGCGCTGGGGCGACGAATGCGGCACTCCGCAGATCACCAATCCATGCTACCGCTGCGCTGCCCTGATATGGATGCTGATGCTGCCATCGGGGTCCACCCGATCTTTGGCATCTCGGGAACCCGTTATCCTGGAAAAAGAAGTCAGAAATGCCTCTGCCGCCCGATCTGTCCTCCATCACTCGGCGCCTAGCACTAATATCCAGAACTCGCCTCTGGCGGTAGATCCCTATCCAAAGGAACTGCAGCGCCACGCTCCATACACAACGCCTACTCCAACGAGGCGTCAGAACATGTAACAGAGGAACTGAGTAAACTGAAAAGTATCCTGGCGCAATCCACTCTCAGCCACACATATCCTATGCGCCTCGTCTCTCGAAATCTGGAGCGCGCAGTTCAACAACTTCAAAAACTCTCTAGCACAGTGAGGCTCTCAATTGATCACTCCATCGGTGCCATAGCAATCCCCGCCCCTGAGGATACTGCGACCGGGTGGTCTCAGATGGAAGCACTGTCGAGCTGCCCGCTGCTCCGACAACTGTGTCACTAAAACCAGCTACTCGCTCACTCTGCCGGTAATAAGCCTTTGACAATCCTGTCATCTGGGTCCGGAGCTCTCTGACCTCAAACCGGGTATCCGGCCCAAAACCAACCGCTCAAGCTCAACAGCTATGACAGGATGCACGCGGGTCAAAACCCAGCGTCGGGGAACCCACAGCTCGCCACGACGAAACCACAAAACAGCACACAACAACGCTCGACCCAATCCAGCGAAAGTCTAGAGCATGTCACCCATTCCACAGCATTATGTTGTCTGCAGCCAACATAACCGCTTAGGAGAATAAACATGCCAATCACTCTTCCCGTCCCTTGGGAGAGGTATAAAACTCAATCAGGACTCTCGCTAAAAATCACGACTCTCACGAAATCATCCAAGGGTCAAACCATAAGCCTAGGGTTTCTAAGTCCACCATGACCTACAACCTAGGCTCTGATACCACCTAATCTGTCATGCCCCGGGGTCGAAACTGCGACCCGGGCTCGCCAACAGATCCGCCACCTATGCCAAACCCCGCATAGGCGAAGCGTCCTACCTGCAAGATAAGTACTACAGCTAACAGATATCAGAGCTATAAATGAAAATCTGCTGTATAACTAAAATCAATCACTGTACAACTGGAAATAATACAACAATGTCCAATCTCCCAAAATGATATTCATACAATATCCTCATATACAAAATCAGAACTCAACAGGGAGGTATCTCCAATAAATACATCAGTGTACAGTCTCTCGATACAAAACATATCCTCACTACATCAGTCTCTCAAAAGAGAAAATAAAAAGACCAGTCTACGGAAGATCTCCTCAGAAGGGGTACCGCTACTCTCCAACGACGGGTAGGGACCTAGCTCGCGACTCCCTCGCCTAGATCAACAACCGCAGAATCGGCAACACCCACTAAGACTCTGCAAAACAAAGGAGAGGAAGGAAAAGGGGGGGGAAACCCCAATGGGCGTGAGAACTACACCAAAAAGGGAGTTCTCAGTGGGTACCACCGCCAGCCCGACGGTCTGCCCACTAAGTCCTCTAGAGGCAATAAAATAACTAATGCAGTAAGAACTGAACAAGAAGGCAGGAGACTCTCAACAGCTACCATGCCTCTATCTACAGGCTCAAAAGGGGAAAACTTTGATAGAGATATGCAATCACTCGCACACGAGGTGCTCAATCGACCCAATCGAGCTGACTGCCACATCGGGTCCAGTCAAACCTGCGCCCACCTACAACCACCTCCCGCTAACGGGCAGGAATTACGTAGGGCGTCCAAACGGACTAACTCGCTATCGAGTAGTGGCTCATGCAGGCTATAGTCAAAATCCACACTCTCTCACAGAACGGATAGACTCAAGATGCTCAACCTCTCACACAACGATCAAGGTGCTCACAACAACACAGGACCACCGTCAAACCAAACGGCTCCCAACAACACTAGCACCGGTCTAAACACAACTGCCAGCCTCCACTCGTCCCCCAGGCACGAGTGCAAAATTAAAAGTATCTGTCTGAATAGACCCAATCGATGGACCAGTAAAACTGGCACTGCCTGCTCAATCTGTCTCGAGTAACTACTCGTAAATCGGTGCTCACTGACCGATATAAAAGATCTGGCTCTCAGTGGCCAATAAACAATATCTGGCACTCACAGGCCGATGTCTCAGTCGCCTACTCAGAAGTGGCACTCGTGGGGAGCGACCCACACGAGTAAAGTATCACTGTAACAAGTCTCACTGTAACAAGTATCGCGAGATAGCAGGACTGGATCACGACTCTGATCAAAGTGGGAAAACTCATTTACTAAAGGGAAACCCGATCCCCAAACTGATACAACAATAAACGATAAGTGGAAACTCCATCCACTCGAGGAAAGTCTAATACCCAATCTGATACATAAATAAATATCCGGTCAACCGCCTAATATCCGCGGTTGCCGCAATACCCTGCCAGCCGCAATCCAGCACAACCCGTCCCTAACACTAATGTCCCTGCTACACTACCCCAGACCCCTGCTCACACCCGAGCAACACAGACCGCCTGACTAACAAGAAGGAGAAAAGAAAAGAACATGGTTTCTCCTAAGTCAAGTTCCAATATGTAGTGCAGCAGTAAAAGATGGCCTAACTACGTGTCCATACAAGCATGCTTTTATCCCCAGGAACGAAGAAAGAGAGTGAAACATAAAGTAGCATAGCATGCTAAAACATTTCTACTATGATACACCAATATCAAATAAGTAGGCCAATACCTGAACATGCATGATCTCTATATCATCTAGTGTGGGAATAAATAAAACCGTCTGTCAGAAGACAAGACTCAAATTCACCAAACGTGAACCATGATCAGGTATACATCAATTCACAAAATCTAGGCCATTCCCTGCTTACCTCTCATTCATATCAGTTGAACATCAGTTCTGCATGCTATCAGTCAAAGGGGTGACATTCCCACACGAGTACTTACATTAACCATAACAACCCTATCATTTTCTTATACAGATACAAATATTATGTTTACCCACCTGAAGAGCTTAATCCAACGCAAACCTGAGGTCGGTGAAGAGCGTGGCCATTTGCCAACAACTGCAGAACCCGCATCCACGGTACACGTCGCGCCAGCCTCGGCTCCTAACAGCTGAAATACCCGGAAACCATCATCTCCAGTTCCAACAGGTTCAAAGACCCAAGCAAACCTTCCACGGTACAACAATAAGGTCCAAAGTTACACTTAATTCCACAATTTACCCAAATAAATCAAAACCTGAAATCAGCCTCAAAGATGTCAATTATTCACCTGCGAAAAGGGCTCCGAAAATTCCAATAAAAATACTACAAAAATCTTCGCGTCGAGACCTTCAAAACGGGTACCTGCACGCCCAAATCCGAGCCCCGTAGGCCGAGTTACAAATTCGACAGTACAGGTGCGCAAAATCTCACAACCACACAATTGTAATACTTTGTACAGTAAAAGGGGGAAACAGTATACCTTCGGGCGACCCTCAGAAAAATCCCCGAAAAATACGATGATAATCTGTGCGACGAGTAGATGCAAAAAGTGTATAGGCTAGTCTCCATCCGACACTCGAGTGCGGAGATAAAATTCCGGCAAGGGGCTGCTATCCAAAAACTCCACTAGCAAAACAACGGCATAGAAATGTCTTGAAAACCGTGCCATAACCTCTGAATCCAGCAAGATAATCAATACGGAAAATGAAGGCCTACCTCTCATGAATCCAAAGCCGCAAAAATCGTCCAAAAATAGTGAAGGAGTAGCTCTGTGGACCTCTCAGATCGAACTGCGACGATAACGGGCCTCCGATGAAAGATCGTCCCTCTGTGCTCCGATGCCGAAGTCGTCGACGCCGCTGGTTCCAAAAAATCCGGGCCTCTGCCAGAAGATGCACAACACGAAGATCTCCAACCTTGCTGAAGGGTCCAAGGGCAGGGGAGTTTGGTAACAGCCTCAAACTCGGGGTGGAAGAGGGCTTTAAATAGGCCCAGCCCGAAAAATCCAACCTTGGACTTTTTGGGCCCAAAACCGGGCGCCCGGAACATTCGGGCCACTACAGTGTTGGGCCCGGCCCAACACTGTGCGCACCCGGAAGCTCCAGACGCCGCCACGTGTCCGCCCGACACTCCCCGCGCCCGGCGCACGCGCGCCTGCGAATCACGGAGCGCCGCGTGGCCGACACGCAGGCGTGGGGCGGCTGCACCCGGCCAATCGCGGGGCGCCACGTGGCGCCCCCACGTCGCCCCCGACCGCGCCCACGCCGGGCCCACGTGCGCGACCGCGCCGTCTGCGGCCCCGTGCCGGGCACGCACCCCGAGGCACAGACCGCCCGTCGCGTGGACCGCGCGCTCGTGCGCCAACCAATGCCATCACGCCACGCGTCCCGCTCCGGTCCACCGTGCACCCGCGCCATTCCATGGACCGCGCCTGCCGCGCCAACCAATCGGGAGGCGCCATGTGTCCAGCGCCCGGTGCACGCTTCCACGGTGGACCGCGCGGCTGCACCTCCGCCCGCCGCCGCGCTCCGCCGCCACCGACGCCTCTCCGGCCGCCGGAACAGTGCCGCCGAACCTCAAAATCCGTGCCGAGTCCTCCGGGCTCCGAAAAATACAAGTAAATAGCCCGTTCCGATCGTTTTCGCACGCTGAATCCAAATCCGCTGTCCTGATGCCCGATTCGCGCGAAACCACTACTAAACAATCGACGGGGTCCTCCGATTACCCACGTGATCCATTTAACTCCCGAAGTCCATCACTTGTGTCCAAATTGGTGCAGAAACACCTCCAACACGCCACATAGGCCTCCAGAAGCTGCTGATCGCACTGTAGAAGCCCTGCAGAGATCCGGGTCACCACACCCGGGGTCGAAACTGCGTCCCGCGCTCGCAAACAGATCCGCCATCTGTACGTAAACTGCCGCACAGACGAAGCGTCTACCCAGCAAGTCAAATCTATACCTAAAAACATGTATCAGAGCTGAATCTAAAACCAAAAGCTATAGAATAAAACTGAACATCTGGAAAAGTAAAATCTCCTCTAGTACACAAAACCTCAAGGTACAAAGTCTCACAGAATGTCCAGTACAAAAGTGGTAACATAAAATACACCGGGTACATCTACCTCAGACTCTCAATGCTGGTAAGGAACTAATCGGCCGCGTCCTCACCTCGATATGCTGTCTCCGCGCGAACCAAGCCGGAACAGCTGCCTCAACCTGTCACCGCAGCGGGTGTGAGATCTACTGCAGAAGGCATATCTCAGTGGGTACCGTCCCAATATCCACGGTATGCCCACTAAATCTACAGGAGGCAAAACAGATAGGTATGTAGATAGATAGGTAGATAGATAAATAATGGTAAGCTGAAAGAAAACTACAGCTAATGTGTCTCAAACATAAAGCTCAAAAGGAAGCTCTATCATAAATATGCTATGCATACTCTCACTACTGCTAAAATGCCTCAGTATCAATGCTCAAAGGAAAAACCATCTAAGAACATAATATGTGACCTCCCGCTAAAAACACCCAATCCCAAAGACTGCCACATAGGGTCCAGTCAAACCTGCGCCTGTCGACTAGGAACGCACCTGCCCACTACCACACATCCCCATGAGGACGGGATTTACGTGGGGCGTCCTGTCCGACTATCTCAATCTCAATCAAGTAACCTCCTGGTAACTCGGCCAGGGGCATCAACCACCTGGTAACTCGGCCAGGGGCAAGTAACCAACTGGTAACTCGGCTAGGGGCATCAACACATCTACGCATCCGGAGCGTGACCCGAGGGGAGCGACCCCAACGAGCTCAAGTATCACATCAGTCTCAACTGTCTCAATAAACGGCATATGCAGGCTATGGTCCACGATCAAACAGATCGGCAACTCAATGCTCAGAAGTACAACTCAGTCGGAAAAGACTACTCGACTCAAACAAGAAAAGCCCAAAACCTCACATGATCTGTCGGAGAACCCTCAACGACTCAATCTGATAATGCACAACTCATGGCTAAGTCGGGAAACCTCCACGACTCGATCTGCCAGAACCCCAAACTCTCAAGCTAAGTCGGAGGTCCACCTCAACGACTAAATCGGAAAGACGCAAACTAGAGCAATCACCCAATCCCCACAAGGAAACTCATCCCACATGACACTAGAACTCGACACACACATGCTCTAAAAATCCACTCGCCCCCCCGGCACGAGTATACAAGCACCCTGAACCTATGCCACACCCTTGGCATCTCATCATTTAAAAACCATCTTTGAAATCATTGATTTTCCTTAAAAATGCGTTTCTCGATTTTTAGAACGGTTCAGGTGCAGTTATGATGCAAACAAAACATGAAACCTAGTGTCATATGATATCCGGAGTCTACTAAAAATAATTCGGGGTTCCAATAAATTTTACAAAAAATTCCAGGCAACTTTCACATGTAAAAACAGCGAAAACGCCTAATAAACATATTCAACTTGCATTCAATAGCATTAAGGGGCATTCCATAAATTTTGGAGAAATTCCAATCCACCTGAAGCACTTTCCATAGGCATTGCTGAAGTTGGTGAAGCGGCGAATCCTCAATCTGACGAAACCTCAAAAAACGCGCCGCGCGCGCGCAAACCGTCGTGTACCCGGAAAAATTCCCCGGAAGTTCGACAAAATTCTTGAGTCCTCTACAGAAAACCATGCACTCACTGGCTCAATCCACGGCCAACTCGCATTGCAACCCAAGGTACCAGCATCAACTTCTTCCAAAAAGGCCCCACAGCAAGCTTAAATGTTCCAATAGCCCATTACTAAACAATGTTCACATAACTACAATCATACACATCCACCTCCTAAAGCACATATTAAATCATCTTCTAATTCACTTACAAAACCTCCTTTACAAGCTCCAATGCATACTAGTAATTAAGGTCCACAAGGAACACTTAATCACCACACCTGCAACCACTCACAAGTCCACCATAACCGCTCACACATACATCACAGCACCACTCCAAAAATACAAACTTCACACATACACCTCAATTACTCTCACAAAAATCCCCAGCATACATAAAAAGCTCCAACACATAATTGTAAGCTCCAAGTATCCAGCACACTTAAAATTCTTGCACATAGCCAATCATACAAGGATTCTTCCTCTCTCTAGCTCCAAATCCTTGATCCAATTGTAATCAACAATCACTCGATCCGGCTCCGCACGGCACCTTGCCGAAGACCGCCACGATGGAAGCTGTCCTCGCTTGGCGAACGACGCGCGCTCGCTCCGCTCCGCTTGGCGCCGCGGCACTTGCAGGAAGATCTCACCATCCAACCTCTTTCATTCGTTCACTTTCCCCTTCTTTCCTTTTTCTTTTTCTTCTTCTTTTCTCCCTTTCTCTCTTCCTCTGCTACATTCCCAATCCTCTATTTTTTTTATGGAGGAAGAGGATGGTGACGTGGAGGCTACTAATTAAGAAGGCTAATTAGTGCGGGCAGTTGGGAGCAATAAATGCACCAAGAGAAAAATATCTCAACCCAACACCTTAATCCATCTCTCATTAATCCAATCTCTTCTAATAAAATTTCTCTTTCACTAATGCCTTCTCAGGCAACAATAATAAATCCAACTTTTAATTAAATTAATTAAATAGTCCCTCAAATGTCCCCGCCAACTCACTTTTTGCCCTCGGGACCTCCGCACGGGTCCGAAACCTCCCGAACTCCGCTATAATCTGAAAATACACACGTCCACAACTTTTTCTCCTCAAAAAGCTCAACCGTTGAGTCGGGGTGCTCAATCCAAAAACTGGCTCCAAAATTGACAGTTCCGACACACTTTTCGCCTTCGGGTCCTCCGCATCAGTCCGGAACCTCCCGAACTCCGCTGTAAACATAAAACACACCTGTTCCAAGTGTTTTCCCATTTCCTGTACACCACTGTGGAGTCGAGGCTTCCCCGAAACCAGTCCTCTATCGGCGCACAATGCCCGAAAAACTCCGAATCAAGCCGGGGCTTCCGCGTTGATCCGAGTCGACCCGAACTCATCTGTAACCCAAAATGGAACACGCGCCGGCGATTTATCCTCACCATTCCATCTCACGAGGCCGGTGCGCTATCCGAAATCCCGGTACTCTACACTCTCCCCTCCTTAAAAGGGTTTCGTCCTCGAAACCCAAAATAAATCCATAACTCAGGAGGGTGACCAATACACTACTTCCTGTCAGATAAAATTCGCGGATCAAACTCCTCGCATAAACTCAAGTCTATATATATATCTCTGCGGCTGGTGGCTTCCAAAATCGAAGTCTCCAAATCAAAAACTTCAAGCCTCCAAAAGGCAAATCTCCTCCGTTACTCCTTAGCAACCACAAACTCAAAAATTCCACAAAACCTTTCGGGGTCAAAAGCATATTCTATCAACTCGATATCCAACTCCTTCTATCTCAGAAGTTGCTGCACTATCCCCAAGTGCTCCTCATACTCTATGTCACCACGAAAATAAACCAATTATCCATGACGGGTACTGCTACTAACCCGTCCAAACACAGCTGGAATACTCACTCCATCAGGTCCTAAAGGCGGCAGGGCATTAGTCAATCCACTAACCGCGCTGTAAGCTCACAATACCCCTACCGGATCTTGAACACTTCCTGGCATAGCCCTCGGCTATTTGGCTCCATAAAGCTACCACTCTCACAAGGGCATCTGCTGAAAATAAACCAACCAAGTCTGTCTATGCTCAAACCATCAAGGAACCCTCACCGTTGTGTACCACAACGTGGCGTCACTGCCATGTACCAACGACATGGCATCATACTCCAGTATCGATCTCTAGGATCTCAACAATCATAAAACCACGACGTGGCTCTGGGTCATTCAGACCCGCTCGATCCATCAGAATCCGCAACTGTGCTATCACTCCACCCTCTATCTCGAGTGATACTCCAAGAGGTGTTACCGAAGTTGGCGCAGCTTCCAAAACCACGTCAATCACTATCTCGGTCTCAATCTCACTAGACGGCGGCTTCAAAACTAACTCAGGTAGACTCATACCCGGGATCACACGGTGATAAGAATATTCTTTAGTCCCGGTGTCGACGTAGGCACCTCCTCTACAGTTGCTAACAAGACGATGCAACCACAACTCAACCTCTCTGAACTGATGTAGGACTTATAACTTAATGCTCAAATCCAAGGTCCTAACAGCACTGGGAAGGACTGGCAACACTCATCCATGTGCTATACGTGACCTGGAACCTGATCCTCACGTGCATAAGCCAACGGTCTCATCTCTGGTCCACGCGAAGCTACCCCTGCTCTACTGAAGCACACACAAGCGGTGTCGGCATCAACATGCTCCACTCCGATGACCACAAGGAAAACCACACCAGGTAAGACGCGATCCACTATCTTGCATCCTCTACCCGGCTGCACAACCTCATTCACTAGATTCTGGTGGCCATCGCTCAATCTGTCTCGGCGTCACAGCTCAATCAGCCTGCTGGTAAGTCGGACGAACCTCTTCATCCTGAAGGGGTAGTGGGGGTGCCGTCGCAAGCGGCAAAACCGTGAGTACCACTCTAGGACACTCTGCTTGTAGATATCCCGACACTACTGTTGGTACTTCATCCCTCCTGGAAGTGATAACTGATCCTCGATCAATTCGTCGAACATGCCCAAACGCTGCATCTAAAGTCGGCGCCCGCCGAGTATGCCTCGAATCATAGATGTCTCGATGCAGTCTCCTCTCAAACATAATCAACCTCTAAACCTCATCCTGGGCGACAAGGGGTACACTGCTCAACCGTCGCAGAAACTCGCTCCAGGTCATCAACTGCGCTCCCGGTGGTCCAACCGGACGAACTCGATGCCACCAACCCTCGATGTCCTTATCCAAAAGTGCATGACCAAGCGCCCTGATGCCTCTCCTGGATGAACAAATCCTCGAACAGCTCTTCCATAGCAGCGATCCAGTTCTCGGCCTCCCAAGGCTCCAAACTCAATCCCGAAATTTGCAGGGGATGGAACTGGATGAAGTAAAACAACCGGTCAGCAACCTCTCGCTGTTTCTACACCATCAGTGGTGCTATCAAGGTCAAAATCGACGATGTCGCGGCCGGAAGCACTACTGGCGATACCCCGGGAGAAGCTCTTAGCTCAAGCGTGCGCATCACGCGCTCCATGTTCTCTTCCTGGCGCCGCGTCGCCTCAAACGTCTGGGCTACTTGGGCCCGTAACTCTCAGACCTCGCTCTGCTCTATCCCTTGCGCTTCCCGCTGTTCGACTCCTCGTCCAAGGTCAAACACGCCCTCGCCGCTGCACGGCGTCTCAGAAGCATCGAAAACCACTGCAACAGAACAAACATTAGGACCGAACTCTCTCGACCCAATCCAGCGAAAGTCTATAACATGTTAACCATTCTAAAGCATTATGTTGTCTGCAGCCAACATAATCATCTTTAGAGAAATTACATGTAAGATAACTCACCCCAATCCTCTGGGGGAGGTAAAAACTCAATCAGGACTCTCGCTAAAGTCACGTCTCTCACGACAGTCATCCTACTGTCCAACCAATGGCCTAGGGTCTCTAAGTCCTCAACGACCTATACACCTAGGCTCTGATACCACCCTAACCTGTCACGCCCCGGGGTCGAAACTGCGACCCGGGCTCGCCAACAGATCCGTCATGTCTACGGAAACTACCGCACAGATGAAGCGTCTACCCTGAAAGTCAGATCTATAACTAAAAACATGTATCAGAGCTGAATCTAAAACCAAAACCTATAGAATAAAACTGAACATCTGGAAAAGTAAAATCTCCACTAGTACACAAAACCTCAAGGTACAAAGTCTCACAGAATGTCCAGTACAAAAGTGGAAACATAAAATACACCGGGTACATCTACCTCAGACTCTCAATACTGGTAAGGAACTAATCGGCCGCGTCCTCACCTCGATATGCTGTCTCCGCGAGAACCAAGCCGGAACAGCTGCCTCAACCTATCACCGCAGCGGGTGTGAGATCTACTGCAGAAGGCAGATCTCAGTGGGTACCGTCCCCATATCCACGGTATGCCCACTAAGTCTACAGGAGGCAAAAGAGATAGGTATGCAGTGTCACGCCCCGGGGTCGAAACTGCGACCCGGGCTCGCTAACAGATCCGCCATCTGTACGGAAACTGCCGTACAGACGAAGCGTCTAGCCTGCAAAAGACAAAACTACAGCTACACAGATATCAGAGCGGATAAGAAAGCTGTAAAACAAAATCTCACTACTAAAAGTTGAAAAGGAATACAAGCTCCATCTCCCGGATACAAGGTGATACAAAAGAAATCCACCTATACAACATCTACAAATCCAAAAGGAAGATAGCTAAACTAGAAATGTAACAATACATGATCAGCTCCCATAGTCCGGGATGGTACATCTACCTCACTCTAAAGGAACAATGCTGGTAGGGAACTATCTCGCGACTCCCTGTCCTCGGTCCGTCAAGCCAGCTCGGGCAGGAACGGAAGAAAAGCCTCAGCAACCTGTCACCGACAGAGGGTGTGAGAACTACATCCTACAGTAGTTCTCAGTGGGTACCATCTCCAAGAACCACGGTCTGCCCACTAAGTCTACTAGAGGCATAAGATAACAGAAACGATTGTAATAATGAAAAGTAAACTATAAAGTATCTACAGCTATCATGCCTCTATCTACTATGCTCAAAGGAAAAGAACACAGATGATGGTATGCATCCACTCACTACTGACAATGTGTCATAAGTACTATGCTCAAAGGACAACTCACTAAGGCACAGTAAGCACACTCCCTCACATAACACCCAATCTCCATGACTGCCTCATAGGGTCCAGTCCAGCCTGCGCTCCACTACTGCCACTACGCCCAAACAGGACTTGGTCTTACGTAGGGTGTCCTACACGGACTATCTCAATCTCAAGCGAACTCTAGTGTATCAACTAGTCGCATCATCGCAGCCTCGTCAGGCTCGGTATCATCATCGCACCCGGGGCGTAGCTCGAGGGGAGCGACCCCACCGAACTCAAGTATCACAAGTATCTCATAACTGGCATGAAATGCCAGGCTCAGCAGGCTATAATCCACGATCAAACAGATCGGTAACACGAGCTCAAAAACACAACTCAGTCGGAAAAGAACCTCGACTCAAAAATGAATAGCTCCACCACTCTCACAGCCATGTCAGAGAACCCTCTACGACTCAGGCTCACAGCACTAACTACAGCTGGGACCGCCGTCACTCCAAACGGCTCCCACAACAACACCCCACTCATAGGCGAGAAGAACCGACTGACACGGCAAAGATCCGAAGATCCCGATAGACCGATGCCTATAACCCCAATCAAACAAGAACAGACTCTAGGCTCAGGCTATCGAAGTTCTCGATCCTTTACCGTTCAGGGATTCGGCCCCTCTCGGTTAAAGTGGGAAACTGTCTCAACACACAACCTCACGGCTGGAGATGCTCCACAGCCAGATCCGCGAAGGGTCCGAAAACCTCGGGAGACTAACACCTACGGCCCGATCAAGCAAGAACAGGCTATAGGCGTAGCCTCTCGTCGTTTTCGGCCCTAGAAGGAAATCAGCCCTTAGAACCCAGACCACTCGAATCATCTCGGGTGGATAAGTTTATAAGAAACAGTGACGTTTATTAAGAAACTATTTGATCTGAGAGAATTCCATCTTTTTAATGATTTTTAGTCTTTATAGGAAACCATTTGAAAACAAGTTTTATGTCCAAACCTCAAAGAGCTAATGCCCTCGTCCTATCAAACAAGAACAGACTCAGGCGACCCTACGAGGCTTGGAAGAAAACATTGGCTGACTAAAATCATGCGTTCGTCCAAAAAGGTTCTGGGTTCAAGGTCCCGCTAACACACGTGCACCACGGTCACAACACGGTGGTGACGAGAAGAACGGCGAAAACTAAACTCCTGGGACCACCGTTTATCTGAAACGGCTCCCAAAACACCAGCACTGGCCTAACCCAGCCACCAGACCCCACTCGGCCCCCGGCCCGAGTGTAACACCCATCCCACAACACCCTGACCACTCGGCCCACTACCCGGGCGAGGAACTCTATGTCCAGAAGGATATGCAATGTGTGGGATGTCTAAAGCATAAAAGAACCTAGCCCAGATTAAGGTTCTCTATTGGTCTGGTTAAACACATGCAACATATGACAGGGGTGCTAGTCAAGGTTCCAATAATACACTTATACTAGCATGCAAATCCTATCATGATAGAATTAGAAGGAAGTCCGTAGACTTGGAAAGAAAACCAACCCACCTCTGCTCGCCACCAATTGCTTGTCGACACTTGCAATTGGGCTCAGCAGGATTACCTTGCCTCCACGGGGTCCGCACGCAAACGAAGCACGGTGCCGGAATCTGCACGCAAATCGGAGCACGCTGTGATCAACCACAAGACCGCGCGCTCCGCGGATGCCCCGAAGCTAGCCCGCGGCTCAACGCGGCGGAGAAACTCACAACCGGCACGACAGAAGCTAAAACCGAACTGCAACTGCCAGGAAAGAAGAAATCGCAAAAACAGTCAAAAACGGTCGAAAACCGAGCATCAGGCGGTGAAAACGGCCTCCGCTGGCGAAAAACTGCTCGAAAACCGCTCGCAAAACTTCACAAAGAAGGCTCGCGAAAACAGCCGGCGAAACTGCTCTAAAACTGCGAAAACTGCAAGCGAATCTACTCGCGAAAACTGCTCGCGAAAACAGCGAAAGCTGCGAAAACCGCTCGCGAAACTGCTCGCGAAAACAGCATAAAACGGCCTGCGAAACTGCTCGCAAAAACAGCGGAAACTGCAAAAACTGCGCGCAAACCACTAGCAAATCTGCTCGCAAAACTGCGAGAAACGGCTTGTGAAAACAGCAGAAAACAGCAAGCGAAACAGCACGCGCCCGCGCTCGACAAGCCGCTGCCAGCAAAACCGACCGCGCGGCACAGCCAGCCGCACGGCTCCGGCAGGCCTGCCGCGCGGCGCCCTGCAGCGCCGCGCGCGCGGCCACTCGGGGCCCGCGGCGCTGCGCTCTGCCCACGCAGGGCCCGCGGCACCGCGCACGGCCCGCAAGGGCCCGTGCGGTGCGCGCCCTGCGCGCGGCCTTGTGGCACCGCGCGCGCCCCACGCGCGGTCCGCAAGGCTGCGCGCCGCCCGCGCAGGGCCCGCGGCACCGCGCAGGGCCCGCGGCACCGCGCAGGTCCCGCGGCACCGCGCACGGCCCGCAAGGGCCCGCGTGGTGCGCGCCCTGCGCGCGGCCTTGTGGCACCGCGCGCGCCCCGCGCGCGGTCCGCAAGGCTGTGTGCGGCCCGCGCAGCGCCCGCGGCGCTGCGCGCGGCCCGCGCAGGGCCCACGGCACCGCGCGCAGCCCGCAAGGGCCCGCCCGGTGCGCGCCCTGCGCGCGGCCTTGCGGCACCGCGCGCGCCCCGCGCGCGGTCCCACGGCATGATCCCCCGCGCAAAAGAAAGGAAAAGAAAAATCAAATTAAATTTTCCAAAACCTCGATAAAATCATTTAAGGCCCCGAACACCAAAAATCTGAAAATCGCTTACCTCGTCGACGCACGCCGCACGCTCACGAGCTCCTCCCGGCCACCAATGGCGAGTCTTCAACCAAGCTCTCCTCAAGAACCTTCTTCTTTCTCTTCTTTTCCTTCTTCTTCTTCCTTTTCCTCTCTTTTTCTTTCCTTTCTTCTCTGCTACAGAGGGTGGTAGGTGGAGGGGATAAGGCTTTATATAAAGTTATAAATGCTTTTAATTTTTTTAAAAAAGAACTATAATTAAAACCTAAATTAGAGTCATAAAGCTTGATTAAAAACGCCTAATAAACATGTTCAACTTGCATTCAATAGCATTAAGGGGCATTCCATAAATTTTGGAGAAATTCCAACCCACCTGAAGGGCTTTCTGTAGGCATTGCTGAAGTCGGTGAAGCGGCGAATCCTCAATCTGACGAAACCTCGAAAAACGCGCCGCCCGTGCGCACACCGTCGTGTACCCAGAAAAATTCCCCGGAAGTTCGACAAAATTCTCGAGTCCTCTGCAGAAAACCACGCACTCACTGGCTCAATCCACGGCCAAAACGCATTGCAACCCAAGGTTCCTGCATCAACTTCTTCCAAAAAGGCCCCACAACACGCTTAAATGTTCCAATAGCCCATTACTAAACAATGTTCACATAACTACAATCATACACATCCAGCTCCTAAAGCACATATTAAATCATCTTCTAATTCACTTACAAAACCTCCTTTACAAGCTCCAATGCATACTAGTAATTAAGGTCCACAAGGAACACTTAATCACCACACCTGCAACCACTCACAAGTCCACCATAACCGCTCACACATACATCACAGCACCACTCCAAAAATACAAACTTCACACATACACCTCAATTACTCTCACAAAAATCCCCAGCATACATAAAAAGCTCCAACACATAATTGTAAGCTCCAAGTATCCAGCACACTTAAAATTCTTGCACATAGCCAATCATACAAGGATTCTTCCTCTCTCTATCTCCAAATCCTTGAGCCAATGGTAATCATCAATCACTCGATCCAGCACCGCACGGCACCTCGCCGAAGACCGCCACGATGGAAGCTGTCCTCGCTTGGCGAACGACGCGCGCTCGCTCCGCTCCGCTTGGCGCCACGGCTCTTGCAGGAAGATCTCACCATCCAACCTCTTTCATTCGTTCACTTTCCCCTTCTTTCCTTTTTCTTTTTCTTCTTCTTTTCTCCCTTTCTCTCTTCCTCTGCTACATTCCCAATCCTCTATTTTTTTTATGGAGGAAGAGGACGGTGACGTGGAGGCTACTAATTAAGAAGGCTAATTAGTGGGGGCAGTTGGGAGCAATAAATGCACCAAGAGAAAAATATCTCAACCCAACACCTTAATCCATCTCACATTAATCCAATCTCTTCTAATAAAATTTCTCTTTCACTAATGCCTTCTCAGGCAACAATAATAAATCCAACTTTTAATTAAATTAATTAAATAATCACTCAAATGTCCCCGCCAACTCACTTTTTGCCCTCGGGACCTCCGCACGGGTCCGAAACCTCCCGAACTCCGCTGTAATATGAAAATACACACGTCCACAACTTTTTCTCCTCAAAAAACTCAACCGTTGAGTCGGGGTGCTCAGTCCAAAAACCGGCTCCAAAATTGACAGTTCCGACTTACTTTTTGCCTTCGGGTCGTCCGCGTCAATCCGGAACCTCCCGATCTCCGATGTAAACATAAAACACACCTGTTCCAAGTGTTTTCCCATTTCCTGTACACCACTGTGGAGTCGAGGCTTCCCCGAAACCAGTCCTCCATCGGCGCACAATGCCCGGAAAACTTCGAATCAAGCCCGGGCTTCCGCGTTGATCCGAGTCGACCCGAACTCATCTGTAACCCAAAATGGAACATGCGCCAGCGATTTATCCTCACCACGCCATCTCACAAGGTCGGTGCGCTATCTAAAATCCCGGTACTCTACAATGCCTCTAAATGCATCAGTAACCAAACTGTCCCGGTAACCCAATCTATCCACCAGTAAAAACTGGTACTGCCTGCTGTCGCCCTCATCATCGGGCAAATAAAGCCGCGCCGATGTGATAGCAAAACTCAATCACTGTCTAACCCCCATGCTCTAGAGGGGAACTTCCCAACGCTCTAGAGGGGAACTCTATCTGACCCCGACACTCCGGAGGGGAACTCGAGGGGAGCGACCCACACGAGGAAAGCATCACCGGGCATATAAAGCCGCGCCGGTGTGATAACAAACTCAATCACTGTCTGACCCCCACGCTCTAGAGGGGAACTCCCCAACGCTCTAGAGGGGAACTCGATATCTCACTATAGCAGGACTGGATCACGACTCTGATCAAAGTGTGAAAATCCATCCACTAAAGGGAAACCCGATCCCCAATCTGATGCATAAGTAACCATTCGGTCAACCGCCTAATATCCGCGGTCGCCGTGATACCCACTGTCAACAATCAAGCCCAACAACCGTCACGCGGTCAACCGCCCAATATCCGCGGTCACCGAAATAACCCACAATCACAATCATGTCCCACATCCGACATCCGGTCAACAGCCTACTATCCGCGGTAGCCGCAATAACCCCCAATCCAAAATCGGGTAAAATAATCCGTATACGGCCAACCGCCTACTATCCGCGGTAGCAACAATACCCCACAACCCATAATCAAATACCACCTATCCCCGACCCCAAGGTCCCGGCTACACTATCCCGTACCCCTGCTCAAACCCGAGCAACAAGAACCACCTGACTAAAGAATAAGGAGAAAGAAGCAAGCATGGTTTCTCCTAAGTCAAGTTCCAATATAATAGTATAGCAACAAATAGTGGCCTATCTAGATGTCCATACAAACATGCTTATGTCCTCATGAAAGATAAAATAAAGTGTGACAAATAGTGGTTCCACATGTGTATAAATTAATAGCTCCGCATGGATATAACCACCATGCAAAAATCATTATCCAACCACACATGTCTAGAATCCACTAATTACCCTCACATGAACCATCCTCCTATGCATGTCCAAAAATTCACAAGTAGTACCCACTAACAGGATAAATCACCTTGTCCCTAAATAATAGTCAATTCCACATGCAAGGTTAAGTGCTAACCTAGCTAACAATATATCCATACAAGCATGCATAAATTCCGACCACAAGTACTAACATGACAGCAATATTCCCACAAGAATAATTCCACATGATAGGCTCACGATTACCCTAACCAAACATGATTTCTAACAGGGTGATGAATCAATTAATGATAATATAGGGATTCCTCTAACAGTCCTAGTGAGCATGTCGAAATAAGGGGTACATAACAACCACCCACCTCGATCGTGAAGCACGGATCCAAATGCGCCCACACTCCAGGGAAACCTTGGTATACCGCAAAACTACAACAATAACCCACACGAGGCACAATTAATTCTCAAATCCTCAATTAATCGTTGTCCACAAAACCAGCCAGAAAAAGGCTAAATTTCACCTGTGATAAGACATCAGAAAAATTCCAGAAAAATAACCATTGCGATCCTCGCGGCGAGATGATCGAAACGAGTACTTGCACGTCCAAATCCGACACATGTAGGCCAAGAAACAAATGAAGCACCGCCGCGAGCCAAAATTCCTCACAACAAATATTCTGCGGCAAACAGTCCTGAAGATGCATAAATCTCACCTCTGTGCAGTCCTCCAAAAATTCCAGAAAAATCACGGTTGCATTCCTCGCGTCGGCTAGATGAAAATCAAGTATTCATACGTCCAAATCCGATACTCGTAGGCCAAGATATAAATCTGACAAGCCCGTGCTGTCCAAAAGGCCACCACAGAAAATAGGGTCAAAAGGTGCCTCAGAAACCGTGCAAAAAGTTCAAAACAGAGAAAAGCAATCAACACAAAAATCGAAGGCCTACCTCTTAAGAACACGCTGCCATGAAAATCGTCCCAAAATTCCAACCGGGTGATCCAGGGTGCCTTGCGCACTGAAAAGCAATGATAGGAGCCAAAACCGAAGAAGCGCCGAAGTGTACCGTGTCGCAGAAAACGCCGATGCCGCGGCCTCCAAAAATTCTGGGAATCCATCAAAGGGTGGAGGAGAGAGAGAGGAAGAACTTCTCTGAAGAAACGTCCGAGAGCAAAGGCCCCCATCTGCCCAAAAACGAAAATCTTCAGGGCCTATTTATAGGCCCAGCAAAACAATTCAAGAAATGACCATTGGGTCCCCACATTCCGGCGCCCGGAACAGTTCGGGCACAAACAGTGCGCCCAAACCAGCCTGATCCCAGCCGTTCATCAACGCCCAGATTCACCTTAGGCTGCCATGTGGCCCTGAACAGGCAACAGCCAAGACGGCCAACTGCCATGCGCTGCGTGGCCCGCGCGGAGGCTGACGCGTGGCGCGCCCACGCACGGGAAGCGCGCGTCAACGCGTCGGCCGCCGCGCCCACATGCGCGCCAGCGCCGCCTGCGCCCCCGTGTCGCGCATGCATCCCGAGGCACCAGCCTCCCTGCTCCGTGGACCGCGCCCGTGCACCAGCCAATCCAAAGATCCCACGTGTCAAAACTCGCCAACCAGAAAATGCCACGTGGCACAGTATCCCGCTGCACCGCGCGCGCCTGCCCGCGCCTGCTCCGCCGCCAGCCCGCGCCTGCTCTGCCGCCGCCGGCGTTGCCCCCGGTGCCGGAACAGTACCCTACTGGCTCGAAATCCGTGCTAGGTCATCCGGGCTCCGAAAAATTCAAGTAAATAGTCTATTTTGATCGTTTTCGCGCGCTGAATCCAAATCCACTGTCCGTTTTGCCAAATTCCATTTCTAAAAATTGCCGAAAGCATCCGGAAAGGTGTTCTTACTCCAATTTTCACGCTGAGTCCAATATTAATATCTGTTTCATGTGGAACCACTTCTAAACATTTGACGGGGTCATCCGACTATCCACGTGATCCATTTAACACCCGAAGTCCATGACTTGTGTCGAAATTGGTGCAGAAACACCGCCGACATGCCACATAGGCCTCCAGGAGCTGCTGGTCACAATGTAGAAGCCCTACAGAGATCCGGGTCACCATAATTCAACCCTTTCGCACACTCAAACTTCGCACTTTGCTAAAGTTCGGTGTACTACAGAGCAGTGCCAGCAGAGCTTTGAGGAGCTGAAGAGGAGACTTATATCAGCACTGATGTCACGCCCCGGGGGTTTCGTTAAGCGGAAGACGACCACTAAAAAGATTTGAAATTTGCGTATATTTTTTTTTTGAAACCAACCTCCCCCAGTGCGTGCCCAGACCCGCCGCATATACAAATTCGCTCTGTGAACGGGCAGAGTCTCCTTTGTATATGCACGGCGTCCCAACTACAACAACCATACAATCATCACTTTAACCACACTAGTTCACTCGTCGGATACATACAACCATTTTTCGATAAGTATTAAATAGGCCGACTAATTTTTGAAAGGATAAATAAATGACATTCCAGCATCCACATCGACCCCACAAGGGTATCGCAATCCACATAGTAAGCTACTAACATGTAATGAACTGAGCAAAATAAAAAGTAAATACCGTCCATGGCCACGAAGGACCAAAAGTACTCCTGCCACGGCCTCACCGTCGCCCTAACTCTCACCCCCGAAGGAACCTGTCATGGAGTGGGAAGTCAGCGACACAAGGTATAAAAGATGAAATGCAGGAAGACTATAACTAAAGCAAACCGTAAGGAAACGAGAGTAACCGCCCTCCGCATCGTGCGATCGACGGTGTCCCCTCCCCTTGCAAAACCTGAACCGGGCACCTGCCCCGGCAACCCAGACCGAGCACTATCCTCAAGACAGAAAACCAAACCGAGCACTAACCTCGGGAAAGAAAACCAAACCGATCACTAACCTCAAGAAAGAAAACCAAACCGAGCACCAACCTCGGGAAAGAAAACCAAACCGATCACTAACCTCAAGAAAGAAAACCAAACCGAGCACCAACCTCGGGAAAGAAAACCAAACCGAGCACCAACCTCGGGAAAAGAAAACCGAACCGAGCACCAACCTCGGGAAGAAAACCAAACCGAGAACCAACCTCGGTAAACCATGCCGAGCACCTACCTCGACGGGTCGCACCGCTCACACCTTGGCGCCTCAAACCCCCCACCTACGGGGGCCCCCACTACGTCACCACGTGGGTATACACGGGTCATCGACCACTTTTTTTGAAAAGCACGCCCTTTGCGGTGGCCAAACCGCGGGTGCGCGTGCTGCAGCCTCGAGCATCGTAACCAAATACACGAAACCAAACCAATAATAAAAACCATAAACACTATCAACATTAGTACAGGTAAATGAACAATCAGAAGTAGTTGCAACCGTCGTAAGCCCGACGCTAAATCTCAAAATAAAAACTCACATATGTGTACATAATAAAGGACACCGCGACACTTGGTCGCTACAACACCGATAAGGGCATATGATAAATGATAACAAGAATATGCACAAAGGGGTTCTAAGGGGTACCCACCTCAAACGCGAAGAAGAAAATGCGTGGAAACTCCAGCTAAAACACTCCCACCCTGTGCCCGAAAAAGCTACCGTAAGTATTATTATTGAAAAACATCGTCGCGGTCAAAAACACTCAAAAACGGGGCGAAACGGGTCAAAAACGGAGCTTCTGGACACTTTTTCTGAAGACTGGTGCACGGATCCTGGCGTGGACCGGGTCCACGACCAGACGCGGCTGCGGTGCGGGCCGGGAGCACGCAGCAGCGGTGGACCGCGGCGTCTTAGGTCGGGCCGCGCGCGGGCAGGGGCGCGCGCCGGGTCCATCGTTTCCCGCTGTGGTGGCGAGCACCGGGTGCACGCCTAGGGCGTGCACCGCGCGGCCTGGCGCACGAACCCATGTGCCGGGTCTGCGCCCTCGGGCCGCGGAGGCGTGCGCCGGGTGCACGCCGGCCCGGTGGACCGCGCGGCCTGGCGCACGCTCCCGTGCGCCGGGTCTGCGCCCCCGGGTCGCGGAGGCGTGCGCCGGGTGCACGCCGGCGTGGTGGACCGCGGCCAGAAACCCTACAGTATGCGCTCTTTTTCAGCTCTGGTTGCGACCCCGCGATCACGGCGGCTCCGGCGATGACCCCGTGAACACAGTAACGGCGGCGGTGGCCTCCCGTTTGGTCCCCAAACTCGTCTCGCACGCGACACGACAAGAAAGAAAACCTACCCCGAAAAACTGGAAAGAAAACTCGAACCACTCACCTCATTTTCGCCGGTAAGGGAGGAGAAAGGGAGAGGATCTTCCCGTTCTCGTCGCTTCATTCCTTCATGCCCGCTGTCGGATGGTGGGGAGAAGGTAGGAGAAGGGTCGGGGTCCCTCTTGCGTTCCTCAAAAAAGCCCTAGAGTGCATCGCGAATGCGGTGCGAAGTGGGAAAAGGAAACCCTAGTCCCCAAACTTACCACCTTGAGATCCGGTGCGAACCTGTATACTTTTTGACGGGATTGTAGAGTCCTGGTGTTCCCATGCCCTTGTATACTTTTTTTATGATGGGATTGTTGGGAAAACTTTTCACTGTGTTTTCTGCAATGGACTGGCCTGGACCGCGAGTATTTTTCTGCGTTTGAGCTCGAAAAACGGAGGACGGCAAAGCGAACGGTTTCGAATTCCGATTTACGGATCTCCCGGAATGGGAGTCAAAGCGTTTGCCTTTGAGTGGTGCATCGGAATCCGTGCTATGTGGCCGACATGCTTTTCGAGATGATCGGACGGGATCCTTCTATGATCGGACTTTGCATCTTTTTATGTCATTGGGTTATCTTATTTATGTGGTAGTACCTCGACCTTCCAGTTTTCCGTTTTGTGTCCTAATTGAATATTTTCAGTTGTTAAGGGGGGGTTGAAATTCGAGAATTTCTGGGCAGACCGTCGGGGCTCGCGGGTATTTTTAGGTGTTAGAGCTCGCGAAATGGAGAACGGTGGTGCGATCGGATTCGAATTCCGACCGCGGGATCTCCCAGAATAAAATTTTGAAGGTTGCTAGCTGTTCCGAGTGCATCAGAAGGCGTGCGGACGATCGGCACGCCTTTCGAGGTAAATTGGACCACTGGTCCGCACCCCGATCGATTTTATTCTTGAGTTGGGGATTTTTGGTTCTTTCCCACTTCTCCTCTGTCGTGGATTAGGTCTTTCTAAGTGCGAGCGGAAAACCCTAATTCACATTTTCTCTCTTTCCAAGAAGGCGGCGTAGGGATCCAGGCGAAGAGACACGGAGAGGGAAGGAGAACGGCTCCCTTTCCGCGGTTTTGATCGAGCAAGGAGGCGAGGAGGGGGCGATTATTTTTCTTACTCCTTCTCCAACGAATCAAGGTGAGTGGTTCATATTTTCAGGTTTTTCCGTTGTGGGGTTTTCTTGTCGATGTCGCGTGCGATGCGAGGTAGATAACGGGAAGCCGCCGCCGCCGTTGTCAAACGGGAGGCCGCCGCCGCCGTTATCGTGTTCTCGGGGTCGTCGCCGCAGTCGCCGTGGTCGCGGGGTCGCAACCGGAGCCGCGAAGGGCGAAAACGGGGGCATACTGTTCATCTCGTACGGCTGGCCCTCGCGCGGTCCACCGGACCGGCGTGCACCCGGCGCACGTGTCCGCGGCCCGAAGGCGCGAACCCGGCGCACGGGTGCGTGCGCCAGCCCACCCCCGCACCGCGCGGTCCACCGGGCTGGCGTGCACCCGGCGCACGTGTCCGCAGCCCGAATGCGCGGACCCGGCGCACGGGCGCGTGCGCCAGCCCGGCCCGCAAGCGCGGTCCACGCATGGACGTGCACCCGGCGTTGCCGCCGCGACCCGGGACGCGTGAGCCCGGTGCGCGCTCAGCCCGTGCACCGGCCCGGCCCATTCCGCCTGGTGCGCGCTCCCTGGGTGAGCTCGGACAGCGCCGCCGCCTCCTCTGCGCTGTGAACCCGGTCCACGCCTGGACCTGTGCACCAGCCTTCAGCCAATGAGTCCAGAAACTCCGTTTTTGGCCCGTTTCGCTCCGTTTTTGAGTGTTTTTGACCACGACGATGATTGTTTTAACAATAATTTTTATTGTAGCTTTTCGGGGGCAATGTGAGGGTATTTTAACTGGCGTTTCCGCACACTTTCTTCTTCGCGGTTCAGGTGGGTACACTCTTGGTATCCCTTTATGCGCACTATCGTTATTTTCGTGTTTATCATGTTGTGGGTTTTCGTTCGAGACTTAGTGTGGGACTTTTCAAAAGCTGTTGATGATCTGCAATGGTTCTTTTAATTGTACTAATGTTGATAGTGTTTATGGTTTTTATTATTTGTTTGGTTTCGTGTATTTGGTTACGATGCTCGAGGCTGCAGCACGCGCACCCGCGATTTGGCCACCGCAAAGGGTGCGCTTTTCCGGAAAAGTGGTCGATGACCCGTGTATACCCATGAGGTGCCGTAGTGGGGGCCCCCGTAGGTGGGGGGTTTGAGGCGCCAAGGTGTGAGCGGTGCGACCCGTCGAGGTAGGTGCTCGGCGTGGTTTACCGAGGTTGGTGCTCGGTTCGGTTTTCTTTCCGAGGTTGGTGCTCAGTTCGGTTTTCTTTCCGAGGTTGGTACTCGGTTCGGTTCGGTTCGGTTTTCTTTCCGAGGTTGGTGCTCGGTTCGGTTTTCTTTCCGAAGTTGGTGCTCGGTTCGGTTTTCTTTTCCCGAGGTTGGTGCTCGGTTCGGTTTTCTTTTCCCGAGGTTGGTGCTCGGTTCGGTTTTCTTTCCCGAGGTTGGTGCTCGGTTTGATTTTCTTTTCCCGAGGTTGGTGCTCGGTTCGGTTTTCTTTCCCGAGGTTGGTGCTCGGTTCAGTTTTCTATCTTGAGGTTAGTGCTCGGTCTGGGTTGCCGGGGCAGGTGCCCGGTTCAGGTTTTGCAGGGGGAGGGGACACCGTCGATCGCACGAAGCAGAGGGCGGTTACTCTGGTTTTCTTACGATTGCTTTAGTTACAGTCTTCCTGCATTTCATCTTTTATACCTTGTGTCACTGACTTCCCACTCTGTGACAGGTTCCTTCGGGGGTGAGAGTTAGGGCGACGGTGAGGTCGTGGCAGGAGTACTTTTGGTCCTTCGAGGCCATGGACTGTATTTACTTTTATTTTGGTCAGTTCATTACCTGTTAGTAGCTTACTATGTGGATTGTGATACCCTTGTGGGGTCGATGTGGATGCTGGAATGTCGTTTATTTATCCTTGTGGGTGGTTGTTTTGCTTTTTCCGATTGGCCGCTTTCAGACTACAAAAGAAAAGAAAAAGGAAATGTTTCGAAAACTGTTTTAAAAATGCGGGTGTCGTGTGGGCACCATTTCAAAACCGTGGGGATTTATGGATTGCGAAAACCGTTTTGAAAATCTGGGTGTCGTGTGAGCACCATTTCAAAACCCTGTGGATTTATGGATTTCAAAAACTTTTTTGAAAAACCTGGGTGTCGTGTGAGCACCGTTTTTAAAACTTGTGGATTTATCCTTTCAAAAATTAGTCTGCCTCTTTAATACTTATGGAAAAATGGTTGTATGTATCCGACTGATGAACTATGTTGGGTTATATGAATAATAGGATCTAAATAGGGGAAAAAACACCTAGAGGGGGGTGAATAGGTGTAAACCATAAACACTCAAAAATCTTTGCGATATAAAAACCCAATGCGGAAAAAATAAATAACACGCAGAGATTTTTACGTGGAAAACTCCAAACCGGAGTAAAAAACCACGGGACCGATAACACGGTGAAATCCACTAGAATTAAACACGTACAAGGTGATATACCGTACTCACAGATGACTCAACCTTTTCCATACGCTCCTAGTTGATCTTCTCCGCTCGCTCCACGATGCTTCTCGAATCCACGATGTGCGTCCAACGCCGAATCCACGGCGTCCAACGTCGAGTCCACGACGTCCGACCTAATCCACGGTCTTCACCCAGTAGCACGCTTCGAATCCACAAACGTACCTCGCTCCGAATCCACGAGAGCAGTTGCACCTTGAATCCACAAGGCCACGCGAGTCCACGCGCCGATTTTGGGGTAAATCGTTGTTTTTTGGGTGGTGATGATCCGCCGAATACTTAGATTAGAAATAGATCGGAAATACCATCTAAGTATTCATTGATTTGATTCAACTCAAAATGTGAGTATGAAAACCTAGAATCAAATCAATCAATATAGATGAAGAAACATAAGATAGAATCTATGATTTCCTTTCTTCTCTATATGTGGATCTTAGGCCGTATAAAAGATGACGGCTACTTTTTCTATTATGTGGATTAGCCCTAGAAAAAGAATCATAGGGTCTATTTATAGGTTAGAAACCCTTGGAAGAAGATAAGGATCAAAAACTAACCTTTTCTGGAGTTTTTACATGACGACGATCCGGATCGGAGATCGGCGATCCGGATTGCAGTAGCGAGAAAAACAGATTCCAGAAAAACGAAGGTTCGGGATCCGGATCGAAGTGCTTGATCCGGATCGTTCATACAGTTCACCAAACATCAACGTTCGGGATCCGGATTGCGAAGCCTGATCCGGATCGTTCAAATAAAATGGTAAACTCAGTGTTCGGGATCCGGATCAAGGGAAGCTACGATCCGGATTGAACTGGTGTATGAACGAACCACCTTCGGGATCCGGATCGAACAGTCTGATCCGGATCCTGAACATGTCCCATGTCCAGTTTTTGATATTTATGCAATAACAAATCCATCCAAGTGTTTCTACGCTATAAGAAGTATTCGGATCACCAAAGATATTAAGTTAAACATACCTGATCCTTTTGAATTCTTCTTTCTTGAGATTGAGTTATATGATCCAACTTCCTTTACCTTCAATCTTCAAAACTTAACCGAATTCACGAAATACGCCAACTCAAATTCCGTAACAATCTCCCCCTTTGGCGGTTTCGTGACAAAACATAGATCCACTCAAGAAAATTCAAAAAGATATTTTTGTTGCTATCACCATACAACAAAAATTTACAATGGAGATCCAAAATAAAATACATGAGTTAAACTCCTAAAACAGACTCTAGACTTAGACATCTGTACTCTCTGCAAAAGAAATCATTCTTGACAAAAGAAATCGTTAGATACCTCAAGAATTTTATATCATTCAAAAACCACATACAGAGATGAAGTTTATACTCATTTATACTTACCATGACATTTATACATTCAGATATGTAAACTGATCATAGTTAAAACACCAACATATTTTCTATGCAATCAAAAACCAAATGTCATGTTAGTGAATATCAACTTGTTAGTTATATTACATGCCCAAATAGTTAGTCGAATAGTTAGTCGAGGCATGCACTCAAACACAAATGAAAACCGAAAGTTGAAGTTCTACTTACCTTTCAAGTTGAGGTTATACTTACCTCTATAGTTTCAAGTTTTCTCAGTAACCATTGTTTATACTTCTCTCTCCCCCTTTTTGTCACAAAAGTTAGCCAAAAAATTACCAGAATGGAGAGAATAGTTAACAGTTCAAGTACCAGAAGTTTGAGAACAAAAACTTAAAACTAAAACTTAAAAGACCTGCACAAAAAAATAAAAAAAAAATGAAGTTCCTGCACAAGAGAATTATTAGAAAACATATGCATAATAAACAGAAATTGGAAAGATACGGATTATTCAGATTCATCTGAACTGATACAGCCGAGAATTTGGAAGATTTTCTTTAATCTCTTGTTCATTGATGACTGATTCTTATTTACCTTCTTTATTTCTTCCTTTACCTCAATGAGCTCATTTGATATACGTTCTTGCTCGTTGGAGAGCCTTTGCTGTTCTTTATAGATTGAGGTAACTGATGCATCATCATCAGAAGTCGATGGAGGTGCTTGTTGTGCTGTCGGTGCTGGTTGAACTGGAGGGGTTGCTACCGGTGCAGAGGTTGTTGCTTGTTGTTGTTGTGCTCGTTGTCGGTGAGGAGGTAATATGGGCTCATCTTGCTTTGTCGAGAGAGACTTTACAATTGTTGTTTCATTGATCGTTCCTAGACTGTGCATGTAGGAACTCGCATTCGTGTCAGCTTTAAATTTTCGAAGAATGCGCATGATGATCATTGGATAAGGTAGTCTCTCTGAAGGGTGAGCATGTTCCACATAGCGAGCCATCCTCGCCCAGATGATGTAAGGGATGTTTAAGTTTGCTCCCATTGCTGCTGTCGGGTTTCCAAGAAGATAAAGGAATAACATCCTATCCCATCGCAGAACCTTTGTGTTCATATTTGGAAGGACGTTGTAGCAGACAATGACGTTTAAGTAGCGATACTCAGGTCGTAGCTCTTTTGAAAAGACTGAGTTTCCTGCTGACGGAGTATCGGGCAAACAAATGCCATCAACTACCACTCTCCAGGAGTTGGTGTTGAAAATTTGATTCTTCAGATAATGAGCGCCATGGGCTCGGGACGTCATCCCTAATACCTCCCCAATCAGTTGAGGGGTTACTTTAATCTTAACATTTTCGACCAATGTTTGAAAGTCTCGACGACCGCTCTCCTGATCAACGAGATAGCAAGCATTTTGATAGAACATCCTCACTGAGTGAAGACAATACCCAGTGGTCTCGGGGAAATCGCAAATAGGAGCAAGACCTGTCTGGTCATACAGTTTCCCAAATGCCGGAGATCTTTCCTTCAAGGCTTTGACATTAACATGCCTTTCTCCAATGCATTCCCTGTTTTCAAAGTCCTTTATCCTAGCAGAGCTGATAAAGTCTTGTGGAGGTGCTTGGCTATCAACTGGTTGCTCAATGGAGATTCCTCGAGCACTCCCTCTTTTGCGAGCAACGCATTTTCTTCTTGTTTTCCCAGAAGTTTCTTCCATTGGAGCTTTCCCCTTTTCAGCAGCAGTAGGCGGAGCCTTCGATGTCTCCGCAGTCGCTTTTCCCTTTGAAGCAGTGGGAACAGTTGTTGCTTCAACTTGCAACTCATCCCAATCGATCGATTCCGTTTCAGATTCTGTATCAGAATCATCTTTAGCTTTCTTCGCTTTCTTAGCCCTCTTGGCTTGACAGTGTCTCTCGTATGTACCATAGCAGCCAGAAGGAGAATGATCCAGGTGATCACCATTGCTATTGGTTTCTTGTGAAAAGAAATCCTATGAGCAACACCTCAAGAACACGAAAAAATTGTTAATTTTCAAAAATTAGAAAAATTGTACCCAAACAATCATTATCGTGTAGAGAGACTAAGAATCAAATTAGTTTTGCAAAAAGAATTTTAAAAATAGATCAATTGCATGATTTTGGAAAATTCCCATTATATGCCCTAAAACCAAAATTTTTGAAATCGAAGACCAAAAATCCGTTTATCTTGAGAATACCTAGCATATAATCAAAACTAATCTACCCAGAGTTCTTATTTCAAAAGAAATTTGATCAAAAACCATCCACAAAGAAATTGATACAAGAAATTCATCACGTTTTGAGGAGGAATAAGAAAAACTGTGAGAAACCGAGATAAAACTTACTTGGAATTGAAGAACTTGAGTTTGAAAGCTTCCAAGATGGATGAAATCTAGAGAGAGAACTCTGGAAACTTTGGAACAAAAGATTGGAGTAAAAGAAATCAAAACCCTTTTGTTCTATATAAAACCCTAGCCGCGATCCGGATCAGTTCGTGATTACGATCCGGATCGGCTACCCGCAGTGAAAAACTGCGTTCGGGATCCGGATCGGCAGGTCCAATCCGGATCTGCTCCAACTTTTTTTTTAGAAAATTTCAGAGAAATTCTAGAAAAACCAGAAAAAGATTGTAAGCACTTTTGTGTATCAACTTTAAACGAAAATCATCGTTTCATACAACAAGAAATAGATTATACCAAATCTATCAATAACATCCAACAAATGAAACAAAAATTTATAAAAATTAAATCCCTTAAAGTTGAACAACTTGAATTACATCTAACTTGATCTTATGAGTAATGCCTTTATCAAATCATCAATTCGGTAAAGAAAATGAAATACAAAGATCAATAGATGTCTGACATCCCCGATAAATTAGATAATATATCTAGTCAATTTATTGAAGAGAGTGGCTCTTTGAACATCTTTCATTAAAAATCCTACCTTATACCAACCTTGAAATTTTGACAGAGTCAAGTATTTCAACATGCATTTTAATTAATCAAACTTGAAAAACCTTGCTTGGTATACATGTGGTAGCTGCACACAGTACTCGGACGACCGTGGTGGTAGCTCTTTCCTCCATGTGGTGGTAGTTTTCACACTCCTCATTGGGATGTAACTCTTTCCACATCTTTTGAGTATAATACTTTTTCTTTGACTCCCCCTCAATTGGCTATCAATTATTTAAGATATAAAGTATTCAGCCAAATATTGATCTCGATTTCATACTCGACTAAACAGTCAAATAAGATAAAAACTATACCAAGAGATCATCGAGAGAGAAATTGACTTTGATCAAAACAAAGATGATTTAATTGACATAAATGATCATTGCATCAAATGAAATATTATGATATCTAAAGCATAATAGATTTCTAAATATATAAAAGGATGCAGTCAAAGTCGATAAAACTAATGCTCAATTAATATTCTATGTCTAAGCATAGATAATGAACAAAAACACAAAAACAAAACCTAACCTAAACAAGAGTTTCAAAAAGGGTTTATTTCAAGGAAAGCATTCCAATTGCTTTACGCAAATGAATAAAACGTTTTTGATCCAAAGGTTTTGTTAAAAAGTCAGCTAATTGATCTTCAGTTGAAATGTAGGAAATTTGAAGAATATTTGATTCAACTAGCTCTCTAAGAAAATGATATCTAAGTTCAATGTGTTTTGTTCTAGAGTGCAACACAGGGTTTTTTGAAATGTTTATAGCACTTGTGTTGTCACATAAAACAGTTACCGGAGTTGCTGAAATCCGGAAGTCGCTCAACACGCTTTTCATCCAAATAAGTTGAGTTGAACAACTACCCGCTGAGATGTATTCCGCTTCGGCAGTCGAGAGTGCAATGCAGTTTTGCTTTTTACAATGCCATGCAACAAGACAATGGCCAAGATAAAAACATGCACCACTCGAACTTTTCCGATCATCCACAGATCCTGCCCAATCGGCATCTGAGTATCCAATAATATCTAAACTTGTTCCCATAGGATACCAAATTCCGAAGTTTACAGTTCCTTTGACGTACCGGATGATCCGTTTCACCGCTTTCAGGTGAACCTCCTTTGGTGCTGATTGATATCTCGCGCAAATCCCAACACTAAAGGATATATCCGGGCGACTAGCTGTGAGGTAAAGTAGACTTCCAATCATGCTGCGATAGAGTTTCTCGTCTACATTATCACTAAGAGATTCACTTCCTAATCCCTTATTGCTAGTTCCCATAGGAGTAGTTAAATCTTTAGAATCTTCTAATCCGAATTTCTTTACCAACTCCTTTGCGTACTTGGATTGACACAGATGGATGCCTTCACCATTTTGTTTCACTTGCAATCCAAGAAAGTATGTCAGTTCGCCCATCATGGACATCTCAAATTCGCTTTCCATGGTTTCTGCGAATTTAGAAGCATCATTATCCTTTGTTGCTCCAAACACAATGTCATCGACATAGATTTGTGCAACAATTAAGTTATTTTGATAATGCTTCACAAAGAGAGTCTGATCTGCTCCCCCTCGAGTATAGCCCTTCTCCAAAAGGTGCTTTGTCAACCTTTCGTACCATGCTCGCGGTGCTTGTTTTAAACCGTAAAGAGCCTTTTTCAAACGAAAAACATGGTTAGGTAGTTTACAGTCTACAAAACCTTTCGGTTGAGCCACATAAACTTCCTCATTTAAAAACCCATTTAAAAACGCGCTCTTAACGTCCATTTGAAAGAGTTTTATATTGAAGTGACAAGCAATAGCGAATAAGATACGAATGGACTCGAGTCTAGCTACAGGGGCGAACGTTTCATCAAAGTCTATGCCTTCCATTTGAGAGTAGCCTTGAGCAACTAAACGTGCTTTGTTCCTGATGATGGTACCATCCTCATTTTTCTTGTTCTTGAAAATCCATTTAGTACCAATCACATTGTGTTGCTTCAGAGGCGTCGTTAATTCCCAGACTTTGTTGCATTCAAACTGATGGAGCTCTTCCTGCATTGCTTCAATCCAGTAGTCATCTTGAAGAGCTTCATCGATGTTCTTTGGTTCGATCATGGAAACGTAACAGGCGAATCCACAAACCAACTGTCTCCGAGTTTTGACTCCTTGTGGGTCTCCAATGATGTTTGATTCAGGATGATCCTTGGAGATGCGTAACGTTTGTTGTAATGGAGTACTCGGAGGTATATGAGATGATTCCTGCACATCAGATAAACTTGAAGAACCATTAGATGCATCATTCATATTGGAAGTATTATCATGAGAAGATGGACTTACAGGAGTATCATCATCAAGAGAGATATCAGGGGTAGATTTATCAGATGCAAAGTGGAAAGCTTCATCTACTTTAACATTTATAGATTCTACGATCGTCTTAGATTCCAAGTTAAATACCCGATATGCTCTACTATTCGTAGAATACCCCAAGAAAATCCCTTCGTCACTTCGAGAGTCAAACTTTCCAAGATTTTCGCGGTCACGTAAAATGTAACATCGACTCCCGAAGATACGAAAATATTTGATGTTGGGTTTTCTACAACACCATAGTTCATATGGTGTATTTAACGTTCCCGGGCGCAAATAAACTCGATTAATAACATACATTGCAGTGTTCACAGCTTCAGCCCAAAAATGTAGCGGTAAATTCCGGCTATGAAGCATAACACGTGCCATCTCTTGAACAACCCTGTTTTTGCGCTCGACAACACCATTCTGTTGAGGTGTATAGGTGCTGAGAATTCATGCTTAATGCCGTTGGAAGTGCAAAAATCAATGAATTTAGAATTTATGAATTCTCCACCTCTATCACTTCTAATGTCACGCCCCGGGGTGGAAATTGCCACCCGGGCTCGCCAACAGATCCGCCATCTGTACGGAAACTGCCGTACAGACGAAGCGTCTAACCTGCAGAAAGAATCAACTACAGTATACAGATATCAGAGAACTGAAAGCAGACTACTAAAAGTGAAGTCCAAACACTGTACAACTGAAAATAATACAATATCCATCTCCCCAAATACTATCATATACAAAATCCTCTGATACAGAACTCAAAAGGGAGATATCTCCAATAAGTACATCAGTGTACAAGCCCTCGATACAAGAAAATATCCTCACTACATCAGTCTCTCAAACTGTAAAATAAAGTACAACTCTATACCTCTCTACAAGGTCTCTCAACAGAGGAAGAAGGAGTAAACTATCAACCGAAGCTCTCCTCTGAAGGGGGGGTACCGCTACACTCCAACGACGGGTGGGGAACTAGCTCGCGACTCCCTCGCCTCGTTCCGAAGGATCAGCAACAGGAGCACAGGAACAGAAGAAGAAGTCCCTGGGGAAAAGACACCACGACGGGTGTGAGAACTACTTCCCACAGTAGTTCTCAGTGGGTACCGTCAACAAGCCCAACGGTCTGCCCACTAAGTCTACTAGAGGCAAAAGATAACAGGCAAAGAAATCTGAAAGAAAAGCTGGAAACTACTCTACAGCTACCATGCCTCTATCTAGACACTCAAAAGTGGAACAGATGAAAGTAAAAGAGACCACTCGCACCCAAGGTGCTCAATCGACCCAAACGAACTGACTACCTCAAAGGTCCAGTCAAGCCTGCGCCCGTCGACTAGGAACGCTCCTGCCCACTACCACACATCCACATGAGGACGGGATTTACGTGGGGCGTCCTGTCCTACTAACTCATCCCTCACGCAAAACTGCCTCAACAGGCCCATCGTTGCCTCAACTGCGGAAAACTGCCTCAACAGGCCAACCATCGTATCCACAGCGGCATCTCAGGACGCGACTCCAACTGAGTAGAACGGCGCGGCATAGAGTATCAAACATTGGCATAAGCAGGCTAGTCAAAACCCACGCTCACTCTCAGAACGGTAGGGCTCAAGATCCCCAAATACCTCGCACAACAGTCGGAGCACTCTCGACGACTCAGCTGCTCGGCTAACTCGAAACACGAGACACTAGCCTCTCCAACGGCTCGTAGCACAAGGCTCACTGGCTGGAGATACTCCACAGCCAGGAACGACCCACAACTCAGGGTAACAAAACAGGTCGGACAACACTCAACGACCTGGGACCACCGTCAACCCCAACGGTTCCCAACAAGATGGACCGGAAGATTCTCGACGGCCCGGGACTGCCGTCTGCGCAATGGCTCCCTCCACGACGGCACAACAGGGAAACAAGACCTCCCGGGACTACCGTTTACCCAAACGGCTCCCGGCACAGATAAGCAACCCAGTACAACTACCAGACTCCACTCTGCTCCCAGGCAAGAGTGTAAAAGCATCCCACACTAAAAGCAAGCCCCGACCTCTCGGCCCACTACCCGGGCGAGAAAACACTATGTCCAGGGATGAAGGTACAGTGTGGATGTCTAAGCATGAATAACCCTAGCCCAAGTGAGGGTTTTCTACTAGTCTGGTTGCACATACAACATATGACGGGGGTGCTAGGTCAAGTTCCAAGATAACTATATTAACAGATAATAAAAGGAATAACAATTCCTACAATCTAGCATACTACACAATAAAATAACTATCATGCATAGTCCTACATCAGTAGAAATACTGTACAGTCCATAAAACTTGGAGATAAGGCCACCCACCTCGATTTGCCACCAATTGCTCGTAGACACTTGCAATTGGCCTCCACGGAGTCCGCACGCAAAACGGGGCACGGTGCCGGAGTCCGCACGCCAAACGAAGTCCGCACGCAACACGGTGCACGGTGCTGGAATCTGCACGCCAAACGGGGTCCGCACGCAAAACGGTGCACGGTGCCGGAGTCCGCACGCAAAACGGTGCACGGTGCCAGGATCCGGACGCAAAACGGAGTCCGCACGCAAAACGGTGCACGGTGCCGGAGTCCGCACGCAAAACGGTGCACGGTGCCAGGATCCACACGCAAAACAGAGTCCGCACGCAAAACGGTGCACGGTGCCAGGATCCGCACGTAAAACGGTGCACGGTGCCAGGATCCACACGCAAAACGGAGTCCGCACGCAAAACGGTGCACGGTGCCAGGATCCGCACGCAAAACGGAGTCCGCACGCAAAACGGTGCACGGTGCCGGACACAGAAAGGAGCAAGAGGGTCAGTTATAGTCTAAAAGATCGCCCCAAAACTGTACAAAAATACAGTAAAACCAACACACGGGACCTACCCGACTGCGCCGCCGTCGCCGCAACACCCCCATCGGAAGCCTCGCGCGCTCCACGAGGCCCGCGACGCGAAACGCCATCTCCCACAACCTCCTCCCTCACTCCCTCTCGCTCTCGGGTGCCGAAGAAAGAAAGAAAGGGAGAAAAATGGTGCTCGGGGGAGAAAGAAGAAGAAGAAAAGGAGGAGGAGAAAGGGATGGTCCACGGTGCACCGGCCAATCGGGGGCCACCCCAGCCGGCTCACAAGGCCGGGGCGCGTGCACCGGGTCCACGGACGCGCCCCGGGTGCCACGCGGCACGCGGTAACGTGCCCGCCACACGGGCGCGTTACACCGCGCCCGCGTCAGGCGCGGGACACGCGCCCGTTACACGGGCGCGCGTGCCCCCGCGCCCGCGCGGGCGCCAACGGGGGCCCGCCACGTGGCGGCCCCCGCGCGTCCAGCGCAGAAGGCGCCTGCGCCTGTCCCATCCCCACGCCGCCTCGATCCGCACACCTTGACCTGCGCTTCGAGTCCGCCTCGGGATCCGTGCCGTGCACACCTCGATAAACGTGCCGTTTTGCCTCGAAAAACGCGCACTTCATCCGGGCTCCAAATCCAACAAATAAATAGTCCATTCTTAGCGATTTCGCGCGCTGAATCCAAAAACGATGTCCATTTCTCCAAATTCTCACCCGAAAATTGCCGAATGCCCACTCGATCCGATTTTCGCGCCGGGTCCATTTTTAAAGTCCGATTTGCCCAATTCCAACTCTAAAAATTTCCGAAGGCGACCGGAGAGGTAAACTTTTATCCGGACTTCACCCGGAGTCTAATTTTGACATATGAAACGCGCGAAATCACTTCTAAACACCCGACGGGTCCTCCAACTTCCCACGGGGTCTCAATTTAAGCCCGAAGTCCACCACTTGTGTCCAAATTGCGCGCAACCCACGCAGGCCTCCAGTGATGCAAGCAAATTCCAATTTGCATCACAAATCCATTTCTGGGCCCCCAACACGCGCACCAACACCCCCAACGGCGACCGAAAGCTGCCCAACAACCAGCAACCCTACGCGGGGGATTCCGGGACCTCACATCCTCCCCCACTAAAAGAAAGTTTCGTCCTCGAAACTAGATCAAGCCCATCAGGAGTCAAGAATACCACGGCTAGGTATCTAACAATACGCCTCCAGCTCCCCCACTCGCCTCTCGTGATTACTCCGCAACAACAACAACAAGTACGGTATTACCCGATGTGCAATTCTCTCATCTCTCGAGCCAGAAATTACAACGGGCGTCCCTCGTACTCCAATAATCACAGATCTCAAAGGGGCAAGTAAATCACGGGCGAGGAAAAATCGCATCACTACTGAGCTGAGACGTGAAAAACCAAGGGCTCCACTAAAAGGCTGGGGGAAAACTGAAATAACCACAAGTGTAATACGCACCAAACCACAACATGGTGCCACCCTCAACAAGACGACCCGAAGCATACCCGCAGACTCGTCCAATAAGGAAGGGAAATCCAATAAGTTGGGGTCTTCACTCGGTCACTTCCCAATCCAAAACCACCCGAGTGGACTACTCAACTGCAGGCTACCCTCAAAAGGGATCCTCAAGAGACACAATCTCATGCCACAATTGGTCGCTCAACATGCTATCATAACCCCAACGGACCCACGGGTCGAAGTCGATCCCTCAACTCATAAAGAACACCCTGACGGGGACCAAACCGTCGGTGAACGGGACTGAAAACTGGCTCACAAGGCGATCATAAAGCTGATGCCCAACCCGCGGTCAAAAGTCCGAAACATCCAAAAGACTCTCACCGTTGTGTACCTACAACGTGGCATCACTGCCGTGCACCCACGGCGTGGCATTACTGCCGTGTACCAACGGCGTGGCCTCACTGCCGTGTATCAACGGTGTGGCATCACCACCGTGTATCAACGGTGTGGCATCACTGCCGTGTATCAACGGCGTGGCATCACCACCGTGTATCAACGGCGTGGCGTCACCACCGGGTATCAACGGTGTGGCATCACCACCGTGTATCAACGGTGTGGCATCACCACCGTGTATCAACGGTGTGGCATCACTACCGTATATCAACGGTGTGGTATACTCAAGCATCAAGGCCTCAGATCTTCACAGCCCTATACCCAACACTACCCCGAAAACCCGGAGCTGAGGAAGGGCCAAAAGATCAACAGGCAGAAACCAGGGCCCCCAACAGCACTGGGAAGGACCAATAACTCCATCTATGTGCAACACGTGATCAGGTATCTGAACCTCACGAGCACAAGCTAAAGGTCCTATCTCTAGCCCATACATCAATGCAAATGCCCTAGCACTCTCACAGCTATGTCGGAGAACCCTCAACGACTCAACTCACAGCAACACCCCACTCATAGGCGAGAAGAACCGACTGACGCGGCAAAGATCCAAAAATTCCGATAGACCGGTGCCTAGAACCCCAACCAAACAAGAACAGACTCTAGGCTCAGTCTATCGAAGTTTTCGATCCTTTACCGTTCAGGGATTCGGTCCCTCTCGTTTAAAGCGGGAAACTATGTCAACAAGCAACTCTCGGCTGGAGACGCTCCCGGTAGTCCATCGGGACGAACTCGACGCCATCAAATCTCGGCGTCCTGTCGGATCATCTCAATCTCACTAAAATAACCACCTGGTAACTCGGCCGGAGGTGAAAATCGCCTCAACAGGCCAAACCTTCGCCACTCACTAGGCGGCATCGCCACTCATTAGGCGGCATCGCCACTCACTGGGCGGCATCACCCCTCACTGGGCGGCATCGCCTCTCACTGGGCAGCATCGCCACTGGTAGCTCGGCCAGGGGAAAGTATCATCCTGGTAATTCGGCCAGGGAAAAAAAAATGTCCTCCTGGTAACTCGACCAGGGCATGCGCCCACCTGGTAACTCGGCCAGGGGCAACGCATCCATCTGGTTGCTCGGCCAGTGGAAAGTATTCTCCTGGTAACTCGGCCAGTGATAATTATCCATCTGGTAACTCGGCCCGTGATAATTATCCATCTGGTAACTCGGCCAGTGATAATTATCCATCTGGTAACTCGGCCAGTGATAATTATCCATCTGGTAACTCGGCCAGTGATAATTATCCATCTGGTAACTCGGCCAGTGATAATTATCCATCTGGTAACTCGGCCAGTGATAATTACCCATCTGGTAACTCGGCCAGTGATAATTATCCATCTGGTAACTCGGCCAGTGATAATTATCCATCTGGTAACTCGGCCAGTGATAATTACCCATCTGGTAACTCGGCCAGTGATAATTATCCATCTGGTAACTCGGCCAGTGATAATTATCCATCTGGTAACTCGGCCAGTGATAATTATCCATCTGGTAACTCGGCCAGTGATAATTATCCATCTGGTAACTCGGCCAGTGATAATTACCCCTCTGGTAACTCAGCCAGGGAAAACGCCCTCCTGGTAACTTAGCCAGGGAAAAGGCCCTCCTGGTAACTCAGCCAGGGAAAATGCCCTCCTGGTAACTCAGCCAGGGAAAATGCCCTCCTGGTAACTCAGCCAGGGAAAATGCCCTCCTGGTAACTCAGCCAGGGAAAACGCCCTCCTGGTAACTCAGCCAGGGAAAACGCCCTCCTGGTAACTCAGCCAGGGAAAACGCCCTCCTGGTAACTCAGCCAGGGAAAACGCCCTCCTGGTAACTCAGCCAGGGAAAACGCCCTCCTGGTAACTCAGCCAGGGAAAACGCCCTCCTGGTAACTCAGCCAGGGAAAACGCCCTCCTGGTAACTCGGCCAGGGAAAATGCCCTCCTGGTAACTCGGCCAGGGAAAACGCCCTCCTGGTAACTCAGCCAGGGCGGGGTGTGTCCTTTTCACAACACGACGTCTCAGGGGTATCGCAACTCACTGCACAACTACAAACGTCAGGACACAACAACCATACGACCCAATCCAGCGAAAGTTTAAGACATGTTATCCATTCCATAGCATTATGTTGTCTGCAACCACATAATCGATTAGGAGAATAAACATGCCAAACTCTCATCCCGTCTCTTTTGAGAGGTAAAAACTCAATCAGGACTCTCGCTAAAGTCACGACTCTCACGTAGTCATCCTAATGTCCAACCTCAAGCCTAGGGTTTCTAAGTCCATCAAGACCTACAACCTAGGCTCTGATACCACTCTAATATGTCACGCCCCGAGGTGGAAACTGCCACCCGGGCTCGCCAACAGATCCGCCATCTGTACGGAAACTGCCGTACAGACGAAGCGTCTAACCTGCAGAAAGAATCAACTACAGTATACATATATCAGAGAACTGAAAGCAGACTACTAAAAGTGAAGTCCAAACACTGTACAACTGAAAATAATACAATATCCATCTCCCCAAATACTATCATATACAAAATCCTCTGATACAGAACTCAAAAGGGAGATATCTCCAATAAGTACATCAGTGTACAAGCCCTCGATACAAGAAAATATCCTCACTACATCAGTGTCTCAAACTGTAAAATAAAGTACAACTCTATACCTCTCTACAAGGTCTCTCAACAGAGGAAGAAGGAGTAAACTATCAACCGAAGCTCTCCTCTGAAGGGGGGGTACCGCTACACTCCAACGACGGGTGGGGAACTAGCTCGCGACTCCCTCGCCTCGTTCCGAAGGATCAGCAACAGGAGCACAGGAACAGAAGAAGAAGTCCCTGGGGAAAAGACACCACGACGGGTGTGAGAACTACTTCCCACAGTAGTTCTCAGTGGGTACCGTCAATAAGCCCAACGGTCTGCCCACTAAGTCTACTAGAGGCAAAAGATAACAGGCAAAGAAATCTGAAAGAAAAGCTGGAAACTACTCTACAGCTACCATGCCTCTATCTAGACACTCAAAAGTGGAACAGATGAAAGTAAAAGAGACCACTCGCACCCAAGGTGCTCAATCGACCCAAACGAACTGACTACCTCAAAGGTCCAGTCAAGCCTGCGCCCGTCGACTAGGAACGCTCCTGCCCACTACCACACATCCACATGAGGACGGGATTTACGTGGGGCGTCCTGTCCTACTAACTCATCCCTCACGCAAAACTGCCTCAACAGGCCCATCGTTGCCTCAACTGCGGAAAACTGCCTCAACAGGCCAACCATCGTATCCACAGCGGCATCTCAGGACGCGACTCCAACTGAGTAGAACGGCGCGGCATAGAGTATCAAACATTGGCATAAGCAGGCTAGTCAAAACCCACGCTCACTCTCAGAACGGTAGGGCTCAAGATCCTCAAATACCTCGCACAACAGTCGGAGCACTCTCGACGACTCAGCTGCTCGGCTAACTCGAAACACGAGACACTAGCCTCTCCAACGGCTCGTAGCACAAGGCTCACTGGCTGGAGATACTCCACAGCCAGGAACGACCCACAACTCAGGGTAACAAAATAGGTCGGACAACACTCAACGACCTGGGACCACCGTCAACCCCAACGGTTCCCAACAAGACGGACCGGAAGATACTCGACGGCCCGGGACTGCCGTCTGCGCAACGGCTCCCTCCACGACGGCACAACAGGGAAACAAGACCTCCCGGGACTACCGTTTACCCAAACGGCTCCCGGCACAGATAAGCAACCCAGTACAACTACCAGACTCCACTCTGCTCCCAGGCAAGAGTGTAAAAGCATCCCACACTAAAAGCAAGTCCCGACCTCTCGGCCCACTACCCGGGCGAGAAAACACTATGTCCAGGGATGAAGGTACAGTGTGGATGTCTAAGCATGAATAACCCTAGCCCAAGTGAGGGTTTTCTACTAGTCTGGTTGCACATACAACATATGACGGGGGTGCTAGGTCAAGTTCCAAGATAACTATATTAACAGATAATAAAAGGAATAACAATTCCTACAATCTAGCATACTACACTATGAAATAACTATCATGCATAGTCCTACATCAGTAGAAATACTGTACAGTCCATAAAACTTGGAGATAAGGCCACCCACCTCGATTTGCCACCAATTGCTTGTAGACACTTGCAATTGGCCTCCACGGAGTCCGCACGCAAAACGGGGCACGGTGCCGGAGTCCGCACGCCAAACGAAGTCCGCACGCAACACGGTGCACGGTGCTGGAATTTGCACGCCAAACAGGGTCCGTACGCAAAACGGTGCACGGTGCCGGAGTCCGCACGCAAAACGGTGCACGGTGCCAGGATCCGCAGCAAAACGGAGTCCGCACGCAAAACGGTGCACGGTGCCGGAGTCCGCACGCAAAACGATGCACGGTGCCAGGATCCACACGCAAAATGGAGTCCGCACGCAAAATGGTGCACGGTGCCAGGATCCGCACGCAAAACGGAGTCCGCACGCAAAACGGTGCACGGTACCAGGATCCACACGCAAAACGGAGTCCGCACGCAAAACGGTGCACGGTGCCAGGATCCGCACGCAAAACGGAGTCTGCACGCAAAACGGTGCACGGTGCCAGGATCCGCACGCAAAACGGAGTCTGCACGCAAAACGGTGCACGGTGCCGGACACAGAAAGGAGCAAGAGGGTCAGTTATAGTCTAAAAGATCGTCCCAAAACTGTACAAAAATACAGTAAAACCAACACACGGGACCTACCCGACTGCGCCGCCGTCGCCGCAACACCCCCATCGGAAGCCTCGCGCGCTCCACGAGGCCCGCGACGCGAAACGCCATCTCCCACAACCTCCTCCCTCACTCCCTCTCGCTCTCGGGTCCCGAAGAAAGAAAGAAAGGGAGAAAAATGGTGCTCGGGGGAGAAAGAAGAAGAAGAAAAGGAGGAGGAGAAAGGGATGGTCCACGGTGCACCGGCCAATCGGGAGCCACCCCAGCCGGCTCACAAGGCCGGGGCGCGTGCACCGGGTCCACGGACGCGCCCCGGGTGCCACGCGGCACGCGGTAACGCGCCCGCCACACGGGCGCGTTACACCGCGCCCGCGTCAGGCGCGGGACACGCGCCCGTTACACGGGCGCGCGTGCCCCCGCGCCCGCGCGGGCGCCAACGGGGGCCCGCCACGTGGCGGCCCCCGCGCGTCCCGCGCAGAAGGCGCCTGCGCCTGTCCCATCCCCACGCCGCCTCGATCCGCGCACCTTGACCTGCGCTTCGAGTCCGCCTCGGGATCCGTGCCGTGCACACCTTGATAAACGTGCCGTTTTGCCTCGAAAAACGCGCACTTCATCCGGGCTCCAAATCCAACAAATAAATAGTCCATTCTTAGCGATTTCGTGCGCTGAATCCAAAAACGATGTCCATTTCTCCAAATTCTCACCCGAAAATTGCCGAATGCCCACTCGATCCTATTTTCGCGCCGGGTCCATTTTTAAAGTCCGATTTGCCCAATTCCAACTCTAAAAATTCCCGAAGGCGACCGGAGAGGTAAACTTTTATCCGGACTTCACCCGGAGTCTAATTTTGACATCTGAAACGCGCGAAATCACTTCTAAACACCCGACGGGTCCTCCAACTTCCCACGGGGTCTTAATTTAAGCCCGAAGTCCACCACTTGTGTCCAAATTGCGCGCAACCCACGCAGGCCTCCAGTGATGCAAGCAAATTCCAATTTGCATCACAAATCCATTTCTGGGCCCCCAACACGCGCACCAACACCCCCAACGGTGACCGAAAGCTGCCCAACAACCAGCAACCCTACGCGGGGGATTCCGGGACCTCACATCTAACACGAATGATCTTTTCAGTCTTTTCAATCATAATACGAAGGCAAATCTCGTGAAAAGAATCAAAAGTATCAGCTTTCTCTTTTAAAAATGCTACCCATGAATACCGAGAGAAATCATCAACCAATAAGAAAATATACCATTTACCTCCCAAGGATGGTTGACGTGTTGGCCCCATAAGATCCATATGCAATAATTCCAAGGGCCGTTTGGTACCGACGTGATTCAAGTTCTTGTGTGCAGTCCTAGATTGTTTTCCCTTTTGACCACCTCCACACACAATGTTTTGATTAAGTGAAAGTTTAGGAACCCCCTTGACCACGTCTTTGTTCGAAATTCTAGCAAGTTCCTTAAAATTTATGTGTCCTAGCCTTTCATGCCAAAGTGTTTCATTATTCAAAGAGGCTAAATTACAATTTTCAAAAATTTTATTGGGAACAACATAACAATTGTTTTCAGATCTAACCCCTTTTAAAAAGAAAACATGATCTTTATTAGTTACCATGCATTCAACAGATGAAAAGTTAACAGAAAAACCATTGTCGCAAAGTTGACTGATACTAATGAGGTTAGTCTTAAGCCCATCAACAAATAATACATTATTCAGAATCGGGCCATCTGGAATAGCTACCGTTCCTTTTCCAACAATTTTGGAAGACTGACCGTCTCCGAAAACCACAAGTCCTCCGGAGATTTTCTCAAAATTTTGAAAGCAGTTTTTGTCACCGGTCATGTGACGGGAACAGCCGCTATCCAGATACCAAGACGAATTATCATATGCATGCAAGGAAATATTTGTAACAAGACAAGGGAAAACTTCACCTTTGCGTACCCAAACCTTTCGAGTTTTGGTGTACGTCAGAAATGAGTGTGAGGTTGATACCTTTGGTGAAAGCGTCTTGTTTGATCCATCGCTTTTCCTTGACGTCGTCGTCTTGTTTGATGAACTACCGAGGCTTTTTCCTTTCGAATAATTTGCATTTGCTTTCCGAGGAATTACCCTTTTGGTAGTCGTTGCAAGAAGTGCTTGAGTTGAGCGTTTGGCTCCCATCTTGCAATTTCTCCTTATGTGACCTGCAAAATTACAACGAAAACATACCTTAGTGCTTGACGATCCCGAGGAGGGTGAAGTTGGCTTGTTGTCGTTGCTTGTCGTGAATTCCGGTGTCGGAGGAGGAGATACCGACTGAGGCACGAAAACTGTCCCAACCGAACTAAAATCGTCTTTAGTTCGATTGTATCCGAGGCCGAACTTGTTTGATTGACCAAGACCAAGAAGCTTATCCAACTTACTCCTTCCTGATGAAAATCGCTGTAAGTCATCCTTGAGTTGGAGAATGGTCTCTGTCATTTCCAATTTTTCCTGTCGAGCCTCGCCGTTGAGCTTCAAGAAGTAATTCGCTTTGTTAACCATATCTATATAATTCTTCTCGAATTGCTCATTGGACTCTTGAAGGGAAACATTTGCTTTTATCAGATTATCCCTTTCCACTTCAAGATCGGTCGAGAGAGAAGTTACCCTTTTTAGTTCTTCTTCGAGATCCTGCAATCTCCCTCTCAACCCCTTGTTTTGCTTAGCCAGTTTCTTTGAATCCCTCAAAAGTCTATGGTAGGCTAGAGCAAAATCTTCACCTTCCGAATCATCCGATTCATTGTCCGTTGCATTCTTTTCAACAGTGGAGTTGGACAGCGAGTCGGATGTACTTGCCATAAAGCACATGAAGGGTGAAGATGTGGACGCGTGGAACGCAGTTGCGTTGTCTTCTTCATCACTTGACGATGACTCATTTGACGATGAGGTGTCATCCCAAGTGACGGCTTGCATCGCCTTCTTCTTAGACGGATTCTTAGTTGGACATTCCGTTGAGATATGGCCGTACCCTCGGCACTTGAAGCATTCGACTTGTCCTTCTGTGCTTTTCTTATCCTTAGAAAAGCCTTCTTGCTTTCTTGACTTGTAACTTGAAGAACCCTTGCCTTTCTTCCACTTTCCGAAGGATAGAGTTTTGCTTGAATTACCCCTTCGAAAATTTTGGCGAAACTTCCTTGTCAAGAGAGCGAGCTGCTTCTCAAAGTCCTCCATAGATAAATTCTCGTCATCGCCTGAGGAGGATGAATCCGCGTCTTTTTCTTTTGTTGTTTTCAAAGCATAACCTGAAGACTTAGAAGAGGATGCCTTTCCCGAAGAATAGTTAGTAGGAAATGTCATTTCATAAGTTTGTAAAGAACTAACTAATTCTTCTACACGGATTTCGTCCGGGTGTTTAATAGTTTCAATGGCTGTAACCTTGGAACGAAATCTTTCAGGAAGAGTTCTTAAGATCTTTCTCACAATTTTATATTCTGGAATCTTCTCTCCCAAGTTAGCACATGAGTTTACGATGTCTTGCAATCGTGTGTAATAGTCAGTGAACGATTCATTTTTCTGCCATGAAAATAGAGTCAAACTTGCTCGTAAGCATTTGCAGTTTCTGAATCTTCACAAGGTTAGTTCCCTCATGCGTAACTTGAAGAACATCCCAGATTTCTTTCGCAGTCTCACATGCCGAGACGCGAGAGAACTCTGTTTGTGATAAGGCATTAAATAAAGCATTTATTCCCTTGCCATTGTAAGAAGATATCTCAATCTCTTCCTTGGTCCATTTCGACCTAGGTTTGATGGTGCGAACATCACCAATAAATTCAGTTGGATTAGACCATCCTAATTCAATTGATTGCCACACCCGTTCGTCGATGGAAATTAAAAAGGCTTTCATCCGTACTTTCCAGTACGCATAATTTGTTCCATCGAAGAACGGGGGTCTGTTGATGTTTCCACCTTCAACCATTGTTTACAACCCTATTCCCGCTCCGATACCACTTGTTGGGTTATATGAATAATAGGATCTAAATAGGGGAAAAAACACCTAGAGGGGGGTGAATAGGTGTAAACCATAAACACTCAAAAATCTTTGCGATATAAAAACCCAATGCGGAAAAAATAAATAACACGCAGAGATTTTTACGTGGAAAACTCCAAACCGAAGTAAAAAACCACGGGACCGATAACACGGTGAAATCCACTAGAATTAAACACGTACAAGGTGATATACCGTACTCACAGATGACTCAACCTTTTCCATATGCTCCTAGTTGATCTTCTCCGCTCGCTCCACGACGCTTCTCGAATCCACGATGTGCGTCCAACGCCGAATCCACGGTGTCCAACGTCGAGTCCACGACGTCCGACCGAATCCACGGTCTTCACCCAGTAGCACGCTTCGAATCCACGAACGTACCTCCCTCCGAATCCACGAGAGCGGTTGCACCTTGAATCCACAAGGCCACGCGAGTCCACGCGCCGATTTTGGGGTAAATCGTTGTTTTTTGGGTGGTGATGATCCGCCAAATACTTAGATTAGAAATAGATCGGAAATACCATCTAAGTATTCATTGATTTGATTCAACTCAAAATGTGAGTATGAAAACCTAGAATCAAATCAATCAATATAGATGAAGAAACATAAGATAGAATCTATGATTTCCTTTCTTCTCTATATGTGGATCTTAGGCCGTATAAAAGATGACGACTACTTTTTCTATTATGTGGATTATCCCTAGAAAAAGAATCATAGGGTCTATTTATAGGTTAGAAACCCTTGGAAAAAGATAAGGATCAAAAACTAACCTTTTCTGGAGTTTTTACATGACGACGATCCGGATCGGAGATCGGCGATCCGGATTGCAGTAGCGAGAAAAACAGATTCCAGAAAAACGAAGGTTCGGGATCCGGATCGAAGTGCTTGATCCGGATCGTTCATACAGTTCACCAAACATCAACGTTCGGGATCCGGATTGCGAAGCCTGATCCGGATCGTTCAAATAAAATGGTAAACTCAGTGTTCGGGATCCGGATCAAGGGAAGCTACGATCCGGATTGAACTGGTGTATGAACGAACCACCTTCGGGATCCGGATCGAACAGTCTGATCCGGATCCTGAACATGTCCCATGTCCAGTTTTTGATATTTATGCAATAACAAATCCATCCAAGTGTTTCTACGCTATAAGAAGTATTCGGATCACCAAAGATATTAAGTTAAACATACCTGATCCTTTTGAATTCTTCTTTCTTGAGATTGAGTTATATGATCCAACTTCCTTTACCTTCAATCTTCAAGACTTAACCGAATTCACGAAATACGCCAACTCAAATTCCGTAACAAACTAGTGTGGTTAAAGTGATGATTGTATGGTTGTTGTAGTCGGGACGCCGTGCGTATACAAAGGAGACTCTGCCCGTTCGCAGAGTGAATTTGCATATGCGGCGGGTCTGGGCACGTACCGGGGGAGTTTGGTTTCAAAAAAAAAAAATACGTAAATTCAAAACTTTTCAATGGTCGTCTTCCGCTTAATGAAACCCCCGGGGCGTGACAGATTAAGATGGTATCAGAGAGAAACAGCTTTAACCACAGTAGGTGCTGTCCAACATCCACAGGAGCACATTACCACGGGCTACTAACTAATGAAATGATCAGGGTATAATTGCGTAGAGATGCGTGAGTGCGGGACTGTTGAGTTTTGTCTTCCGGTTTAGCTCGAGTATTGTGCTAGTGTAGTCGGGTTGTTTTGGAGGTTGGGGTCGAGGCCGACTGCCACTGGGGCCTTGATGGTTGCTATGAGTCAATGGATTAGGCAACCAGCATAGGACACGGTGGGTCTGCTGACGGTGTTTATGAACTGGGTGCGGCTGTTGGCACGGCAGATCGTTGCGCCGGTTTTTGTTTTTTTTTTCCGAACCCCTTCCTCTGCCGACCTTCGGGTCGTCGTCTGTAACAGTGACGGGTGGTAGTGCAACCCACCGATGTTCGTTAGTGTGTTGGCCGTTTGTCGGTCGTGGGTAACTGGACAGCCGTTTGTCTAAACTTGTACCTCCTAGGTCTTCTGGTGTTAGGTTATAGCAGATAATCGACCGATTCTTTTTGCACCATGGGCAAGGTATGGGTGGGAGTGATGATTCTTCCCCTATGGTTGTTACCCATAGTTCGGCTTTTTACCGTAGACACTGCGATGGTTGTAGAATTGACGTGATGGGGTCTCGGGGTGCTCCTTTGGGTTAAAATGGGAGACCACCGGGGCTAGTAAATCTTATGCGTTTGGGCTCGTTTTCGGTTAGAGAGGGTCGGTTAGGTTGTCCTACTAGTGGGTTGGCGCGTGATCCCTTGTGTGCGTTTAGTGAACCTAGGCAACTTTTGACAAGGTTCTTCTCGCTGTTTTCGTTGCTTGTCTTCTTCCGACCCTTTAGGTTTCAGATGGATAGTCTACAGTTCCTGGAGGTCATTGTTGAGCGGACCTAGAGCTTAGATTTTCTCCTAGTTGGGAGTGTCACGGTTTGGTCTGGAGGGTTACCGCTCGATTCGATGCCCGGTGCTTGGAGGGGCAACGGATTGGGACCAAGAGTTAGTAGTTATTTAGTGAGGCGCACCCCGTCGGTGCCAGGACGGAGGTAGGACCTTACCTCATGGGTTTTGTCGCCGGCTCCCCTTGACTAAAGCATAGCCTTGAGGCCTAATTTAGGAGCGTTTTGGGCCGTTGATCTTTTGGGGCAGTTGTGGGTCAAGGGGACCTGTTGACTGCTTGGAGCTTCGGCACTGGTCACTTTCGGCTAGGATGCCCTGTACGCAGCTCTTTTTGTGGGGTAGACCTTGTGGTAGGTATTAGAGCTGAAACCTATCGTTAGCTTTGACCATCGCCTCGGTAGGACGGACAGTCGGAACGAGTAGTCCGGGATGGTGGTTATGCTCCGAGCTTGTGGCCCGTGTTGGTGACGAGTGGAAGTGGCCCGTGTTGGTGACGGAGGGGAGCGGTCCGTGTTGGTGACAGGTGAGTTCGTTGTTTTCAGGGGGTAAATTTCGGGTAGTTAGTAACCCAGCCTGTTTTGTTGGCAACTCTTGGAGCCTTGTGAGGGCGTTAGTGTGGTTTGTTTTCCTTGTCGTCGGGTTAGTTGTTTTGGACCTTTAACGGTTCATCAGACTGAGTGTGTCACCTTGGGGTGCACCCGTGCTCTTCGGGTGAAAGAAGAATGGAAGCCTACGTCTACGCAACGACTATCGGGAGATAAACAAGGTTACAGTGAAGAACAAGTCCGGGATTGATGACCACTTCGATCAACTACGAGGGGCACTTGCAGATTTTTCTCCGGACTCTCAGGGACCAGAGGCTGTTTGCTAAGTTTAGGAAATGTGAGTTCTGACTTCGCGAAGTGGGCTCTTTGGGGCACACAGTTTCAACAACGGGAATCGCAGAGAATATGAGCGGAACTACCCGACACACGAGTAGGAACGGGCAGCAGTCGCCCTCGTTTTAAAGCTTTGGGAAACATCACCTTTTCTTGGAGTTCATCGTAATGTGTCTTCGGATCGCCAGAATCTTAAGTTTGTTCACATAGAAGGATTTGTTTTTGTGGCAGAGGCATTGGTTGGAGTTGCTGAAGGACTCGGCTTGTCCATTCAGTATCACCCCGGGAAAAGCAAGCGTAGTAGCGGATGTTTTGAGCAGGAAGGGTCAAATCGAGGGGGAAACTGATGAGCGCGAGTACTCAGCAGGACCGGTACTGTCGCGCGACCTTTTGTCCTTAATGATCAAGCCAACCCTATTAGAGAAATCCTGGAAGGTCAGAAGACAGGCGCACTGATACAGCTTGTTCGAGACATGATTTCCCCCGGACCATGCGAGCGACCTTTCGGCGAGTGCGAACGGCGCAATACGTTTCGAGGGTGGAATTGCGTGCCCGAGCTGCCAGAGTTGAAGAAAGAGATACTGTCAGAGGCGCATTACGCTCCCTATGCGGCGCATCCAGCTGACACGAGGATGTACAAGGACCTCAAAGCAGAATTTTTGGTGGACTAAACCAAAGGGGGATGTAATACAGTTCACCGCCCGCTGTATAGATGGTTAACAAGTAAAGGCCGAACATCAGCGCCGGCGGGGAAAACCACAATCTCTATATGTACCAGAGTGGATGTAGGAGCGAGTCAGCACGGAAATCGTCATGGGTCTTTCGCACTGCATCAGGGCACAAAGCAGTATGAGTCACAGGGGATCGACTGACAAAGTCGACTCTTTTCCCATCCATCCATACGACGTGAACTAGAGACACTCAGCTGGTGTCGAACCTTTGGCAAAGTCTACAACGAGCTCTAGAGACTAAACCACACTTCAGCACGGCGTTTCACCCCCAGACCAACGGAGAGTCCGAGCGAGCAATCCGGATTCTCGAAGATATGCTTCGAGCCTGGGTACTTGATTGGGACGATGGATGATCACTACTGTAGAGCTTAGAGAGGACATGAGTTTCGGTGAAACACCGGTGCGGATCTTAACACGGGAGGACATAAAGGATTGCGCAACCGGACGAATTCCCCATGTGAAGGTGCTGTGGAGCAACCAGGAAGAACGTGAAGCGACTGGAGAACTGAAGGCAAAGATGAGGGAGTGCTACCCAGATTTATTCGTTGCGGACCAGGATTAAGTTTCGAGGATGAAACTTCTTTTAAGTGGTGAGTGATGTAGAGTCCTGGTGTTCCCATGCCCTTGTATACTTTTTTTATGACGGGATTGTTGGGAAAACTTTTCACTGTGTTTTCTGCAATGGACTGGCCTGGACCGCGAGTATTTTTCTGCGTTTGAGCTCGAAAAACGGAGGACGACAAAGCGAACGATTTCGAATTCCGATTACGGATCTCCTGGAATGGGGGTCAAAGCGTTTGCCTTTGAGTGGTGCATCGGAATCCGTGGTAAGTGGCCGGCACGCTTTTCGAGATGATCGGACGGGATCCTTCTATGATCGGACTTTGCATCTTTTTATGTCATTGGGTTATCTTATTTATGTGGTAGTACCTCGACCTTCCGGTTTTCCGTTTTGTGTCATAATTGAATATTTTCAGTTGTTAAGGGGGGGTTGAAATTCGAGAATTTTTGGGCAGACCGTCAGGGCTCGCGGGTATTTTTAGGTGTTAGAGCTCGCGAAATGGAGAACGGTGGCGCGATCGGATTCGAATTCTGACCCCGGGATCTCCCAGAATAAATTTTTGAAGGTTGCTAGCTGTTCCGGGTGCATCAGAAGGCGTGCGGACGATCGGCACGCCTTTCGAGGTAAATTCGACCATTGGTCCGCACCCCGATCGATTTTATTCTTGAGTTGGGGATTTTGGGTTCTTTCCCACTACTCATCTATCGTGGGTTAGGTCTTTCTGAGTGCGAGCGGAAAACCCTAATTCACATTTTCTCTCTTTCCAAGAAGGCGGCGTAGGGATCCAGGCGGAGAGACACGGAGAGGGAAGGAGAACGGCTCCCTTTCCGCGGTTTTGATCGAGCAAGGAGGCGAGGAGTGGGCGATTATTTTTCTTACTCCTCCAACGAATCAAGGTGAGTGGTTCATATTTAAGGGTTTTTCCGTTGTGGGGTTTTCTTGTCGATGTCGCGTGCGATGCGAGGTTGATAACGGGAAGCCGCCGCCGCCGTTGTCAAACGGGAGGCCGCCGCCGCCGTTATCGTGTTCTCGGGGTCGTCGCCGCAGTCGCCGTGGTCGCGGGGTCGCAACCGGAGCCGCGAAGGGCGAAAACGGGGGCATATTGTTCATCTCGTACGGCTGGCCCTCACGCGGTCCACCGGACCGGCGTGCACCCGGCGCACGTGTCCTTGGCCCGAAGGCGCGGACCCGGCGCACGGGTGCGTGCGCCAGCCCACACCCGCACCGCGCGGTCCACCGGGCTGGCGTGCACCCGGCGCACGTGTCCGCAGCCCGAATGCGCGGACCCGGCGCACGGGCGCGTGCGCCAGCCCGGCCCGCAAGCGCGGTCCACGCAAGGACGTGCACCCGGCGTTGCCGCCGCGACCCGGGACGCGTGAGCCCGGTGCGCGCTCAGCCCATGCACCGGCCCGGCCCATTCCGCCTGGTGCACGCTCCCTGGGTGAGCCCGGTCTGCGCCGCCACCTCCTCTGCGCTGTGAACCCGGTCCACGCCTGGACCCGTGCACCAGCCTTCAGCCAATGAGTCCAGAAACTCTGTTTTTGGCCCGTTTCGCCCCGTTTTTGAGTATTTTTGACCACGACGATGATTGTTTTAACAATAATTTTTATTGTAGCTTTTCGGGGGCAATGTGAGGGTATTTTAACTGGCGTTTCCTCACACTTTCTTCTTCGCGGTTCAGGTGGGTACACTCTTAGTATCCCTTTATGCGCACTATCGTTATTTTCGTGTTTATCATGTTGTGGGTTTTCGTTCGAGACTTAGTGTGGGACTTTTCGAAAGCTGTTGATGATCTCTAATTGTTCGTTTAACTGTACTAATGTTGATAGTGTTTATGGTTTTTATTATTGGTTTGGTTTCGTGTATTTGGTTACGATGCTCGAGGCTGCAGCACGCGCACCCGCGGTTTGGCCACCGCAAAGGGTGCGCTTTTCCGGAAAAGTGGTCGGTGACCCATGTATACCCACGAGGTGACGTAGTGGGGGCCCCCGTAGGTGGGGGGTTTGAGGCGCCAAGGTGTGAGCGGTGCGACCCGTCGAGGTAGGTGCTCGGCGTGGTTTACCGAGGTTGGTGCTCGGTTCGGTTTTCTTTCCGAGGTTGGTGCTCGGTTCGGTTTTCTTTCCGAGGTTGGTGCTCGGTTCGGTTCGGTTCGGTTTTCTCTCCGAGGTTGGTGCTCGGTTCGGTTTTCTTTCCGAAGTTGGTGCTCGGTTCGGTTTTCTTTTCCCGAGGTTGGTGCTCGGTTCGGTTTTCCTTTCCCGAGGTTGGTACTCGGTTCGATTTTCTTTCCCGAGGTTGGTGCTCGGTTCGGTTTTCTTTTCCCGAGGTTGGTGCTCGGTTCGGTTTTCTTTCCCGAGGTTGGTGCTCGGTTCGGTTTTCTATCTTGAGGTTAGTGCTCGGTCTGGGTTGCCGGGGCAGGTCCCCGGTTCAGGTTTTGCAGGGGGAGGGGACACCGTCGATCGCACGATGCGGAGGGCGGTTACTCTGGTTTTCTTACGGTTTGCTTTAGTTACAATCTTCCTGCATTTCATCTTTTATACCTTGTGTCACTGACTTCCCACTCTGTGACAGGTTCCTTCGGGGGTGAGAGTTAGGGCGACAGTGAGGTCGTGGCAGGAGTACTTTTGGTCCTTCGAGGCCATGGACTGTATTTACTTTTATTTTGCTCAGTTCATTACCTGTTAGTAGCTTACTATGTGGATTGCGATACCCTTGTGGGGTCGATGTGGATGCCGGAATGTCGTTTATTTATCCTTGTGGGTGGTTGTTTTGCTTTTTCCGATTGGCCCCTTTCAAACTACAAAAGAAAAGAAAAAGAAAATGTTTTGAAAACTGTTTTAAAAATGCGGGTGTCGTGTGGGCACCATTTCAAAACCCCGGGGATTTATGGATTGCGAAAACCGTTTTGAAAATCTGGGTGTCGTGTGGGCACCATTTCAAAACCCTGTGGATTTATGAATTTCGAAAACCTTTTTGAAAAACCTGGGTGCCGTGTGGGCACCGTTTTTAAAACTTGTGGATTTATCCTTTCAAAAATTAGTCGGCCTCTTTCATACTTATGGAAAAATGGTTGTATGTATCCGACTGATGAACTAGTGTGGTTAAAGTGATGATTGTATGGTGGTTGTAGTCGGGACGCCGTGCGTATACAAAGGAGTCTCTGCCCGTTCGCAGAGTGAATTTCCATATGCGGCGGGTCTGGGCACGTACCGGGGGAGTTTGGTTTCAAAAAAAAAAATATACGTAAATTCAAAACTTTTCAATGGTCGTCTTCCGCTTAATGAAACCCCCGGGGCGTGACATAATCGCCCCACCACACCCAAGACCGCTAATAAACTTCGAAAAATTATTTTGGGAGGTCCCGGAGTCGGAATTCACATCCGATCGCACCGCCGCTCATCATTTCTCGGGCTCTACCACCTAAAAATACCCGCAAACCCCCGACGATCAGCCCAAAAATTCTCGACTTTCAACCCCCCCCCCCCCCCCCCCCCCCTAACAACTGAAAATATTAATTAGGACCCAAAACGGAAAATCGGAAGGTCGAGGTACTACCAAAATAATTAAAATAAACCCATAACATAATTACGTGAAAAAGTCTGATCGTAGAGGGATCCCGTCCGATCACCTCGAAAAGCGTGCCGGCCACTTAGCACGGATTCCGATGCACCACTCAAAGGCAAACGCTTTGACCCCCATTCCGGGAGATCCGTGAATCGGAATCCGGATCCTTTCAATTTGCCGTCCTTCGTTTTCCGAGCTCAATCGTAGAAAAAATACCCGCGGTCCAGGCCAGTCCATTGCAGAAAACACAGTGAAAAGTTTTCCTAACAATCCCGTCATAAAAAGGAGGTATGCAAAGGCATCGGAACGCCAGGACTCTACATCACTCACCACTTAAAAGAGGTTTCGTCCTCGAAACTTAACCTTGGTCCTTAACGAATAAATCTGGGTAGCACTCCCTCATCTTTGACTCCAGTTCCCAAGTCGCTTCACGTTCTTCCTGGTTTCTCCACAGCACCTTCACATGGGGGATAGCCCGGCTGCGCAATCCTTTTTGTCCTCTCGTGCTAAGATCCGCACCGGTGTTCCGTCGAAGCTCAGGCCCTCTCTAGGCTCAAAAGTAGTGACCATCCACCACCCCAAAACGCGTACGCAGGCTCGAAGTGTTACGGCATTTTGTGTTGGCACATTTCGTGAGTTGAGTCGGAGTCTTAAAGGGAACAAATTGTCAAATCGGCTTTCGAAGACTCATTGAAGATTCAACATAAGCTCAAGATAACACTCAGGTATGGTTAATTAAACCATGGTGATTTAAGTTCATTTATAATCATTGGAATCAGGAACTTAGTGAAAACCGGTTTAGACTTGGTCTTAGGAACTTGGATTTAACTTACAATCTAATTTAAGTTTGGTTTCCGGTACTTGGTTTGATTTGGATAAAGCTTATCTTGGAAAAATCAGTTTTTACATTACGTACCGGAACCACACTTGAAGTTCCTCTTACCCGACACAGAATTTTCTGTAAATTGCACTGCGTACCGGAACACGGACTCGCGTACCGAAACACAATAGAAAAATCTGTGGTTTGCACCATTGCGTACCGGAACGCGATATTTGGTACCGGTACACAATGCCCCATCGGGATAAAATTACTAAACCGACTTTTATCTTTTTTCCAAGGGTTATAAATAGAAACTTAGGGTTTCCCAACGAGGGTGACTAATACCGATCAATTCAGAAACACTCGCGAGAAACCCTAGAGGCTGGTTTTTACCGTTCTTCTCTTTCGCCTCTTTTTAGGTCAATTCGAAGGTTCTTTCAAGAACATATCTTTTGTCGAATTGATCTAATCTTTGCTTAGAAATTTCTTCTACGGTTCCTCAATGAGAATCTAAGCAAAGGATCACCATCGAAGTCAATATTCTTATCGACTGAGTTTGCGTCGTGGATTCGACGTAGCATCGTGGATTCGATGTGTTGAAGGCGTTTCGTGGATTCGAAATGTGTGCTCGTGGATTCGAGTGGCGTTCGTGGATTCGAACGTGTGCAGTGGGCGTGCAAAATTGGTGGAGTGCGAGGTCCAAGAAATTGAAGGAGGGGTTAAATCCGTGGAGACGGTAATCACCTTGTTATTCTTCTTTTCTTAGGGATTGTTATTGCGTGGAAATCCAACCGGTCAGCGCAAGGTCCGAAGAAGCTGAAGGAGGGGTTTGAGTCCGTGGAGTCGGTAATCACCTTGTTATTCTTCTATTCTTAGTGGATTGTTATTGCGTGTTGGTCCCGTGGTTTTTCTCCTGGATTGGAGTTTCCACGTATATCTCGGTGTGCTATTTTTATTTTCCGCATTGGTTTTTATTTTGCACTGAGATTGAGTTTTTAAGTATTACACCTATTCACCCCCCCTCTAGTTGTTTGATAGTACCTATTTAGATCCTTGTGGATCCTACATAATAATAACCTACACGAAGCACATCTTCGAGGACCCGGTTCACTTGCTCGGACTGTCCGTCGTTCTAGGGGTGAAACGCCTTGCTGAAGTGTGGTTTAGTCTCTAGAGCTCGTTGTAGACTTTGCCAACGGTTCGACACCAGCCGAGTGTCTCTAGTCCACGTCGTACGGATGGGTGGAAAAAGAGTCGACTTCGTCAGTCGATCCACTGTGACTCAAACCGCATTGCATCCTTGAACATCTTTGTGTCACCCGGATGCGCCGCATAGGGAGTGCGGTGTGCCTCTAACAGTATTTCCTCCTTCAACTCTGGCAGCTCGGGTAAGCAATTTCGCCCTCGAACACGTATTGCGCCGTTCGCACTCGCCGAAAGGTCGCTCGCGTGGTCCGGTCTCAAACAAGTTGTAGCTGTGCGCCTGTCTTCTGGCCTTCCAGGATTTCTCTAATAGGGTTGGCTTGACCATCATGGACAACAGTCGCGCGACAGTACCGGTCCTGCTGAGTACTCGCGCTCATCCGTTTCCCCCTCGATTTGACCCTTCTTGCTCAAAACATCCGCTACTACACTTTCTTTTCCCCCGGGGTGATACTGAGTGGACAAGCCGAGTCCTTCAGCAACACCAACCAATGCCTCTGCCGCAAAATCAAATCCATCTCTGTGAACAAAACTTAAGACTCTGGCGATCCGAAAGCACAATACGCTGGACTCCAAAAGGTGGCGTCTCCAAGGCTTTAAAACGAAGATGACTTCTGCCGAATCCGGATCGTATGTCGGGCAGTTCCGCTCACATTCTCTGTGATTCCCGTTGCTTACATAGTGTGCCCCAAAAAGTCCACTTCGCGAAGTCAGAACTCACGTTCTTAAGTTTAGCAAACAGCTTCTGGTCCCTGAGATTCCGGAGAAATATCCGTAAGTGCTCCTCGCAGCCGATTGAAGAGGTCGTCAATCCTGGACTTGTTCTGCACTGAAACCTTGTTTATCTCCCTCTAGTTGATGCGTAGACGTAGGCTTCCGTTCTTCTTTCGCACGAAGAGTACGGGTGCGCCCCGAGGCGACACCCACGGTCTGATGAACCCTTTATCCAGAAAACTCTTAGTCGTGCCTGGTAGAAGCTTGAAAGAGAGGATGACCTCTCGCTCGGGGGTATTCCCGGCAGTTCAGTCAGAAGGACGTCGGAAGGAGCCCCTACCACGGGGGTGACAGTGAGTGATGCAGAGGGTCAAATCGCTAGGCTCACTGAAACCAAGTACTACACATCCGCCTGGTACCTCGTGAACCACTCCATTCCCAGCACCTCATCGTAATCCCGCTTCCTGGCTCAGAATTTCCCGTCACGACGCCACCGGTCCGCAACCCACCTCAGCCGGCGCTGAGAAGTCAGCAACAAAGTCTCGCGACGCGTCGAGGTACCCCAGTCATACCGCCCAACCCGTACCGATGAGCCTTTAAAAGTCCAAAACAACTAACCCGATGATAAGGAAAACAAACCCCACTAACTCCCTCACAAGGCTCCAAGAGGTGCCAACAAAACAGGCTGGGTTACTACTACCCGAAATTTTCCCCTTGAAAACCACGAACTCACCTGCCACCACACGGACCGCTCCCCTCCGTCATCAACACGGGCCACTTCCGCCTGTCACCAACACGGGCCACAAGCTCGGAGCGAAACCACCATCCCGGACCACTCGTTCCGACTGTCCGTCCTACCGAGGCGACGGTTAAAGCTAACGTTAGGTTTCAGCTCTAAGACCTACCACAAGGTCTACCCCACCGAAAGAGCTGCATACAGGGCCTCCTAGCCGAAAGTGGCCAGTGCCAAAACTCCGAGTAGTCGCCAGATTCCCCCTTGACTCACACCTGCCCCCAAAAGATCAACAATACAAAACGCTCCCAAACTAAGCCTCAAGGCTATGCCTTAGACATGGGAAGCTGGTGACGAAGCCCACAAAGTAAGGTCCTACTTCCGTCCTGGCACCGACGGGGTGCGACACTCTAAATAACCACTAACTCTCGGTCCCAACCCGTTGCCCCTCCAAGTACCGAGCATCGAAACGAGTGGTAAACCTCTAGACCAACGGTGACACTCCCAACTAGGAGAAAATCTAAGCTCTAGGTCCGCTCAACAAGGACCTGCAGGTACTGTAGACTATCCGTCAAAAACCTAAAGGGTCGGAAGAAGACAAGCAACGAAAAAAGCGAGCAGAACTGTAAGACCTGGCTTTTCCGTGACCCTTCCCGTTACCCCTTTTTCTTACGACTGCCCGACTATGGGACAATTTTTGGTGTTTTTCCGGAAAGTCCGTCGGGGCTCGCGGACATTTTTAGGCGGAAGGGCTAGCGAAATGGAGAACGGGGACGCGATCGGTTTCAGATTCCGACTCCCGGTTCTCCCAGAATAAAATTCTGAAGTTCGGACCCCCCTTAGGCGCCCCGGGATCCGTGCGGACGATCGGCACGTTTCTCGGGGTAATTCTAGCCGCCGGATCTGTTCCTAATATTTATTTATTTTTCCTTTGAGGAACCTAGGGTTTTAGGGTTTCCCTCTTAGGTTCCTTCGTTCGGCGGCTAGGGTTTCTCTTTTTTAAGAGACACTACGAGAGGGAAATAGAGAAAAAAAAACGGGGACCCAACCTTTTTCCGCTCTTGTTACGACCGACGGCGGGGCTTACGGGAGAAGGACGGAGGTTTCTTGCTCGCGGGATCAACCGGGCAACGATAGGACGATCCTCTTCTTCTCTTTTCCGGCGGATCGAAGGTGAGTTTTTCCATTAGGTTTTGGTTAGGCGTTTCGGGGTGGAGTTTTCGCGGGGAGCGCCGCCGCCGCCGCCGGGCCGGCCGCGGGCGGGGCGCCGCGCGGCAGGGGCGTCGCGCGGGCACAACCCGCAGGCGAGCACCGCGCGACGCTTGGCCGCGCGGGGCCGCCCGCAGGTGGGGCGCCCGCGCGGGCTAGGGCCGCGCGGGGCCGCCCCCGCACCGCGGGAAACGCACCCGCGCGGCGCTCGGCCGCGCGGGGTCGCCCGCAGGTGGGGCGCCCGCGCGGGCTGGTGCCGCGCGGGGTCGCCCCGCACCGCGGGCGGCGCACCCGCGCGGCGCTCGGCCGCGCGGGGCCGCCCGCAGGAGCGCCCGCGCGGGGTGGTGCCGCGCGGGGTCACCCCGCACCGCGGGCAGCGCGCCCGCGCGGCGCTCGGCCGCGCGGGGCCGCCCGCAGGAGGGGCGCCCGCGCGGGCTGGTGCCGCGCGGGGTCGCCCCGCACCGCGGGCAGCGCGCCCGCGCGGCGCTCGGCCGCGCGGGGCCGCCCGCAGGAGGGGCGCCCGCGCGGGCTGGTGCCGCGCGGGGTCGCCCCGCACCGCAGGCAGCGCGCCCGCGCGGCGCTCGGCCGCGCGGGGCCTCCCGCAGGAGGGTTACCCGCGCGGGCTGGTGCCGCGCGGGGCTGTGCCCAGGCGGAGTGTGCGCCGCACGGGCCGGTGCCGTGCGGGGAACTCCGCCGCACGTTGTTGGGAGTCGGTGTGAGTTTCGGATCCTTAGTCTTGACTTGCCCATGTTCCTTCAGGAGTGCAGGACGTTGTTGGCGACTGACGCACGATCACGGACGTACCGAACACCGGACGACACACACAAGGTGGGTACTTTCGCCAAGGTTAATTGTGTAAGGGCGGACATGAGCAAAGGCGTTTTCTCGCAAGACAATTCTCATGAGCAAGGGTGTTTTCTCTTTAAGTTACTCTTCGTGAGCAAAGGTGTTTTCTCGTAAGTTAATTCTCATGAGCAAAGGTGTTTTCTCTTTAAGTTACTCTTCGTGAGCAAAGGTGTTTTCTCGTAAGTTAATTCTCATGAGCAAAGGTGTTTTTCTCTTTAAGTTATTCTCCTTGAGCAAAGGTGTTTTCCCTTCTAGTTATCCTTATGAGCAATGCTGACCCCGATTTTTACTTCATTCGATCTATCATCTGAGGCTCAAGTTTTGCTACACGCACACCAACGGTTTGGCCACCGCAAGGGTGTGCTTTTCCGGAAAAGTGGTACGTTGACCCGTGTACCCCACGCGACGGTGGCGTTAGGAATGGGGGCCCTCACGGGTGGAGGGTGTGAGCGGTGACGCCGAGGTTGGTGCTCGGCGGCCGAGGCAGGTGCTCGGCAGAGAGGGGGGCACCGGGGTAGGGGCCCGGTGCGGTGTCCGGGGAGGGTGCCCGGTTTATGTTTGGTGCAGGTCATGCTCGTTGTTGACGGTGTATGAGGGGTGACGGTTGCTCTGGTTACAGTGGTTTGCTTTATTATAGCTTTCTTGCTCATTATGTTTATTCTAGTCACTGACTTCCCACTCCGTGACAGGTTCGTCCAGGGGCGAGTGCTAGGGCACCGGTGAGGCCGCGAGAGTGCTGTTCTGGCTTTTAGTGACTTCAGATACAGTGACTTTCCTTTCCTTTTCTTTTATTACTCATGCTAGCTAGTTGTGGATTGCGACACCCCCGTGGGGTTGAAGTGGATGTTGCCTTTTCCCTTTTTGAATAAACGAATGATTATTGCATTCTTTCTTACTTGGCCGTTTTAAACAATGAAAAGCAAAGAAAACCGTTGCGAAAACTACTTTTAAAACGTGGGTGTCGTGTGGGCACCGAATTTTACAAACCTTGTGGGATTTATGTGTTTGCGAAATGTTTTCACAAAGATCGCATCGTGTGGATGCCGTTTTCAAAACCTTGTGATTATTTATCCTTTCAAAACATCGGCCTCTATGTTCTAAGTGAATATTAGAATATCATGTGAGTCGTTTGGTTGTATGTGCACGAGACCCCAACTGATGTGGTTAGAGATTGTATGTGCTACGCCTTGTGAGACATTTTGTATGTGGGACGCCGTGCATATACAAAGGAGACTCTGCCCGTTTGCAGAGTGAATTTGTGTATGCGGCGGGTCTGGACACGCACCGGGGAGCGTTGGTTTACAAAAAAAAAATATATGGCTGAATCAGGAGCATCGGTGGCTCTTCTTCCGCGCGATTCGAGCCCCGGGGCGTGACAGATTAAGATGGTATCAGAGAGGTAAACTTTAACCACAACAGTCGGGGCCTAACATCCACGGGGCGCAATACTCTGGCTACTAAGTAATAAAGTGAACACGGGATAAATAAATAGAACCCGAGTGTGCGTGGGGGAGGGTAGAGATTAAGTAGAACCCTTGGGAGCCAGGTTACCTTGTCAGTTTAAGTCTCTATGTTTTGTGACGATCGGTATGCTTTCATTATGTACGCAGATAGCAGTTCGACTCAGTGAACAACGACCGACGGAAATGGACGCCGCAGCCGGAGCGAACCGCTTGCTGCGCAACCAGCTGCTCGATGTGGCAGGGCAGCTGCTGACTCTCACGGAGCGTCTGTGCATGCTGACGCGGGAGCTTGAGAGCGTCGACCACTTCCAGCACGGCACATGGGACGGTACCCCTCGCGGGATGCCACCAGCAGGGTTTTCCCACCTATCATGATGCGGTCAATTTGGCCATGCGTGCGGAGCAAGAGTAACGCCCGGCAGGGGTGCCACCTACCCTGACCCGGCGGAGGACCCCTATCTGACGAGCCGGGCGACCAAACGCCCGAAGGTAGGACCAAAGTCTGGACCAACGAAGAAGGAGGGGCCTGACCCATTGAAGCCGTGCATCATTGTGGCGGTGCACAGATCGAATGATGGGCTGCCCCTGGCGGGATGATCACTGTTTCCGGTGTGGTAAACCGGTCACACGCGTTACACGTGCCCCCAGAAGCCAGCCGATCACTAGGCCCCCAGCGCCGGGACCTGTCGAAGCAGAGAAAGCCACCACCCCCCGCCCTGCAGGGGAGCCCCAATCCAAGGAACCGGGCGACCAACGCCCGAGAAAGCAAGGAAGGTTGGGCAGTGCCAACAGGAAACCCCGGAATCGCTGACAAGGGCCCTGCGTCATCTGCGGAAAGGCGCATCGAGTGACAAACTGCATTTGAGGTACTCCCACTGCAATGGTTGCGGCAAACCAGATCACAACCGCGCTTCGTGTCCTCAAGAACAGGCCGCTACAGCCGCAACGCCACACCGGAAGGACAAGAGATACCGCAGCCCCGACCCACTGAGGACCACCCGACGGCTCGCGGTCGCGGACTCGTACGATACCAGGACCCTGCTTACCACGCAGTGCGACGCTGGCCCAGGGTTGTGGGCGGACACCCCACATCCGCCCCAGCAGATGACTAACGTCCCGGACGGAGTGACGACAGGTAATCTTTAAACCACCTTTTTTTTTTTTTTGTTTTCCAGTTGGTGGCACCCTTCGAACCAGAGTAACCCTTCCCTGCCTGGCCCCGTCTAACCCCCCCCCAGGTCTTTTGGGATTACCATCCTTCTAGTTGATTGTGTGCTTTGGTTATATCTCGTCTTAGTATTAGCTTCGTTGTTTTCTCCTTCCTTTTTCTTTTCCCCGGGACATCTTGGAGGGGCGTCGCTTTGAAAGGGTTGTGGTGACTCACCGTTGTGTAGTCCATCAGATTTTTTTTTTGGGTTCCTTTCTTTTTTCCTTCCGTCCTAAAAACAACCGAATTAGGCCTGGTTATTTAGGCGCGCGTTCTTTTTTTCCTTCCTACTTAATGGACCATGCACTTAGTACGAAAAGTAAAGGGCTGAAGCACTGTCTGGTGCAAACGGCCGACCTCTTGTAACGTGGAACATGATGGGGGCTTGCGCCCGGCGGCAACTAGCCGGAATGTTAGACGACAACCCTGTAAAGAGCGGTACCCACCCCCCCCCCCCCCCTTGACCGCTCGACCCGTAAAGGGGTCAATAAGCTCTTTTGACGTCCCAATGCCGGGAAAGTGGAGGCGGGAGCGGTTAACGAGGGCACCCGCGTTTGCCTTACCAACACCCGGAAGACGTCGAGGTATCCGCGATGCATCGCGACATGACCGGAAGGAGTACTGAAACACAAGAAGAGCCGTAGCCTATGCGTCAAGG
>CM055060.1:23984322-24014149 GCA_029204045.2 Tillandsia leiboldiana
TTCGGACTTACGAACGCCCCCGCAGTCTTTATGGACATGATAACCGGGTCTTCAACCATTCTTAGATCGTTCGTGGGTGTCTTGATCGATTATATACTATCTACTCATACACACCGCGACGAGGAGCACGAGGATCACTTACGAACGATCTCCAAACCCTCAGGGAGCAGAAGCTGTACGCTAACTCAAAAAGTGTAGTTCTGGCTACGCGAAGTAGGATTCCTGGGGCATGTGATCTCGGCAAAGGGAATCGCCGTAGACCCCAAGAAGGTGGAATCGGTGATAGACTGGCAGCCGCCCACAACGGTGACGGAGATCCGCAGTTTTCTTGGGTCTGGCGGGTATTATAGACGCTTTGTCGAGGTTTCTCGAAGATTGCGACCCCTCTAAACCGGTTGACCAAGAAAGGAGAAAATTTGTATGGACGGCCAAATGCCAGGAAAGTTTTGAAGAACTCAAAAGAAGGCTAACCAGAAGCACCGATTCTTGTACTACCAACACCAGGTGAGGACTATGAGGGTGTACTGCGACGCTTCAAGAATCGGCCTTGGGGGTGTGTTAATGCAGCAGGGGAAAGTAATAGCCTATGCATCTAGGCAACTAAAGGACTACGAAAGAAACTACCCACACACGACTTAGAGCTGGCTGCGGTGGTCTTCGTCCTGAAGTTATGGAGACACTATCTCTTTGGTGTCCATTGTAACATCTTCTCAGATCACCAAAGTCTTAAATACCTGTTCACACAAAAGGAACTAAACCTGCGGCAGAGACGGTGGCTCGAATTACTGAAGGATTACGACCTAACGATCCAATACCACCCCGGGAAGCAAACGTGGTAGCAGACGCTCTGAGCAGGAAGGGGCGACTGGAGGGAGGATCGGTAGGTGCGATAACTGAGCAGAGCGACGTGATCGCAGAATTTTCTCGACTAGGGTGGAAGTAGTGTCAGCGGGCACGGTTGCACAACTTCTAACTCTGGTAGTCAAGCCAACACTGTTAGAAAAGATTCGAGAGGGACAGCAGGCGGACCTCGCACTTACAGCTCGTACGAGACAAGATCACACCGGATCAGGAAGGGGACTTTTCATTAAAAAGCGATGATACCCTACGGTTCCGCGGGCGGATTTGCGTGCCGGATACCCCGGAATTAAAAAAGGAAATTCTGTCCGAGGCACACAGCGCCCCTTATACAGCGCATCCAGGAGGCACAAAGATGTACAGGGACCTCAAGCAGACCTTCTGGTGGCCCAAGATGAAGAGGGATGTAACCCAATTTGTAGCTCATTGCCTGGTTGTGCCACACAAATAAAGGCGGAACATCAACGACCGGCGGGAAAATTACAACCCTTACCGGTACCGGAGTGGAAGTGGGATCATATCACCATGGACTTTTGTCACCGGGTTCCCACGTTCACCACAAGGGACACGACACAATATGGGTTGTGGTGGACCGGCTAACTAAGTCAGCACACTTCCTGCCGATTCACACAACCTGGACCAGAGAGCGGTTGGCTCAAGTCTATCTCAGCGAGATAGTGAGGACGCATGGGGTACCGGCATCGATCACATCAGACAGAGACACGCGTTTTGTCTCGAAGTTTTGGCAGAGTCTGCAAACTAGCCTTGGGGACTAAATTGCACTTCAGCACAGCCGTCCATCCTCAGACAGACGGGCAGTCGGAGCGAGTGATACAGACACTAGAGGACCTGCTTCGGGCCTGTGTACTCGATTGGGGAGTCGGTTGGGAGCGATACCTACCACTTGTAGAATTCGCTTACAACAATAGCCACCAAGCCAGCATACTGATGGCACCCTACGAAGCTTTATACGGGAGACGCTGCCGATCCCCGATCTGTTGGGACGACTTGGGAGAACGAAAGCTCTTGGGACCCCGACTTGGTGGAAGAAACAGAAGGGAAAGTGCGCCTCATCAGACAGCGCTTACTAACCGCCCAGAGTCGACAAAAGAGCTCCGCGATTTAGAGTTCCAGGTGGGAGAACACGTGTTTTTACGGGTCTCGCCGTCCAGGGGAATCAAGCAATTCGGGATAAAAGGCAAGCTAAGCCCGCGGTTCGTGGGACCATTCGAGATCCTGGAACGGATCGGCCCAGTGGCTTACCGCCTTGCCCTACCACCGAACCTCAACCGGATTCATGACGTGTTCCACGTGTCGATGCTCAAGAAATACCTCCCCGACCCGTCGCATGTGCTGGACGTCTCGACACCTCGAACTAAAGGAGGACCTAAGTTTCGAGGAAACCCCTGTGCGAATACTAGCAAGAGAGAGTAAGACGCTTCGAAACCGAGACATCCCCTATGTGAAGGTGCACTGGAGCAACCACGAGGAGCGGGAAGCGACGTGGGAACTAGAATCGAAGATGAGAGAGGGCTATCCTTATCTCTTTACCGCAAATCAGGATTGAGTTTCGAGGACGAAACTCGTTTTAAGAGGTGAGTGGTGTAATAGCCGCTAGTTTAAAATATTTTAAGGGTCTACTTTTGGTTCGTTATTTCCGCTTTTCGTTTCGGGGGGATTGGGGGATGATCGAATAATTCCTTGTTTCCGGACAGACCGTCGGGGCCCGCGGGTATTTTTAGTTTATAGGGCTCGCGAAACGGAGAGTGCCGGCGAGAACGGTTTTGAATTCCGACGCCGGAATCTCCCGGAATAAATTCCGGAAGGTAACTAACGGTTCAGGTGGATAACGCGGTTTTTTTAGACAGACCGGACTCTAGTTCGCACCTGATTTGGACCCGTTTTAACTTGATCTGGGTTGATTTCCCATTCCCTAATTTAACCGCTCCCGCCACCTTAATCACTCCCGTTATTTTTCCCCGTCGTACAACTCCCCATAACTACCCACTCCCCATAACTAACCACTTCCCTTTAACTACCCACAACTCCCCTAACTACCCGCAACTTCCCTTTAACTACCCACAACTCCCCTAACTACCCGCAACTTCCCATAACTACCCACTCCCCTAACTACCCGCAACTCCCCATAACTACCCACTCCCCATAACTAACCACTTCCCTTTAACTACCCACAACTCCCCTAACTACCCCGCAACTTCCCATAACTACCCACTCCCCATAACTACCCACTCCCCATAACTAACCACTTCCCTTAACTACCCGCAACTCCCCACAAGCCCCTACGTACGAAACCCCAATTCCCCAACCCCCGCAACTCCCCACGAGCCCCTACGTACGAGACCCCACTTCCCCAACCTTTCTGTTTCCCAAAACGAACCCCTTCTGCTTCCTCACCGATTGCGCGGAGGATCCAAGAGGCGAGACCAAGGAAGGAGAAGGAGACGTCCCCACATTCCTTGTAGCCGAACTCGCAGGATCGGATCGCCTTTTCCCTCCGACAACCGAGGTGAGCACGCTAGGGTTTTTGCTTTCTCCGCCCCGTTCTTGGTTGGAGCGGACAAGGAGGGGGGGGGGGAAAAGAAGGGGGCATGGGCATCGCCGGAATCCGGCGCGCACGGCGGCACAGCATGCGGACTGCCGCATGCGGGCGCCGCCGCTTGCGGGCGGCGCCGCATGCGGGCTGCCGCATGCGGGCTGCCGCTTGCGGGCGGCACCGCATGCGGGCTGCCGCATGCGCGCCGCCACTTGCGGGCGGCACCGCATGCGGGCTGCCGCATGCGGGCGCCGCCGCTTGCGGGCTGCCGCATGCGGGCGCCCCCGCATGCGGGCGCCGCCGCTTGCGGGCTGCCGCATGCGGGCGCCCCCGCATGCGGGCGCGCCGCTTGCGGGCTGCCGCATGCGGGCGCCCCCGCATGCGGGCGCGCCGCTTGCGGGCGCCTCCGCATGCGGGCACGGCAGCTTGCGGGCTGCCGCATGTGGGCGCCGCCGCTTGTGCACCGCCGCATGCGGGCGCCGCCGCTTGCGGGCGCCTCCGCATGCGGGCACGGCCGCTTGCGGGCTGCCGCATGTGGGCGCCGCCGCTTGTGCGCCGCCGCATGCGGGCGCCGCCGCTTGCGGGCACCGCCGCATGCGGGCGCCGCCGCTTGCGGGCACCTCCGCATGCGGACGGCCGCACGCTGTTAGTACACCGCCCAGCCGTGCGGGGCCAGGCGCGTACCTGTGCGTATTATACGCAAGGTGAGAGGGCGCCGGGCGCTCTAATCATTAGTCTGACAAAGCCTTAAGTTGCTGACTCCTATATGACAGATTCGTGTAGGTCCGGGCGGGCACCCGAGACGCGAGAGAACCTTACATCAGTCAGGAGCGCGACAACAAGGTGGGTTTACGGTCGAGGCTGAGTATTGTGTTGGTAATCCGAAAGGGACTTTTATTATTAATCGGTACTAACACTGATGGTTTCTATGATGTACTACCTTACCCCGTGACATGGTGACATGGTTACTTGGTTACTTGGTTACTTGGTTACTTGGTTACTTATGCTCGAGTTGCGACACGCGCACCCGCGGTTTGGCCACCGCAAAGGGTGCTCTTTTCCGGAAAGGCGGTCTTTGACCCGTGTTACCCCACGAGGTGTCGTAGTGGGGGGCCCCTGACCGCTGGGGGGTCTGAGGCAGCGAGGTGCGAGCTGTGGGACTGCCGGGATTGGATCCCGATGTAGTCAGGTGTGGGACTGCCGGGATTGGATCCCGATGTAGTCAGGTGTGAGACCGCCGGGATTGGATCCCGACGCGGTCAGGTGTTACAGGTGTTACCGGGGTTACAGGTGTTACAGGTGGTACAGGTGGTTGCGAGTTACCATTACGAGTAGAGCGGGTGTTCCGGCTAGTCTTACTTTGTGGCTTGGTATTACTTTACTGCTTTAGTACTATTTTGATGATAGTGTCGCTGACTACCCACTCTGTGACAGGTACCTCCAGGGGGTAGAGGTAGGCGACGGTGAGGCCGAGTTGGTAGCAGTCGGTCTGAGGGAGCCCTAGTATGCTGTTTTATTTACCTTCTCTGCATTTCATTCAGTATTGTAGGTTACTGTGTGGTTCTCGATACCCTTGTGGGGTCGTGTGGATGTTGAATTCTTTCTTTCTACTTATGCACTACTATTTCCGTTATTGTTCCCGTTTGGCCGCTTTCAAAGCAACATGACTAGAAAAGAAAAGAACTTCGAAAACTATTTTTAAAAATCTGGGTCGTGTGGACCTGTTTTCCAAAACCTGTGGATTTATGGCATCTTTTCAAACTGTCTTCAAAACCTTGGGTCGTGTGGACCTGCTTTCAAAACTGTGAGTTTATCCTTTCAACTTGATTGGCCACGGGTATTGTTTAGTCTTCATGCACCGTACTACTTCGAACTGTTGTGATTAAATGGGAAAAATGATTGCTCATAATCGGCTATTGTAGCAGCCGCGACGCCGTGCATATACAGAGGAGACTCTGCCCGATTGTCGAGTAAATCTGTATATGTGGCGGGTCTGGGCACGCGCCGGGGAAGGAGGTTTCTAAACAAAAAAAAATCGTACGCACTTTACGCTTACTTTGAAGTATCGTTTCCGCTAAAATAAAACCCCCGGGGCGTGACAGATTAAGATGGTATCAGAGACTTTGCTTTAATCACAACAGTGACGGCCCAACATCCACCGAGATATCACACTTAACTACGAATAAATGAAATGTACAGGGTTTAAGGGTTAAGACGTGAGAGATCGGGGAGGGAAAATTGTAGATAATGTTTCTTTTCTCTCGCGATTTTACGATGGGTTATCTAGCAGAGATGAGTGCTAAGCTTTGGTTGGTATGTTTGCCATTTTAAATTCACGTTCTAGGACCCTCTTTGATACTTGAGCAACACACTCGTTCATTTCTCGCGAGTACGTGTTTTCGCATGACTTCGAGGAAACACCTCTTCAAAGTCGATTGACGGTCCAGACCGCGGGTGGGACGCTGGAGGCGACTAGTTTGGTAACCACTTGCCCGATTAAGCTAGGGCGGCTATTCTGCCCTTGGGATTTAATAGTAATTCCCTTGAAGGAGTACGACGTTGTTTTGGGCATGGACTGGCTCTCAAGGTACCAAGTGCTTATCGACTGCGATAAGCGGATGGTACAACTACAAGAACCTAGTTTCCCTAAGAATGCATACCTAGCGTGCAAGAGCATCTCCTTCCCGGCAGTCATCTCCGCGACTCGAGCCAGGAGTCTGATAGAGGGTGGGTGTGTAGCCTATTTGGCATCGGTAGATCTGGTTACCCGACCCTCGACGACACCTTCAGACATCCCGGTGGTGAAGGACTTTCCCGATGTCTTTCCGACGGAGCTGCCTGGGATACCCCCTGAAAGGGAGGTGGTGTTCCCTATTGAACTCTTGCCAGGTACGCAACCTATAACAAAGGCACCCTACCGAATGGCCTTCGCGGAGTTGAAAGAGTTAAAGGCGCAACTGGAAGACCTCTTGGACAAAGGGTTTGTCAGGCCGAGTGTGTCACCCTGGGGCGCACCAGTGCTTTTCGTACGGAAGAAGGATGGGAGCCTGCGACTCTGTATCGACTACAGAGGAATAAACAAGGTCACGGTGAAAAATAAGTACCCCCTGCCCAGAATCGACGACCTCTTCGACCAACTACGAGGAGCGACGGTCTTTTCAAAAATTGATCTACAGTCTGGCTACCACCAGCTTCGGGTTCGGAACGAGGACATTCCGAAGACCGCTTTCCGGACTCGGTATGGCCATTACGAGTTTACGGTCATGCCGTTCGGACTTACGAACGCCCCCGCAGTCTTTATGGACATGATGAACCGGGTCTTCAGACCATTCTTAGATCGGTTCGTGGTGGTCTTGATCGATGATATACTAATCTACTCATACACCGACGAGGAGCACGAGGATCACTTACGAACGATTCTCCAAACCCTCAGGGAGCAGAAGCTGTTCGCTAAGCTCAAAAAGTGTGAGTTCTGGCTACGCGAAGTAGGATTCCTGGGGCATGTGATCTCGGCAAAGGGAATCGCCGTAGACCCCAAGAAGGTGGAATCGGTGATTGACTGGCAGCCGCCCACAACGGTGACGGAGATCCGCAGTTTCTTGGGTCTGGCGGGGTATTATAGACGCTTTGTCGAGGGTTTCTCGAAGATTGCGACCCCGCTAAACCGGTTGACCAAGAAAGGAGAAAAGTTTGTATGGACGGCCAAATGCCAGGAAAGTTTTGAAGAACTCAAAAGAAGGCTAACCGAAGCACCGATTCTTGTACTACCAACACCAGGTGAGGACTATGAGGTGTACTGCGACGCTTCAAGAATCGGCCTTGGGGGTGTGTTAATGCAGCAGGGGAAAGTAATAGCCTATGCATCTAGGCAACTAAAGGACTACGAAAGAAACTACCCAACACACGACTTAGAGCTGGCTGCGGTGGTCTTCGTCCTGAAGTTATGGAGACACTATCTCTTTGGTGTCCATTGTAACATCTTCTCAGATCACCAAAGTCTTAAATACCTGTTCACACAAAAGGAACTAAACCTGCGGCAGAGACGGTGGCTCGAATTACTGAAGGATTACGACCTAACGATCCAATACCACCCCGGGAAAGCAAACGTGGTAGCAGACGCTCTGAGCAGGAAGGGGCGACTGGAGGGAGGATCGGTAGGTGCGATAACTGAGCAGAGCGACTTGATCGCAGAATTTTCTCGACTAGGGTTGGAAGTAGTGTCAGCGGGCACGGTTGCACAACTTCTAACTCTGGTAGTCAAGCCAACACTGTTAGAAAAGATTCGAGAGGGACAGCAGGCGGACTCGCACTTACAGCTCGTAAGAGACAAGATCACACCGGATCAGGAAGGGGACTTTTCATTAAAAAGCGATGATACCCTACGGTTCCGCGGGCGGATTTGCGTGCCGGATACCCCGGAATTAAAAAAGGAAATTCTGTCCGAGGCACACAGCGCCCCTTATACAGCGCATCCAGGAGGCACAAAGATGTACAGGGACCTCAAGCAGACCTTCTGGTGGCCCAAGATGAAGAGGGATGTAACCCAATTTGTAGCTCATTGCCTGGTGTGCCAACAAATAAAGGCGGAACATCAACGACCGGCGGGAAAATTACAACCCTTACCGGTACCGGAGTGGAAGTGGGATCATATCACCATGGACTTTGTCACCGGGTTCCCACGTTCACCACAAGGACACGACACAATATGGGTTGTGGTGGACCGGCTAACTAAGTCAGCACACTTCCTGCCGATTCACACAACCTGGACCAGAGAGCGGTTGGCTCAAGTCTATCTCAGCGAGATAGTGAGACTGCATGGGTTACCGGCATCGATCACATCAGACAGAGACACGCGTTTTGTCTCGAAGTTTTGGCAGAGTCTGCAACAAGCCTTGGGGACTAAATTGCACTTCAGCACAGCCGTCCATCCTCAGACAGACGGGCAGTCGGAGCGAGTGATACAGACACTAGAGGACCTGCTTCGGGCCTGTGTACTCGATTAGGGAGTCGGTTGGGAGCGATACCTACCACTTGTAGAATTTGCTTACAACAATAGCCACCAAGCCAGCATACTGATGGCACCCTACGAAGCTTTATACGGGAGACGCTGCCGATCCCCGATCTGTTGGGACGACTTGGGAGAACGAAAGCTCTTGGGACCCGACTTGGTGGAAGAAACAGAAGGGAAAGTGCGCCTCATCAGACAGCGCTTACTAACCGCCCAGAGTCGACAAAAGAGCTACGCGGATCGAAGACGCCGCGATTTAGAGTTCCAGGTGGGAGAACACGTGTTTTTACGGGTCTCGCCGTCCAGGGGAATCAAGCAATTCGGGATAAAAGGCAAGCTAAGCCCGCGGTTCGTGGGACCATTCGAGATCCTGGAACGGATCGGCCCAGTGGCTTACCGCCTTGCCCTACCACCGAACCTCAACCGGATTCATGACGTGTTCCACGTGTCGATGCTCAAGAAATACCTCCCCGACCCGTCGCATGTGCTGGACGTCTCGACACTCGAACTAAAGGAGGACCTAAGTTTCGAGGAAACCCCTGTGCGAATACTAGCAAGAGAGAGTAAGACGCTTCGAAACCGAGACATCCCCTATGTGAAGGTGCACTGGAGCAACCACGAGGAGCGGGAAGCGACGTGGGAACTAGAATCGAAGATGAGAGAGGGCTATCCTTATCTCTTTACCGCAAATCAGGATTGAGTTTCGAGGACGAAACTCGTTTTAAGAGGTGAGTGGTGTAATAGCCGCTAGTTTAAAATATTTTAAGGGTCTACTTTTGGTTCGTTATTTCCGCTTTCGTTTCGGGGGGATTGGGGGATGATCGAATAATTCCTTGTTTCCGGACAGACCGTCGGGGCCCGCGGGTATTTTTAGTTTATAGGGCTCGCGAAACGGAGAGTGCCGGCGAGAACGGTTTTGAATTCCGACGCCGGAATCTCCCGGAATAAATTCCGGAAGGTAACTAACGGTTCAGGTGGATAACGCGGTTTTTTTTAGACAGACCGGACTCTAGTTCGCACCTGATTTGGACCCGTTTTAACTTGATCTGGGTTGATTTCCCATTCCCTAATTTAACCGCTCCCGCCACCTTAATCACTCCCGTTATTTTTCCCCGTCGTACAACTCCCCATAACTACCCACTCCCCATAACTAACCACTTCCCTTTAACTACCCACAACTCCCCTAACTACCCGCAACTTCCCTTTAACTACCCACAACTCCCCTAACTACCCGCAACTTCCCATAACTACCCACTCCCCTAACTACCCGCAACTCCCCATAACTACCCACTCCCCATAACTAACCACTTCCCTTTAACTACCCACAACTCCCCTAACTACCCGCAACTTCCCATAACTACCCACTCCCCATAACTACCCACTCCCCATAACTAACCACTTCCCTTAACTACCCGCAACTCCCCACAAGCCCCTACGTACGAAACCCCAATTCCCCAACCCCCGCAACTCCCCACGAGCCCCTACGTACGAGACCCCACTTCCCCAACCTTTCTGTTTCCCAAAACGAACCCCTTCTGCTTCCTCACCGATTGCGCGGAGGATCCAAGAGGCGAGACCAAGGAAGGAGAAGGAGACGTCCCCACATTCCTTGTAGCCGAACTCGCAGGATCGGATCGCCTTTCCCTCCGACAACCGAGGTGAGCACGCTAGGGTTTTTGCTTTCTCGCCCCGTTCTTGGTTGGAGCGGACAAGGAGGGGGGGGGGAAAAAGAAGGGGGCATGGGCATCGCCGGAATCCGGCGCGCACGGCGGCACAGCATGCGGACTGCCGCATGCGGGCGCCGCCGCTTGCGGGCGGCGCCGCATGCGGGCTGCCGCATGCGGGCTGCCGCTTGCGGGCGGCACCGCATGCGGGCTGCCGCATGCGCGCCGCCGCTTGCGGGCTGCCGCATGCGGGCGCCCCCGCATGCGGGCGCCGCCGCTTGCGGGCTGCCGCATGCGGGCGCCCCCGCATGCGGGCGCGCCGCTTGCGGGCTGCCGCATGCGGGCGCCCCCGCATGCGGGCGCGCCGCTTGCGGGCGCCTCCGCATGCGGGCACGGCAGCTTGCGGGCTGCCGCATGTGGGCGCCGCCGCTTGTGCACCGCCGCATGCGGGCGCCGCCGCTTGCGGGCGCCTCCGCATGCGGGCACGGCCGCTTGCGGGCTGCCGCATGTGGGCGCCGCCGCTTGTGCGCCGCCGCATGCGGGCGCCGCCGCTTGCGGGCACCTCCGCATGCGGACGGCCGCACGCTGTTAGTACACCGCCCAGCCGTGCGGGGCCAGGCGCGTACCTGTGCGTATTATACGCAAGGTGAGAGGGCGCCGGGCGCTCTAATCATTAGTCTGACAAAGCCTTAAGTTGCTGACTCCTATATGACAGATTCGTGTAGGTCCGGGCGGGCACCCGAGACGCGAGAGAACCTTACATCAGTCAGGAGCGCGACAACAAGGTGGGTTTACGGTCGAGGCTGAGTATTGTGTTGGTAATCCGAAAGGGACTTTTATTATTAATCGGTACTAACACTGATGGTTTCTATGATGTACTACCTTACCCCGTGACATGGTGACATGGTTACTTGGTTACTTGGTTACTTGGTTACTTGGTTACTTATGCTCGAGTTGCGACACGCGCACCCGCGGTTTGGCCACCGCAAAGGGTGCTCTTTTCCGGAAAGGCGGTCTTTGACCCGTGTTACCCCACGAGGTGTCGTAGTGGGGGGCCCCTGACCGCTGGGGGGTCTGAGGCAGCGAGGTGCGAGCTGTGGGACTGCCGGGATTGGATCCCGATGTAGTCAGGTGTGGGACTGCCGGGATTGGATCCCGATGTAGTCAGGTGTGAGACCGCCGGGATTGGATCCCGACGCGGTCAGGTGTTACAGGTGTTACCGGGGTTACAGGTGTTACAGGTGGTACAGGTGGTTGCGAGTTACCATTACGAGTAGAGCGGGTGTTCCGGCTAGTCTTACTTTGTGGCTTGGTATTACTTTACTGCTTTAGTACTATTTTGATGATAGTGTCGCTGACTACCCACTCTGTGACAGGTACCTCCAGGGGGTAGAGGTAGGCGACGGTGAGGCCGAGTTGGTAGCAGTCGGTCTGAGGGAGCCCTAGTATGCTGTTTTATTTACCTTCTCTGCATTTCATTCAGTATTGTAGGTTACTGTGTGGTTCTCGATACCCTTGTGGGGTCGTGTGGATGTTGAATTCTTTCTTTCTACTTATGCACTACTATTTCCGTTATTGTTCCCGTTTGGCCGCTTTCAAAGCAACATGACTAGAAAAGAAAAGAACTTCGAAAACTATTTTTAAAAATCTGGGTCGTGTGGACCTGTTTTCCAAAACCTGTGGATTTATGGCATCTTTTCAAACTGTCTTCAAAACCTTGGGTCGTGTGGACCTGCTTTCAAAACTGTGAGTTTATCCTTTCAACTTGATTGGCCACGGGTATTGTTTAGTCTTCATGCACCGTACTACTTCGAACTGTTGTGATTAAATGGGAAAAATGATTGCTCATAATCGGCTATTGTAGCAGCCGCGACGCCGTGCATATACAGAGGAGACTCTGCCCGATTGTCGAGTAAATCTGTATATGTGGCGGGTCTGGGCACGCGCCGGGGAAGGAGGTTTCTAAACAAAAAAAAATCGTACGCACTTTACGCTTACTTTGAAGTATCGTTTCCGCTAAAATAAAACCCCCGGGGCGTGACAAAGATTCACTTCCTAATCCTTTATTGCTAGTTCCCATTGGAGTTGGAAAATCTTTACAATTTTCTAGATCAAACTTTTTGACCAACTCCAAAGCATACTTGGATTGACACAAATGGATGCCTTCGTCACTCTGTTTCACTTGCAATCCAAGGAAATAAGTCAATTCGCCCATCATTGACATCTCAAATTCGCTTTCCATGGTTTCTGCGAATTTAGAAGAATCATTATCCAAAGAAACTAGATTACATTTTTCTGAAATTTTATTAGGAACAACATAGCAATTGTTTTCAGATCTAACCCCTTTTAAAAAGAAGACATGGTCCTTATCAGTTACAACACATTCAACAGATGAAAAGTTAACTGAAAAACCATTGTCGCAAAGTTGACTTATGCTTATGAGGTTAGTCTTAAGGCCATCAACAAATAACACGTTTTTCAAAATCGGGCCATCTGGGATAGCTACCGTTCCTTTTCCAACAATTTTGGAAGATCGACCGTCTCCGAAAACAACGAGTCCTCCGGAGATTTTCTCAAAGTTTTGAAAACTATTTTTGTCACCGGTCATGTGACGGGAACAACCGCTATCCAGATACCAAGATGAATTATCATATGCATGGAAGGAAACATTAGTAACAAGACAAGGGAAGATTTCACCTTTGCGCACCCAAAACCTTTTGGAATGCGTCGGTAATGGTCGAGAGGTTATTCTCCTAGGTGAAGGCGTCTTGTTAGATCGATTGCTGCTCCTTGATGATGTCGTCTTGTGCGGTGAACTACCAAGTCTCTTTTCCTTTGTATGATTTGCATTTGATTTCTGAGGAATCACCTTTTTGGTAGTCGTTGCAAGAAATGTCTGAGTTGAGCGTTTGGCTCCTGTCTTGCAATATCTCCTTATGTGCCCTGAAATGCCACAACGAAAACATACCTTTGCGCTTGATGATCCCGAAGAGGAAAAAGTAGGCTTGTTGTCGTTGTTTGTCGTGAATTCCGGTGTCGGAGGAGGAGATACCGGCTGAGGCACAAAAACTGTCCCACTCGAACTTGGACTGTTTCCAGTTTGAGTGTACCCGAGGCCGAACCGATTTGTTTGACCAAGACCAAGGAGCTTATCCAACTTACTCCTTCCAGAAGAAAATCTCTTTAAATCATCCTTTAGTTGGAGAATGGTCTTTGTCATTTCCAATTTATCTTGTTGGGCCTCGATGTAGAGCTTTGAGAAGTGATCCGCTTTATCCACCAGTTTTGTATTTTCCTTCTCAAAAAGCTCATTGGACTCTTGAAGGGAAACAATTGCTTTTATCAGATTATCCCTTTCCACTTCAAGATCGGTCGAGAGAGAAGTTACCCTTTTTACTTCTTCTTCGAGATCCTGCAATCTCCCTCTCAACCCCTTGTTTTGTTTAGCCAGTTTCTTTGAATCCCTCAAAAGTCTGTGGTTGGCTAAAACAAAATCTTCACCTTCCGAATCATCCGATTCATTGTCCGTTGCATTCTTTTCAACAATGGAGTTGGACAGCGAGTCGGATGTACTTGCCATTAAGCACATGAAGGGTGAAGATGTGGATGCGTGGAATGCCGTTGCGCTTTCTTCTTCATCACTTGAGGATGACTCATTTGACGTTGAGTTGTCATCCCAAGTGACGACTTGCATCGCTTTCTTCTTCGACGGATTCTTAGTTGGACATTCCATTGAGATATGGCCGTATCCTCGGCACTTGAAGCATTGGACTTGTTCTTCTGTGCTTTTCTTATCCTTAGAAAAGTTCTCTTGCTTTCTTGACTTGTAACTTGAAATACCCTTGCCTTTCTTCGACTTTCCGAAGGATGGAGTTTTACTTGAATTACCCCTTCGAAAGTTGCGGTGAAACTTCCTTGTCAAGAGAGCGAGCTGCTTCTCAAATTCCTCCATAGATAGGTTCTCGTCATCGTCTGAGGAGGATGAATCCGTGTCTTCTTCCTTTGTTGTTTTCAAAGCATAACCTAAAGACTTAGAAGATGATGCCTTTCCCGAAGAGTAGTTAGTAGTAAATGTCATTTCATAAGTTTGTAATGAACCAACTAGTTCTTCTACACGTATTTCGTCCGGGTGTTTAATAGTTTCAATGGCTGTAACCTTTGGGCGAAATCGTTCAGGAAGAGTTTTTAAGATCTTTCTTACAACCTTAAATTCTGGAATCTTCTCTCCCAGGTTAGCACATGAGTTTACGATGTCTTGCAATCGTGTATAGTAGTCCGTGAAAGATTCATTTTCTGCCATGAAAATAGAGTCAAATCTGCTCGTAAGCATTTGCAGCTTTTGAATCTTCACGAGGTTAGTTCCCTCATGTGTAACCTGAAGAACATCCCAGATTTCTTTCGCAGTCTCACATGCCGAGACGCGAGAGAATTCAGTTTGAGATAAGGCATTAAAAATAGCATTAATTCCCTTGCCATTGTAAGAAGATGAATCTAACTCTTCCTTGGTCCACTTCGACCTAGGTTTGATGGTGCGAACATCACCAATAATTTCAGTTGGATTAGACCATCCTAATTCAATTGATTGCCACACCCGTTCGTCGATGGAAATTAAAAAGGCTTTCATCCGTACTCTCCAGTACGCATAATTTGTTCCATCAAAGAATGGGGGTCTGTTGATGTTTCCACCTTCAACCATTATTTACAACCTTATTCCCTCTCTGATACCACTTGTTGGGTTATATGAAATAATAGATCTAAATAGGGAAAAAAACACCTAGAGGGGGGTGAATAGGTGTAAACAATAAACACTTACGTGGAAAACTCCAAACCGGAGTAAAAAACCACGGGACCGATAACACGGTGAAATCCACTAGAATTAAACACGTACAAGGTGATATACCGTACTCACAGACGACTCAACCTTTTCCATACGCTCCTAGTTGATCTTCTCCGCTCGCTCCGCAACGCGTCTCGAATCCACGATCTGCGTCCAACGCCGAATCCACGGCGTCCAACGTCGAGTCCACGACGTCTGACCGAATCCACGGTCTTCACCCAGTAGCACGCTTCGAATCCACGAACGTACCTCGCTCCGAATCCACGAGAGCGGTTGCACCTTGAATCCACAAGGCCACGCGAGTCCACGCGCCGATTTTGGGGTAAATCGTTGTTTTTGGGTGGTGATGATCCGCCGAATACTTAGATCAAAGATAGATAGGAAATACCATCTAAGTATTCATTAGTTTGATTCAACTCAAGATGTGAGTATGAAAACCTAGAATCAAACTAATCAATATAGATGAAGAAACATAGAGTAATATCTAATGATTTTCTTTCTTCTCTATATGTGGATCTTAGGCCGTATAAAAGATGACGGCGTTTTGGATTATCGGCTTCATCGATTTTCGGCTTCTTGGATTCACCCTAGAAAAAGAATCATAGGGTCTATTTATAGGTTAGAAACCCTAGGAAGAAGATAAAGATCAAAAACTGTCGTTTTTGGAAATTTTCACGACGGCAATCCGGATCGGATTAGCTGTGATCCGGATCGTCGTAACGAGTCAGCCAATTCCAGAGAAACAGGGTTCGGGATCCGGATTGTAATCCACGATCCGGATCGTTCATGAATTTCAGCAAATTCCCATGTTCGGGATCCGGATCGAAATGGCTATGATCCGGATCGGATTTGCCAATGAACAAGTACCCTTCGGGATCCGGATTGGACTGTCTGATCCGGATCCTGAACATGTCCCATGTCCAGTTCTTGATTTTTATGCGATAAAAAAAATTCTTCCAAGTGTTTCTACACTACAAGAAGTATTCGGATCACCAAAAATATTTAGTTAAACTTACCTGATCCTTTTGAATTCTTCTTTCTTGAGATTGAGGTATATGATCCAAACTTCATTCATCTTCAATCTTCAAGACTTAACACTTTCACGAAATGCGCCAAAACAAAATCCGTAACAGAAATTAATTAAAGATATAATACGAGCTATATAAGGGATCCCGATTATCGGAAAGAAAAGAAAAGAAAAATAAAACCCTAACCGGTGAGGAGAGAAAGAAAGAGAAAAAGGAAAAGACGGAACCCTAGCCGGAAGAAAGAGAAAGGAGAAAGAGAAGGAGCCCGATCTTCCCGGACATCGAACCGAAGGCAAGAACGCGACCGGACAACCTTCCCGTCGATCTTCGGTTAGTACAATAATTGTTATAAATTATTTGGGATTTTTCTGTCGTCCTTTTTGTTTGAGTTCTTGGGTTTCTCCGTCGTATCCGTCACCGTCGCCGTCATCGTCGTCATGCTAGGGCACGGAACGGACGGCGGAGGCGCGCGGTGCCGCTAGGGCATCGCGTGGAGGAGAGTTGTGGACGGCCGATCGCCGCCGCAAGCGGCGATGGGACCGCGCGGGCACCGCGCGGGCTCCGCGCGGGTCGTACCCGCGTGGGCGCCGCGCGGCCACCGCTCGGGCGGCACCCGTGCGGACCCGCAACCGCGCGGGCACCGCGCGGGCGCCGCGCGGGCGCCGCGCGGCTCCCGCGCGGGCGGCACCCGCGCGGACCCGCAACCGCGTGGGCACCGCGCGGGCGCCGCGCGGCTCCCGCGCGGGCGGCACCCGCGCGGACCCGCAACCGCGCGGGCGCCGCGCGGCTGCCGCGCGGGCGGCACCCGCGCGGACCCGCAACCGCGCGGGCACCGCGCGGCTACCTCGGGGGCGGCACCCGCGCGGGCGCCGCGCGGCTACCGCGCGGGCGGCACCCGCGCGGACCCGCAACAGCGCGGGCGCCGCGCGGGGCACCCACGCGGGCGCCGCACGTGCAACCCCGCGCGCAGGCGCCGTTCGGGGCCGCACCCGCGCGGGCGTCGCGCCGCCGCCGCACGGGCAGCACCCGCCCAAGGCGCCGCCCGCGGAGACACGCCGCGCGATTCCGAACCGCGCAGGGCTCCGACGGACGTCGACGGCGGCGCGGGATTCCGGTTCTCGTCAACCCGGACGGTGTTGGACTTTTCCGTCGAAAAGAGTAAATTGGGTCTTTTGTTTTGGGATGTTAGTACACGTTTTTGACTGTAGTTATCCTTGCGGACTTTCTTTAGGTCCAGGTGCGCACCAGGGGTGCGCGATGGATTCAGGTGTTCCGATTTCTCTTCAACTAGGTGGGTACGGTTGCTATAAGTGCAACAAGTGCAGTAAGTGCATTTATCATCATTTAAAATGCTCTTAATTGGTCTAACAAAGTAGATGGTCAGTTTAACCTGTCGCATAATTGTATTTTATCTAACAATTGAAGCGGCTGCGGTCGCGGTGCTCACTACACGCCGATCTCGGCAAATCCGTTTCGGATGCTGCACGTACACAGGCGGATTGGCCTCCGCATGGGTGTACTTTTCCGGAGAAGTGGTCTTTTTGACCCGTGTACCTCACAAAGTGGTGGGAGCCATGAGGACCTCTTCGCGCCTGCTGCGAATAGCACACCAGCACCGTGAAGAGGTTAAAAGCATCAAAAAGGTGTTTGCGCACGAGGGGAGACTTTAGTCTCTCCGACAGGTACTCTGGGGTTGGTGCCCAACTTAATTGATAAATCTGGGGTTGGTGCCCAGCTTAATTATGTACAGGGTTTTAGCGAAAGGTTCCGGTGTAATCGGTTTACTCCTTATTCTCTTTAGATACTTAGACATCTACTTTGTTTGTCACTGACTTTACCCACTCCGTGACAGGTGTTACGAGGTGCGTTAGCCGGGAGGGCGGTGAGACTGCGTCGCGAGGACCGTAGTCAGGATACTTGGGTTTTTATCTCGTTTTCCTTACACTTTAAATAGTCAATTTGCTTGTGGATCATATTAGTCATGGACATGTATGAGTTAGCGCTGTGGATGAGGTGTACTTTTATACTTTGATACTTTCAGTGGTGTTTTCATACGCAGCACGTTTTTATGATAAACCAAATGATTTCGAAAATGTTTTCTCAAAACGAAGTGCCGTGTGGGCACGGGTTTTGCAACCGCTGGTTTTATCCTTTCCAAACGTTGATGCCGCTTTAACGACAAGGTGTCGAGTGGACACCGATCTTTTAACACATTAGTTAAATTACTGTACTCTGTTCGACGATGTATGTCTATTGTATGGTTGATGGTTGATGTATGATGTTGTAAATGAGACGCCGTGCATATACAAAGGAGACTCTGTCCGTGGGCAGAGAGAATTTGTGTATGTGGCGGTCTGGCACGCACCGGGGATGAGGTTTAAGTTACCTTGTTAAGAAAAAAAAAATAATACACGCAATTTTCCGCTTTGATAGACTCAAAAACCCCCGGGGGCGTGACAGATTAAATGGTATCAGAGAAAAACAACCATAACCATAGTAGACGTGATCCACATCCACAGTGCGAGGCGCCACAAGCAAATTGGACATGAGATAACCAAGGTATAGGTGCGTAGTACGTGAGAGTACGGGGAAAAGGGAACGTAATATAGGTGTAATCGTAAGACATGGTGCTAGGGTTATAACCTTAGGGTTACCACGGTTTCTCTGTTTATAGCGGACGATGGCCCGGACTAGATCGCCCACTGAGAATGCGGACGCGGACAGAGTGACCCCGGCCACCGCAGAGAACCAGCTCCTCCGGCGACAACTGCAGGAAATGGCCGGGCAGGTGGCGACGCTGACGGAGCAGGTTCGTCAACTGACGCAGCGACAGGCAACCGCGCTAGCCGAGCGCGATCCGACCCCTCCGCCCGAAACCACCGCACCCACTACGGAACCGCAAGGGACGGGTGGTACGACGACGGAACAGCCCCCAGCCCCAAGGGATGTACCTACTCCGACGACCTCGGGGCCCGTGCTGGGAGCGACAGCGGGGGAGGTAGGAACGACCCCTACTCTTGGGGGGTCCGCCGCTGCAGGAGGGATCACGGAGCAACGAGTGACGCGAGAGAGGGTCAGGACGAATTTGACTAAGTTCAAGAAGCATGACCCTCCCACTTTCGAGGGAGAGACGACCGATCCATGGGTCGTCGAGAAATGGGTGGATTCCATGGAGAAACTCTTCGAGGACCTACTGATGGAGGAGCACGAGCGGGTCCCACTAGCCGTCCACTTTCTCGAAGGGAATGCACGCATCTGGTGGAAGACGGTACGCCCGGATCCGTCTACGAACGACCCGCTACCGACATGGTCGGCCTTTAGAGAGGAACTTTTTGGCGCTTTCTTCTCCGATAGCGTCAAGCGGCAATTGGAAGACGACCTGAAGAACATTAGACAAGGGAACCGCTCGGTCATGGAATATCAAAGGGAGTTTGTAAGATTGGTTAACTGCGTCCCGTTTGTTATACGGGATGAACCCCACAAGGCCCGTCTTTTTGTGGACGGGTTACGGAGCGACATCTTCGAGATGGTTCAGGCAGCGGACCTGCGCACGTTCAGGGAGGTGGTGGACAGGGCCACCATTGTGGAGCGGGGATTCGCTATCACCCGAGCTCGACGTGAAGGGTCAGAAAATAACCGGGAGAGGAAGCGGACACAGACTTACCCGGGAGGGGGCCCGTCTAGTGGGAGCCGACCCCCAAAGTACCCCAGGACGCAACAAGGAAGCAAGAGTGCGCCTACCGGAAAGCCGCGACCAGCGAACAAGCCATGTGTTATTTGCGGAGCATCGCATCCAGTGACGGAATGCCCTAAGAGACAGGATCACTGTTACCGCTGCGGCAAACCGGGGCATTTCCGATTCAACTGTCCCCTGAACACTGGAGTGGCATCTTCCGCAGCTTCCACCCCAACAGCGCAGCCACCAGGACGGGGTAGAGCATCAACGGGAATGCCCCCACATCCTCCGGCGCTAAGAGCAGAAGGAGAATCGCGACCACAACCAGGAGGGAGGCTCTACTCCATGGGCCAGCATGGAGCGATGCTGCCAGAGGAGGTGGTCGCAGGTATTACCTCCGTTTCTAATTTTCGAGCTCGAACCCTGTTTGACACCAGGGTGACTCGCTCCTTTATTTCCCGCACTTTTGCACAAACACATCTGCTAGAAAGTAGTCCCCTTGATGTCTTACTGACCGCCCAGACCCCTTGGGGGGCCAATCGCGGCGACTGGCCTAGTACCCTCGTGTTCAATAAGACTGGGAAGGTTGTCGTGCCCCTGGGATCTGGTGGTCATACCGCTAAAAGAATACGACGTGGTTTTGGGCATGGACTGGCTTACCGAGTATCAGGCGGTCATCGACTGCGAGAAGCGCCAGGTGCAACTATAGAAGCCGGGATTCCCAGAAAACGTGTACTTGGCATGTAAAAGCACTTCCTTTTTGGCTATCATCTCTGCGTCGCGGGCTAGGAAGTTGATGGAGGGCGGGTGCGTGGCCTATCTAGCCTCGGTAGATTTAGCCACCCGACCCGTTCCCTCGCCTTTCGAAATTCCAGTGGTAAAGGAATTTCCGGATGTATTTCCGGCAGAGCTCCCCGGAATGCCACCGGAACGAGAGGTTAACTTCCCTATTGAACTACTTCCCGGCACCAAACCCATCACCAAGGCACCGTACAGGATGGCCTTCGCGGAGTTGAAGGAACTCAAGGCACAGTTGGAGGACCTCTTGGATAAGGGTTTCATCAGACCTAGCGCATCACCCTGGGGCGCGCCCGTCCTGTTTGTGAGGAAGAAGGACGGAAGTCTCCGGTTGTGCATCGACTACCGGGAGATAAATAAGGTCACCGTTAAGAACAAGTACCCCCTGCCAAGGATCGACGACCTCTTCGACCAACTACAGGGGGCGACGGTGTTTTCAAAGATTGACCTGCAGTCGGGCTATCTTTAGGTCCAGGTCAAGGGGGAGGACATCCCCAAAACGACTTTTCGGACTCGCTACGGCCATTACGAATTTACAGTAATGCCGTTCGGGCTCACAAATGCCCCGGCGGTGTTCATGGACATGATGAACAGGGTATTCAAACCCGTCCTGGACTTATTCGTGGTGGTCTTCATCGACGATATCCTCATCTACTCCCGTACAGACGAGGAACACGAAGAACACCTGCGCACAGTCCTCCAGACCCTACGAGAACAGAAACTCTACGCCAAACTCAAAAAGTGTGAGTTTTGGCTCCGTGAGGTCGGTTTCTTGGGGCACGTAATCTCGGTGGCCGGAGTCGCAGTCGATCCGAAAAAGATAGATTCGGTGACGGACTGGCCCCAACCGACGACGGTGACGGAGATTCGAAGCTTCCTGGGATTAGCCGGGTACTACCGGCGCTTCGTGGAGGGTTTCTCCAAGATAGCCACCCCCTTAAACCGTTTGACTAGAAAGGGGGAAAAGTTCATCTTGACGGACAAATGTCAGAGGAGCTTCGAGGAGCTCAAGGATAGATTGACGCGAGCCCCGATTCTTGCCCTGCCAGAACCAGGGGAGGATTATGAAGTGTATTGCGATGCGTCGCGAAACGGACTGGGTGGAGTACTCATGCAACGGGGAAAGGTTATAGCCTATGCGTCAAGGCAGCTCAAGGAAAACGAGTGGAACTACCCCGTGCACGATTTGGAACTCGCAGCGGTTGTGTTGGTCCTCAAGCTTTGGAGACACTACCTGTATGGGGCACACTCCAATGTGTACTCAGATCATAAAAGTCTTCAGTACCTTTTCACCCAAAAGGAGTTAAATTTGCGACAAAGACGATGGCTCAAGCTACTGAAGGATTACGATTTAACGATCCACTACCACCCGGGAAAGGCAAACGTGGTGGCCGACGCCCTGAGCCGCAAGGGGCAGGCCGAGGAGGCAGGGGTAAATGCCATCACCCAGCAAGATAGTCTGATTGCGAAATTTTTGCGATTAAGACTAGAAGTAGTACCGGCGGGTACAGTCGCACAACTTCTGACACTGGTGGTCAGACCTACCTTGCTTGACAGAATCCTCGAGGGGCAGTCGACTGATGACCAACTCCAGCTGATACGAAGTAGAGTAACTGCCGACCAAGAAGGTGATTTCACAGTAAACTCCGACGGCACGATACGATTTCGGGGACGAATCTGCGTGCCGGATCTACCGGAACTCAAAGAGGAAATCCTGCGGGAGGCGCATACTGCTCCATATGCAGCGCACCACAGGGGAACGAAGATGTACAAGGACGTCAAACAGACCTTCTGGTGGCCCAAAATGAAGGGAGACGTGACTCGGTTTGTGGCACACTGCCTGGTGTGCCAACGGGTGAAGGCCGAGCACCAGCGTCCGGCAGGAAAATTGCAACCCTTACCGGTGCCTGAGTGGAAGTGGGACATGATTACCATGGATTTTGTGACCGGGTTCCTGAGATCGTCACAGGGACACGATGCAATATGGGTGATTGTGGACCGTCTGACGAAATCGGCCCACTTTCTTCCCATACACACGACGTGGACGCGGGAACGACTGGCACAAACCTACATCAACGAGATAGTAAGGTTGCATGGGGTGCCGACATCCATCACGTCGGACAGGGACACGCGATTTGTGTCAAACTTTTGGCAGAGCCTGCAGCGAGCAATGGGAACCAAGTTGCACTTCAGTATGGCTTTTCACCCGCAGACCGATGGACAATCAGAGCGGGTGATACAAATTGTGGAGGACATGCTTCGAGCATGCGTTTTGGACTTGGGCGAAGGGTGGGCACGGTGTTTGCCCCTAGTGGAATTTGCCTACAATAACAGTTACCAGGCCAGCATTCAGATGGCACCATACGAGGCCCTGTACGGGCGCCGCTGTCGGTCTCCAATATGCTGGGACGACTTGAGTGAGCGTAAGTTTCTGGGCCCAGATTTGGTGGAGGAGACCGAAGCAAAGGTGCGATTGATTAGACAAAGGCTACTGACCGCCCAGAGCAGACAGAAAAGCTACGCGGACAACAGGCGCTGAGACTTAGAGTTCATGGTGGGCGAGCATGCGTTACTCCGAGTTTCGCCCTCCAAGGGGAACCGACGCTTCGGCAAAAAGGGAAAGTTAAGCTCGAGGTACGTAGGACCGTTCGAGATCCTAGAACGCGTAGGACTGGTGGCGTACCGATTAGCCCTGCCGCCGAACCTCGAACGAGTCCATAACGTGTTCCATGTCTCAATGCTCCGGAAGTACCTAGCTGATCCCTCTCATGCCTTGGATGCCTCCACCATCGAGTTGCGAGAGGATTTAAGCGTCGAGGAGACGCCGGTGCGGATTTTGGCGAGAGAGGACAAGAAGTTGCGCAAACGAACAATCCCCTATGTAAAGGTCCAGTGGTGCAACCACGAAGAGCGCGAGGCGACTTGGGAACTGGAATCGAAGATGAGAGAATGTTTTCCCGAATTGATTAGTGGGGTTTGTACTTAAGTTTCGGGACGAAATTTTTTATAAAGTGTGAGTGGTGTAGTGATCCGGCCCTTAGGGGTATTTTTGACTCACATCTAAACCATTTAAGCCCTTAAGAGGAATAAAATTATTTAATTATTAAAAGTTGGCCAGGGTGAGGTGCTGGTATTTTTCTGCGATAGAGCGCGGAAAATGATGGCCGACGGTGCGATCGGATCTGAAATCCGATGTCGGAATCTCCCGGAACGAAATTATTAGTGATACGGTGATTAGTCATGCATCGGAATCCGTGCGAAATATCTTGCACCCGTTGGAGATAAGGTGGGTTATCTTGTAGGGGATAATTAATTAATTAATTAATTATCCGATGACAGAAAATAGAATTTCCTTACGTACGAATTAAAGAGGAAATTAATTAAAGATAAAATACGAGCTATATAAGGGATCCCGATTATCGAAAAGAAAAGAAAAGAAAAATAAAACCCTAACCGGTGAGGAGAGAAAGAAAGAGAAAAAGGAAAAGACGGAACCCTAGCCGGAAGAAAGGGAAAGGAGAAAGAGAAGGAGCCCGATCTTCCCGGACATCGAACCGAAGGCAAGAACGCGACCGGACAACCTTCCCGTCGATCTTCGGTTAGTACAATAATTATTATAAATTATTTGGGATTTTTCCGTCGTCCTTTTTGTTTGAGTTCTTGGGTTTCTCCGTTGTATCCGTCACCGTCGCCGTCATCGTTGTCATGCTAGGGCACGGAACGGACGGCGGAGGCGCGCGGTGCCGCTAGGGCATCGCGCGGAGGAGAGTCGCGGACGGCCGATCGCCGCCGCAAGCGGCGATGGGACCGCGCGGGCACCGCGTGGGCTCCGCGCGGGTCGTACCCGCGCGGGCGCCGCGCGGCCACCGCGCGGGCAGTACCCGCGCGAACCCGCAACCTCGCGGGCACCGCGCGAGCGCCGCGCGGCTGCCGCGCGGGCGGCACCCGTGCGGACCCGCAACCGCGCGGGCACCGCGCGGGCGCCGCGCGGCTACCGCGCGGGCGGCACCCACGCGGACCCCCAACTGCGCGGGCACCGCGCGGGCGCCGCGCCGCTACCGCGCGGGCGGCACCCGCGCGGACCCGTAACCGCGCGGGCGCCGTGCGGGGCACCCACGCGGGCGCCGCACGGGCAACCCCGCGCGCGGGCGCCCTGCGGGGCCGCACCTGCGCGGGCGTCGCGCGGCCGCCGCATGGGCAGCACCCGCGCGAGGCGCCGCCCGCGGAGACACGCCGCGCGATTCCGAACCGCGCGGGGCTCCGACGGACGGCGACGGCGGCGCAGGATTCCGGTTCTCGTCAACCCGGACGGTGTTGGACTTTTCCGTCGAAAAGAGTAAATTGGGTCTTTTGTTTTGGGATGTTAGTACACGTTTTTGACTATAGTTATCCTTGCGGACTTTCTTTAGGTCCAGGTGCGCAGCAGGGGTGCGCGAAGGATTCAGGTGTTCCGATTTCTCTTCAACTAGGTGGGTACGGTTGCTATAAGTGCAACAAGTGCAGTAAGTGCATCTATCATCATTTAAAATGCTCTTAATTTGTCTAACAAAGTAGATGGACAGTTTAACCTTTCGCATAATTGTATTTTATCTAACAATTGAAGCGGCTGCGGTCGCGGTGCTCACTACACGCCGATCTCGGCAAATCCGTTCGGATGCTGCACGTACACAGGCGGATTGGCCTCCGCATGGGTGTACTTTTCCGGAGAAAGTGGTCTTTTTGACCCGTGTACCTCACAAAGGGGTGGGAGCCGTGAGGACCTCTTCGCGCCTGCTGCGAATAGCACACCAGCACCGTGAAGAGGTTAAAAGCATCAAAAAGGTGTTTGCGCACGAGGGGAGACTTTAGTCTCTCCGACAGGTACTCTGGGTTGGTGCCCAACTTAATTGATAAATCTGGGGTTGGTGCCAAGCTTAATTATGTACAGGGTTTTAGCGAAAGGTTCCGGTGTAATCGGTTTGCTCCTTATTCTCTTTGATGCTTAGACATCTACTTTGTTTGTCACTGACTTTACCCACTCCGTGACAGGTGTTACGAGGTGCGTTAGCCGGGAGGGCGGTGAGACTGCGTCGCGAGGACCGTAGTCAGGATACTTGGGTTTTATCTCATTTTCCTTACACTTTAAATAGTCAATTTGCTTGTGGATCATATTAGTCATGGACATGTATGAGTTAGCGCTGTGGACGAGGTGTACTTTTATACTTTGATACTTCAGTGGTGTTTTCATACGCGGCACGTTTTCATGATAAACCAAATGATTTCGAAAATTGTTTTCTCAAAACGAAGTGCCGTGTGGGCACGGGTTTTGCAACCGCTGGTTTTATCCTTTCCAAACGTTGATGCCGCTTTAACGACAAGGTGTCGAGTGGACACCGGTCTTTTAACACATTAGTTAAATTACTGTACTCTGTTCGACGATGTATGTCTATGTATGGTTTGACGGTTGATGTATGATGTTGTAAATGAGACGCCGTGCAATACAAAGGAGACTCTGTCCGTGGGGCAGAGAGAATTGTGTATGTGGCGGTCTGGCACGCACCTGGGGATGAGGTTTAAGTTACCTTGTTAAGAAAAAAAAAAATAATACACGCAATTTTCCGCTTTGATAGACTCAAAAAACCCCCGGGGCGTGACAACTTGGACTTACATAGGGCGTCCACCACGGACTATCGCAATCTCTCGCAAGCGAACACTAGTGTATCAAACTAGTCGCATCATCACATGCATCCGGAGCGTAACTCGAGGGGAGCGACCCCTCCGAGCTAAAAATATATAACAACTGTCTCGTAAGCGGTTCATGCAGGCTACAGCTCACGATCAAACAAATCGGAAAAACTCGAATAACGAGACTCATCTCGTGTCTAGGTCGGAGAAACCTCCACGACTCAATCTGATAAGCCCTCACCAACCCCCAAGACACTAGTAAGAACCATGCATAAATCAAATAAAAAACCCCTCGGCCCCCAGGCACGAGGGTCATAGCACCCCGGGACTCTGTCAACTCCCAATAAAGATCCTCACGTTGAAAGAATGCCAATTTTTCTTAAAAACAGGTTTAGGATTTTTAAAACATTCCCGGTGCTAAAGTAATGCTCTCTAACCATGCATACTAGGTCCTACAGTACCAGGAGTATACTAAAAATAATCTGGGATTTTACAAAAATTTCTGAAATTTTCTAGGCAACTATTAGATTTACCAACAGTAAAAATACTACACTAGACATGCTCAAAAATGCCTATAGAAGCATTGGAAGGCATTCCATATAATTAGAAGAATTTTTAACCCACCTAGAAAGCTTTCCGTAGGCAAGCCGAAGTCGGGGTCGCGCGCCGAATCACAATCTGACGAAAAAATCTGATTTGCGCCCTCGCGCGCTGGCGCGCACTGTCGCGCACCCCGAAAAATCCTCGGAAGCTCTCGCAAACAATCCCCAAGCCTCAACAATCTCCCTGTGCAACCCAGCATCAAACTCAGCCAACCCAATTTCACCAGCACGTGCATGAAAGCATGCATGCTGTTTGCGGCTTTGTGTAGTAACCAGCCCAAAAACAGCACGAGCTGTTTCCAACAGCTTGGAAAAGAGAGAAAACATGCAATATTCAACTCCAATCCACTCCAAATCCATAAAATAAATCCACAAATCCAACAAGTAAATATTTGCTAACTTACCTTGTATTAAGCTCGATGCGCGCGCGGCTCCACGGACTCCAAGCAGCAGAATCTGCCAACAAGCCAACTTCCAACTCACTCACTTCCTCTCCTTCACTTCCTTGCGCTCTCCTTCCTTTCTTTTCTTTCCTTAGGTTAAGGTGGAGAAGAAGCAGGTGAAAGACCCGTATAAATAGACCAAGTTGTAGGGTTAAAGCAACAAGAATAGAATTTACCTTAATACCTTCATAAAAATCAAGCCTGATGCAAAAACTTCCCCCCAGCACACGGGGGTACCGGAACACCTATGTTTGTTCCGGTACCACAGCCCGTGTTCCGGAACACAGCTGCTGGTTCCAGAACTCAAGGGTGAGTTCCGGAACCAGGCTCCTGTTCCGGAACTCAGGAGGGCAAAGGCCCTCAGCCGCACTGCCAACCTCCAGAAAGTGATAATTTCGCACCGCCGACTCACTTTTCGCCCCGGAAGCTTCTGCCACAGTCTGAAACCACACGAACCACGCTGTAAACATAAAATACACATGCTCCAAGAATTTTCAGATTTTTCTGTGAACAATTGCGGAATCGGTGCTCAATGCAAAACCCGTTCTCTAGACCGCGCGCCCGCGCGACACCCTCTGATGGTCTCTCCTCCACTCTTGGATAGTATGCTCATCATCTCCATCAAAAAAACCCCATCAACAAAGCCAACCCAAGCTTTCTCTCTCTCTCACTAGAAAAAATACATCTTCACTTCAACAATTTCTTCGCGCACGCTCTGCTCAGCTCCCAATGGCTACTAGCAAAAGATCCGCGCCGTCAAGATGATCAAAATCCTTTTTTCCCACACCTCAATTCTTCTTCTTCTTCTCCTCCTTCCATTTCTTCTCATTCCTCTGTTTGACGAAAAATCCTCTGTTCTTGTTTTGGAGGAGACGAAGACATGGCATGGTGCTAATTAGTGCTAATTTGAGGTGCTTGGTGCATGGTGCATGGTGCATGGTGAACAAGAAACCCAACACTCTCTCCAAACACCAACACCAACACTAATTCTATACACCCTCTTAATTCCTTTTTCTTTCTTACTCTTTCTTTCTCTAATTTCCCTCTCTCAGGCAATATAATCACTTAATTAATTAATTAAATAATCAATCTTAAGCCACTCCAACTCACTTTTTTCCCTCGGAGCCTCCGCATCAGTCCGGAACTTCCCGAACTTCACTGTAACTGAAAAATACATGTTCCAAACCTTTTCCAATTTTTCTGCATACAACAGTGGAGTCGAGGCTCTAACAAACCAGTCCTCTAACGGCGCACAAAGTCCGAAAAAACTCCGATTCAAGCTGGGGCTTCCGCGTCGACCCGAGTCAACCCGAAATCATCTGTAAACAAATATGGAACACGTCCGAGGCGATTTCTCCGCACCACGCCATCTTGCGAGGTCGGTACACTCCACCAAGTCCCGGTACTCTACACTCTCCCCTCCTTAAAGAGGTTTCGACCTCGAAACCAACAATAAATCCATAACTCAGGAGGGTGTCTCAATCAGATGGGATAGGAGATCCCTAACTCATCCTTAGGCTCTTAGGTGGTCATTCTCACACATCAGGATGGCTCCACCGAATCTTCATCCAGGATATAACCGATTAAATAATTTCCTTTGCCTCACCAGCAGGAATTGCATTGGCCACTCAATGTCTCAATCCTCGTCCAACTCTAAGGAGTGAAGCTCAAAACATGCCAAGGATCAAACACACATCCTTCAGCCAGATAATTACTCGCGGACCATCCTCCCGCATAAACTCAAATCTATACAAATCCCCGCAGCTAGTGGCTTCCAAAAATCAGGGTCTCCAATACCAAACTCCCGGCCTCTCTTTGGCATACTCCAACGTTGCTCCTTAGCAACCACATGCTCAAATTTCCACAATTACACTCTCACAACCACCACAGGGAAAGAATTCAACAACGGGAACATTTCCCCAAATTTCCAACTCTCAATTCCAAGGTTGCACCGCTCGCCTAGACAAGGCGTAACTGACCATAAAGACCTCACCAGGATCATACTGTGATAACAATCATGCATAATGAAAACTATGTCCACCGGCGTTCATCCAATCGCTGCTGGTGTCCTCCTCAGCTTAAACTCATGGAAGCTACACTGGCTTTGCTTAGTCTAAAAGCCTCTTTCCTTGGCCACAATCATAGGCATAGGCTAATTCCCAACGGCATCACCTTCGTTGGGTCCACAGTCACTCTTGCAGCTGAAATCACAAAGCCTAACCACCGAACCTTCTGAAGTCAAGTGCAAGCTCTCTCAACTAGACAACCAACTTCTTCCCTCTTAGAAGTTACCGCACTATCCTCAAGTGCTCCCAAGCTCTAAGCCACTTTGGAAATAAATCCAAATATCCACGACGGGTCCAGCTGCCAACCCGTCCAAACACAGCTGGAACACTCAATCCTCAAATCCTAAAGGCGGCAGGGCATCAGTCAATCTACTTGACCACGCTGTAACTCATCATGCCCTACTGCTCCTGAACACTATCTGGGCACAGCCCTCGGCTATTAGGCCCAACAGCTACCACTCTCACAAGGCATCAGTCGAATAACAAACCAAACTGTCTGTGCTCAAAACGTCAGAGAACCCTCACCGTTGTGTATCACAACGTTTTTGCATCACTGCCGTGTACCAACGGCATGGCATCACCATCGTATCTCAACGGTGTGGCAACATATCCCAAAATATCAATCTCTC
>CM055060.1:24014249-24148613 GCA_029204045.2 Tillandsia leiboldiana
GTTTGTAAATGAACCAACTAGTTCTTCTACAGTATTTCGTCCGGGGGGTTGTTAATAGTTTCAATGGCTGTAACCTTTGGGGCGAAATCGTGCAGGAAGAGTTTTTAAGATCTTCTTACAACCTTAAATTCTGGACTCTTCTCTCCAGGTTAGCATGAGGGTTTGAGAGTGTATGTCTTGCAATCGTGTATAGTAGTCCGTGAAAGATTCATTTTCTGCCATGAAAATAGAGTCAATCTGCTCGTAAGCATTTGCAGCTTTTGAATCTTCACGGAGGGTTAGTTCCCTCAGGTGTAACCTGAAGAACATCCCAGATTTCTTTCGCAGTCTCACATGCCGAGACGCGAGAGAATTCAGTTTGAGATAAGGCATTAAAAATGCATTAATTCCCTTGCCATTGTAAGAAGATGAAATCTAACTCTTCCTTGGTCCACTTTCGACCTAGGTTTGATGGTGCGAACATCACCAATTAATTCAGTGGATTAGACCATCCTAATTCAATTGATTGCCACACCCCGTTCGTCGCTGCCAGAAATTAACAAAGGCTTTCATCCGTACTCTCCAGTACGCATAATTTGTTCCATCAAAGAATGGGGGTCTGTTGATGTTTCCACCTTCAACCATTATTACAACCTTATTTCCCTCTCTGATACCACTTGTTGGGTCTATATGAAATAATAGATCTAAAATAGGGAAAAAAACACCTAGGGGGGTGAATAGGGTAAAACAATAAACACTTACGTGGAAAACTCAAACCGGAGTAAAAAACCACGGGGACCGATAACACGGGTGAAATCCACTAGAATTAAACACGTACAAGGTGATATACCGTACTCACAGACGCTCAACTTTCCATACGTCCTAGTTGATCTTCTCCGCTCGCTCCGCAACGCGCTCGAATCCACGATCTGCGCCAACCCGAATCCACGGCGTTCCAACGTCGAGTCCACGACGTCTGACCGAATCCACGGTCTTCACCCAGTAGCACGCTTCGAATCCACGACGTACCTCGCTCCGATCCACGAGAGCGGTTCACCTTGAATCCACAAGGCCACGCGAGTCACGCGCCGATTTGGGGTAATCGTGTTTTGGGTGGTGATGATCCGCCGAATACTTAGATCAAAGATAGATAGGAAATACCATCTAAGTATTCATTAGTTTGATTCAACTCAAGGTGAGTATGAAAACCTAGAATCAAACTAATCAATATAGATGAAGAAACATAGAGAATATCTAATGATTTCTTTCTTCTCTATGTGGATCTTAGGCCGTATTAAAAGATGACGGCGTTTTGGATTATCGGCTTCATCGATTTTCGGCTTCTTGGATTCACCCTAGAAAAAGAATCATAGGGTCTTTTATAGGTTAGAAACCCTGAAGAAGAAGATAAAGATCAAAAAACTGTCGTTTTTGGAAATTTTCACGACGGCAATCCGGATCGGATTAGCTGTGATCCGGATCGTCGTAACGAGTCAGCCAATTCCAGAGAAACAGGGTTCGGGATCCGGATTGTAATCCACGATCCGGATCGTTCATGAATTTCAGCAAATTCCCATGTTCGGGATCCGGATCGAAATGGCTATGATCCGGATCGGATTTGCCAATGAACAAGTACCTTCGGGATCCGGATTGGACTGTCTGATCCGGATCCTGAACATGTCCCATGTCCAGTTCTTGATTTTTATGCGATAAAAAAATTCTTCCAAGTGTTTCTACACTACAAGAAGTATTCGGATCACAAAAATATTTAGTTAAACTTACCTGATCCTTTTGAATTCTTCTTTCTTGAGATTGAGGTATATGATCCAAACTTCATTCATCTTCAATCTTCAAGACTTAACACTTTCACGAAATGGCCAAAACAAATCCGTAACAGAAATAATTAAAGATTTAATACGAGCAGCTATATAAGGGATCCGATTATCGAAAGAAAAGAAAGAGAAAATAAAACCCTAACCGGTGAGGAGAGAAAGAAAGAGAAAAAGGAAAAGACGGAACCCTAGCGGAAGAAAGAGAAAGGAGAGAAAAGAGAAGGAGCCCGATCTTCCCGGACATCGAACCGAAGGCAAGAACGCGACCGGACAACCTTCCCGTCGATCTTCGTTGTACAATAATTGTTATAAATTATTGGGATTTTTCTGTCGTCCTTTTTGTTGAGTTCTTGGGTTTCTCCGTCGTATCCGTCACCGTCGCCGTCATCGTCGTCATGCTAGGGCACGGAACGACGGCGGAGGCGCGCGGTGCGCTAGGGCATCGCGTGTGGAGGAGAGTTGTGGACGGCCGCGCCGATCGCCGCCGCAAGCGGCGATGGGACCGGCGGGCACGGCGGGCTCCGCGCGGCGTACCCGCGTGGGCGCCGCGCGGCCAACGCTCGGGCGGCACCCGTGCGGGGACCCGCACCGCGCGGGCACCGCGCGGGAGACGAGCGGGCGCCGCGCGGCTCCCCGCGCGTGCGGCACGCCCGCGCGGGACCCGCAACCGCGGGGCCACCGCCGCCCGCGCGCCCGGCGGCTCACGCGCGGGCGGGGGCACCCCGCGCGGACCCGCAACCGCGCGGGCGCCGCCCGGGCTGCCGCGCGGGGCGGCACCCGGCGGCGCGGCCGCAACCGCGCGGGCACCGCGCGGCTACATCCGGCGGGCCCGGCAGCGGCACCGCGCGGGGCGCCGCGCGGGGCTACCGCGCGGGCGGCACCCGCGCGGACCCGCAACAGCGCGGGGCGCCGCGCGGGGCACCCACGGGGCGCCGCACGTGGCAACCCCGCGGGCAGGCGCCGTTCGGGCCGCACCCCGCGGGCGTCGCGCAGCCGCCCACGGGCAGCACCGCCCAGGGGCGCCGCCCGCGGAGACACGCCGCGCGGTTCCGAACCGCGCGGGGCTCCGACGGACGGCGACGGCGGCGCGGGATTCCGGTTCTCGTCAACCCGGACGGTGTTGGACTTTTCCGTCGAAAAGAGTAAATGGGTCTTTTGTTTGGGATGTTAGTACACGTTTTTGACTATAGTTATCCTTGCGGACTTTCTTTAGGTCCAGGTGGCGCAGGGGGTGCGCGAGGATTCAGGTGTTCCGATTTCTCTTCAACTAGGTGGGTACGGTTGCTATAAGTGCAACAAGTGCAGTAAGTGCATTATCATCATTTAAAATGCTCTTAATGTGTCTAACAAAGTAGATGGACAGTTTAACCTTTCGCATAATTGTATTTTATCTAACAATTGAAGCGGCTGCGGTCGCGGTGCTCACTACACGCCGATCTCGGCAAATCCGTTTCGGATGCTGCACGTACACAGGCGGATTGGCCTCCGCATGGGTGTACTTTTCCGGAGAAGTGGTCTTTTTGACCCGTGTACCTCACAAAGGGGTGGGAGCCGTGAGGACCTCTTCGCGCCTGCTGCGAAATACACCAGCACCGTGAAGAGGTTTAAAAGCATCAAAAAGGTGTTTGCGCACGAGGGGAGACTTTAGTCTCTCCGACAGGTACTCTGGGGTTGGTGCCAACTTAATTGATAAATCTGGGGTTGGTGCCCAGCTTAATTATGTACAGGGTTTTAGCGAAAGGTTCCGGTGTAATCGGTTTGCCCTTATTCTCTTTAGATACTTAGACATCTACTTTGTTTGTCACTGACTTTACCCACTCCGTGACAGGTGTTACGAGGTGCGTTAGCCGGGAGGGCGGGGTGAGTGAGACGTCGCGAGGACCGTAGTCAGGATACTTGGGTTTTTATCTCGTTTTCCTTACACTTTAAATAGTCAATTTGCTTGTGGATAATTAGTCATGGACATGTATGAGTTAGCGCTGTGGATGAGGTGTACTTTATACTTTGATACTTTAGTGATGTTTTCATACGCGGCACGTTTTATGATAAACCAAATGATTTCGAAAATGTTTCTCAAAACGAAGTGCCGTGTGGGCACGGGTTTTGCAACCGCTGGTTTTATCCTTTCCAAACGTGTGATGCGCTCTTTAACGAACAAGGTGTCGAGTGGACACCGGTCTTTTAAAACATTAGTTAAATTACTGTACTCTGTTCGACGATGTATGTCTATTGTATGGTTGATGGTTGATGTATGATGTTGTAAATGAGACGCCGTGCATATACAAAGGAGACTCTGTCCGTGGGCAGAGAGAATTTGTGTATGTGGCGGTCTGGCACGCACCGGGGATGAGGTTTAAGTTACCTTGTTAAGAAAAAAAAAAAAATACACGCAATTTTCCGCTTTGATAGACTCAAAAACCCCCGGGGGCGTGACAGATAAATGGTATCAGAGAAAAACAACCATAACCATAGTAGACGTGATCCACATCCACAGTGCGAGGTGCCACAAGCAAATTGGACATGAGATAACCAAGGTATAGGTGCGTAGTACGTGAGAGTACGGGGAAAAGGGAACGTAATATAGGTGTAATCGTAAGACAGGGTGCTAGGGTTATAACCTTAGGGTTAACATGGTTTCTCTGTTTATAGCGGACGATGGCCCGGACTAGATCGCCCACCGAGAATGCGGACGCGGACAGAGTGACCCCGGCCACCGCAGAGAACCAGCTCCTCCGGCGACAACTGCGGGAAATGGCCGGGCAGGTGGCGACGCTGACGGAGCAGGTTCGTCAACTGACGCAGCGACAGGCAACCGCGCCAGCCGAGCGCGATCCGACCCCTCCGCCCGAAACCACCGCACCCACTACGGAACCGCAAGGGACGGGTGGTACGACGACGGAACAGCCCCAGCCCAAGGGATGTACCTACTCCGACGACCTCGGGGCCCGTGCTGGGAGCGACAGCGGGGGAGGTAGGAACGACCCCTACTCTTGGGGGGTCCGCCGCTGCAGGAGGGATCACGGAGCAACGAGCGACGCGCGAGAAAGGGTCAGGACGAATTTGACTAAGTTCAAGAAGCATGACCCTCCCACTTTCGAGGGAGAGACGACCGATCCATGGGTCGTCGAGGAAATGGGTGGATTCCATGGAGAAACTCTTCGAGGGACCTACTGATGGAGGAGCACGAGCGGGGTTCCCACTAGCCGTCCACTTCTCGAAGGGAATGCACGCATCTGGTGGAAGACGGTACGCCCGGATCCGTCTACGAACGACCCGCTACCGACATGGTCGGCCTTTAGAGAGGAACTTTTTTGGCGCTTTCTTCTCCGATAGCGTCAAGCGGCAATTGGAAGACGACCTGAAGACATTAGACAAGGGAACCGCTCGGTCATGGAATATCAAAGGGAGTTTGTAAGATTGGTTAACTGCGTCCCGTTGTTATACGGATGAACCCCACAAGGCCCGTCTTTTTGTGGACGGGTTACGGAGCGACATCTTCGAGATGGTTCAGGGCAGCGGACTGCGCACGTTCAGGGAGGTGGTGGACAGGGCCACCATTGTGGAGCGGGGATTCGCTATCACCCGAGCTCGACGTGAAGGGTCAGAAAATAACCGGGAGAGGAAGCGGACACAGACTTACCCGGGAGGGGGCCCGTCTAGTGGGAGCCGACCCCCAAGTACCCCAGGACGCAACAAGGAAGCAAGAGTGCGCCTACCGGAAAGCCCGCGACCAGCGAACAAGCCATGTGTTATTTGCGGAGCATCGCATCCAGTGACGGAATGCCCTAAGAGACAGGATCACTGTTACCGCTGCGGCAAACCGGGGCATTTCCGATTCAACTGTCCCCTGAACACTGGAGTGGCATCTTCCGCAGCTTCCACCCCAACAGCGCAGCCACCAGGACGGGGTAGAGCATCAACGGGAATGCCCCCACATCCTCCGGCGCTAAGAGCAGAAGGAGAATCTCGACCACAACCAGGAGGGAGGCTCTACTCCATGGGCCAGCATGGAGCGATGCTGCCAGAGGAGGTGGTCGCAGGTATTACCTCCGTTTCTAATTTTCGAGCTCGAACCCTGTTTGACACCAGGGTGACTCGCTCCTTTATTTCCCGCACTTTGCACAAACACATCTGCTAGAAAGTAGTCCCCTTGATGTCTTACTGACCGCCCAGACCCCTTGGGGGGCCAATCGCGGCGACTGGCCTAGTACCCTCGTGTTCAATAAGACTGGGAAGGTTGTCGTGCCCCTGGGATCTGGTGGTCATACCGCTAAAAGAATACGACGTGGTTTTGGGCATGGACTGGCTTACCGAGTATCAGGCGGTCATCGACTGCGAGAAGCGCCAGGTGCAACTATAGAAGCCGGGATTCCCAGAAAACGTTGTACTTGGCATGTAAAGCACTTCCTTTTTGGCTATCATCTCTGCGTCGCGGGCTAGGAAGTTGATGGAGGGCGGGTGCGTGGCCTATCTAGCCTCGGTAGATTTAGCCACCCGACCCGTTCCCTCGCCTTTCGAAATTCCAGTGGTAAAGGAATTTCCGGATGTATTTCCGGCAGAGCTCCCCGGAATGCCACCGGAACGAGAGGTTAACTTCCCTATTGAACTACTTCCCGGCACCAAACCCATCACCAAGGCACCGTACAGGATGGCCTTCGCGGAGTTGAAGGAACTCAAGGCACAGTTGGAGGACCTCTTGGATAAGGGTTTCATCAGACCTAGCGCAATCACCCTGGGGCGCGCCCGTCCTGTTTGTGATGAAGAAGGACGGAAGTCTCCGGTTGTGCATCGACTACCGGGAGATAAATAAGGTCACCGTTAAGAACAAGTACCCCCTGCAAGGATCGACGACCTCTTCGACCAACTACAGGGGGGCGACGGTGTTTTCAAAGATTGACCTGCAGTCGGGCTATCTTTAGGTCCAGGTCAAGGGGGAGGACATCCCCAAAACGACTCTTTCGGACTCGCTACGGCCATTACGAATTTACAGTAATGCCGTTCGGGCTCACAAATGCCCCGGCGGTGTTCATGGACATGATGAACGGGTATTCAAACCCGTCCTGGACTTATTCGTGGTGGTCTTCATCGACGATATCCTCATCTACTCCCGTACAGACGAGGAACACGAAGAACACCTGCGCACAGTCCTCCAGGACCCTACGAGAACAGAGAAACTCTACGCCAAACTCAAAAAGTGTGAGTTTTGGCTCCGTGAGGTCGGTTTCTTGGGGCACGTAATCTCGGTGGCCGGAGTCGCAGTCGATCCGAAAAAGATAGATTCGGTGACGGACTGGCCCCAACCGACGACGGTGACGGAGATTCGAAGCTTCCTGGGATTAGCCGGGTACTACCGGCGCTTCGTGGAGGGTTCTCCAAGATAGCCACCCCCTTAAACCGTTTGACTAGAAAGGGGGAAAAGTTCATCTTGACGGACAAATGTCAGAGGAGCTTCGAGGAGCTCAAGGATAGATTGACGCGAGCCCCGATTCTTGCCCTGCCAGAACCAGGGGAGGATTATGAAGTGTATTGCGATGCGTCGCGAAACGGACTGGGTGGAGTACTCATGCAACGGGGAAAGGTTATAGCCTATGCGTCAAGGCAGCTCAAGGAAAACGAGTGGAACTACCCCGTGCACGATTTGGAACTCGCAGCGGTTGTGTTGGTCCTCAAGCTTTGGAGACACTACCTGTATGGGGCACACTCCAATGTGTACTCAGATCATAAAAGTCTTCAGTACCTTTTCACCCAAAAGGAGTTAAATTTGCGACAAAGACGATGGCTCAAGCTACTGAAGGATTACGATTTAACGATCCACTACCACCCGGGAAAGGCAAACGTGGTGGCCGACGCCCTGAGCCGCAAGGGGCAGGCCGAGGAGGCAGGGGTAAATGCCATCACCCAGCAAGATAGTCTGATTGCGAAATTTTTGCGATTAAGACTAGAAGTAGTACCGGCGGGTACAGTCGCACAACTTCTGACACTGGTGGTCAGACCTACCTTGCTTGACAGAATCCTCGAGGGGCAGTCGACTGATGACCAACTCCAGCTGATACGAAGTAGAGTAACTGCCGACCAAGAAGGTGATTTCACAGTAAACTCCGACGGCACGATACGATTTCGGGGACGAATCTGCGTGCCGGATCTACCGAACTCAAAGAGGAAATCCTGCGGGAGGCGCATACTGCTCCATATGCAGCGCACCACAGGGGAACGAAGATGTACAAGGACGTCAAAACAGACCTTCTGGTGGCCCAAATGAAGGGAGACGTGACTCGGTTTGTGGCACACTGCTGGTGTGCCAACGGGTGAAGGCCGAGCACCAGCGTCCGGCAGGAAAATTGCAACCCTTACCGGTGCCTGAGTGGAAGTGGGACATGATTACCATGGATTTTGTGACCGGGTTCCTGAGATCGTCACAGGGACACGATGCAATATGGGTGATTGTGGACCGTCTGACGAAATCGGCCCACTTTCTTCCCATTACACACGACGTGGACGCGGGAACGACTGGCACAAACCTACATCAACGAGATAGTAAGGTTGCATGGGGGTGCCGACATCCATCACGTCGGACAGGGACACGCGATTTGTGTCAAACTTTTGGCAGAGCCTGCAGCGAGCAATGGGAACCAAGTTGCACTTCAGTATGGCTTTTCACCCGCAGACCGATGGACAATCAGAGCGGGTGATACAAATTGTGGAGGACATGCTTCGAGCATGCGTTTTGGACTTGGGCGAAGGGTGGGCACGGTGTTTGCCCCTAGTGGAATTTGCCTACAATAACAGTTACCAGGCCAGCATTCAGATGGCACCATACGAGGCCCTGTACGGGCGCCGCTGTCGGTCTCCAATATGCTGGGACGACTTGAGTGAGCGTAAGTTTCTGGGCCCAGATTTGGTGGAGGAGACCGAAGCAAAGGTGCGATTGATTAGACAAAGGCTACTGACCGCCCAGAGCAGACAGAAAAGCTACGCGGACAACAGGCGCTGAGACTTAGAGTTCATGGTGGGCGAGCATGCGTTACTCCGAGTTTCGCCCTCCAAGGGGAACCGACGCTTCGGCAAAAAGGGAAAGTTAAGCTCGAGGTACGTAGGACCGTTCGAGATCCTAGAACGCGTAGGACTGGTGGCGTACCGATTAGCCCTGCCGCCGAACCTCGAACGAGTCCATAACGTGTTCCATGTCTCAATGCTCCGGAAGTACCTAGCTGATCCCTCTCATGCCTTGGATGCCTCCACCATCGAGTTGCGAGAGGATTTAAGCGTCGAGGAGACGCCGGTGCGGATTTTGGCGAGAGAGGACAAGAAGTTGCGCAAACGAACAATCCCCTATGTAAAGGTCCAGTGGTGCAACCACGAAGAGCGCGAGGCGACTTGGGAACTGAATCGAAGATGAGAGAATGTTTTCCCGAATTGATTAGTGGGGTTTGTACTTAAGTTTCGGGACGAAATTTTTTATAAAGTGTGAGTGGTGTAGTGATCCGGCCCTTAGGGGTATTTTTGACTCACATCTAAACCATTTAAGCCCTTAAGAGGAATAAAATTATTTAATTATTAAAAGTTGGCCAGGGTGAGGTGCTGGTATTTTTCTGCGATAGAGCGCGGAAAATGATGGCCGACGGTGCGATCGGATCTGAAATCCGATGTCGGAATCTCCCGGAACGAAATTATTAGTGATACGGTGATTAGTCATGCATCGGAATCCGTGCGAAATATCTTGCACCCGTTGGAGATAAGGTGGGTTATCTTGTAGGGGATAATTAATTAATTAATTAATTATCCGATGACAGAAAATAGAATTTCCTTACGTACGAATTAAAGAGGAAATTAATTAAAGATAAAATACGAGCTATATAAGGGATCCCGATTATCGAAAAGAAAAGAAAAGAAAAATAAAACCCTAACCGGTGAGGAGAGAAAGAAAGAGAAAAAGGAAAAGACGGAACCCTAGCCGGAAGAAAGGGAAAGGAGAAAGAGAAGGAGCCCGATCTTCCCGGACATCGAACCGAAGGCAAGAACGCGACCGGACAACCTTCCCGTCGATCTTCGGTTAGTACAATAATTATTATAAATTATTTGGGATTTTTCCGTCGTCCTTTTTGTTTGAGTTCTTGGGTTTTCTCCGTTGTATCCGTCACCGTCGCCGTCATCGTTGTCATGCTAGGGCACGGAACGGACGGCGGAGGCGCGCGGTGCCGCTAGGGCATCGCGCGGAGGAGAGTCGCGGACGGCCGATCGCCGCCGCAAGCGGCGATGGGACCGCGCGGGCACCGCGTGGGCTCCGCGCGGGTTCGTACCCGCGCGGGCGCCGCGCGGCCACCGCGCGGGCAGTACCCGCGCGAACCCGCAACCTCGCGGGCACCGCGCGAGCGCCGCGCGGCTGCCGCGCGGGCGGCACCCGTGCGGACCCGCAACGCGCGGGCACCGCGCGGGCGCCGCGCGGCTACCGCGCGGGCGGGCACCCACGCGGACCCCCAACTGCGCGGGCACCGCGCGGGCGCCGCGCCGCTACCGCGCGGGCGGCACCCGCGCGGACCCGTAACCGCGCGGGCGCCGTGCGGGGCACCCACCGCGGGCGCCGCCACGGGCAACCCCGCGCGCGGGCGCCCTGCGGGGCCGCACCTGCGCGGGCGTCGCGCGGCCGCCGCATGGGCAGCACCCGCGCGAGGCGCCGCCCGCGGAGACACGCCGCGCGATTCCGAACCGCGCGGGGCTCCGACGGACGGCGACGGCGGCGCAGGATTCCGGTTCTCGTCAACCCGGACGGTGTTGGACTTTTCCGTCGAAAAGAGTAAATTGGGTCTTTTGTTTTGGGATGTTAGTACACGTTTTTGACTATAGTTATCCTTGCGGACTTTCTTTAGGTCCAGGTGCGCAGCAGGGGTGCGCGAAGGATTCAGGTGTTCCGATTTCTCTTCAACTAGGTGGGTACGGTTGCTATAAGTGCAACAAGTGCAGTAAGTGCATCTATCATCATTTAAAATGCTCTTAATTTGTCTAACAAAGTAGATGGACAGTTTAACCTTTCGCATAATTGTATTTTATCTAACAATTGAAGCGGCTGCGGTCGCGGTGCTCACTACACGCCGATCTCGGCAAATCCGTTTCGGATGCTGCACGTACACAGGCGGATTGGCCTCCGCATGGGTGTACTTTTCCGGAGAAGTGGTCTTTTTGACCCGTGTACCTCACAAAGGGGTGGGAGCCGTGAGGACCTCTTCGCGCCTGCTGCGAATAGCACACCAGCACCGTGAAGAGGTTAAAAGCATCAAAAAGGTGTTTGCGCACGAGGGGAGACTTTAGTCTCTCCGACAGGTACTCTGGGGTTGGTGCCCAACTTAATTGATAAATCTGGGGTTGGTGCCAAGCTTAATTATGTACAGGGTTTTAGCGAAAGGTTCCGGTGTAATCGGTTTGCTCCTTATTCTCTTTTGATGCTTAGACATCTACTTTGTTTGTCACTGACTTTACCCACTCCGTGACAGGTGTTACGAGGTGCGTTAGCCGGGAGGGCGGTGAGACTGCGTCGCGAGGACCGTAGTCAGGATACTTGGGTTTTTATCTCATTTTCCTTACACTTTAAATAGTCAATTTGCTTGTGGATCATATTAGTCATGGACATGTATGAGTTAGCGCTGTGGACGAGGTGTACTTTTATACTTTGATACTTTCAGTGGTGTTTTCATACGCGGCACGTTTTCATGATAAACCAAATGATTTCGAAAATGTTTTCTCAAAACGAAGTGCCGTGTGGGCACGGGTTTTGCAACCGCTGGTTTTATCCTTTCCAAACGTTGATGCCGCTTTAACGACAAGGTGTCGAGTGGACACCGGTCTTTTAACACATTAGTTAAATTACTGTACTCTGTTCGACGATGTATGTCTATTGTATGGTTGACGGTTGATGTATGATGTTGTAAATGAGACGCCGTGCATATACAAAGGAGACTCTGTCCGTGGGCAGAGAGAATTTGTGTATGTGGCGGTCTGGCACGCACCGGGGATGAGGTTTAAGTTACCTTGTTAAGAAAAAAAAAATAATACACGCAATTTTCCGCTTTGATAGACTCAAAAACCCCCGGGGGCGTGACAACTTGGACTTACATAGGGCGTCCCACACGGACTATCGCAATCTCTCGCAAGCGAACACTAGTGTATCAACTAGTCGCATCATCACATGCATCCGGAGCGTAACTCGAGGGGAGCGACCCCTCCGAGCTAAAAATATATAACAACTGTCTCGTAAGCGGTTCATGCAGGCTACAGTCCACGATCAAACAAATCGGAAAAACTCGAATAACGAGACTCATCTCGTGTCTAGGTCGGAGAAACCTCCACGACTCAATCTGATAAGCCCTCACCAACCCCCAAGACACTAGTAAGAACCATGCATAAATCAAATAAAAACCCCTCGGCCCCCAGGCACGAGGTCATAGCACCCCGGGACTCTGTCAACTCCCAATAAAGATCCTCACGTTGAAAGAATGCCAATTTTTCTTAAAAACAGGTTTAGGATTTTTAAAACATTCCCGGTGCTAAAGTAATGCTCTCTAACCATGCATACTAGTGTCCTACAGTACCAGGAGTATACTAAAAATAATCTGGGATTTTACAAAAATTTCTGAAATTTTCTAGGCAACTATTAGATTTACCAACAGTAAAAATACTACACTAGACATGCTCAAAATGCCTATAGAAGCATTGGAAGGCATTCCATATAATTTAGAAGAATTTTTAACCCACCTAGAAAGCTTTCCGTAGGCAAGCCGAAGTCGGGGTCGCGCGCCGAATCCACAATCTGACGAAAAATCTGATTTGCGCCTCGCGCGCGCGCGCACTGTCGCGCACCCCGAAAAATCCTCGGAAGCTCTCGCAACAATCCCCAAGCCTCAACAATCTCCCTGTGCAACCCAGCATCAACTCAGCCAACCCATTTCACCAGCACGTGCATGAAAGCATGCATGCTGTTTGCGGCTTTGTGTAGTAACCAGCCCAAAAACAGCACGAGCTGTTTCCAACAGCTTGGAAAAGAGAGAAAACATGCAATTCAACTCCAATCCACTCCAAATCCATAAAATAAATCCACAAATCCAACAAGTAAAATATTTGCTAACTTACCTTGTATTAAGCTCGATGCGCGCGCGGCTCCACGGACTCCAAGCAGCAGAATCTGCCAACAAGCCAACTTCCAACTCACTCACTTCCTCTCCTTCACTTCCTTGCGCTCTTCCTTTCTTTTCTTTCCTTAGGTTAAGGTGGAGAAGAAGCAGGTGAAAGACACGTATAAATAGACCAAGTGTAGGGTTAAAGCAACAAGAATATGAATTTACCTTAATACCCTTCATAAAAATCAAGCCTGATGCAAAAAACTTCCCTCAGCACACGGGGTACCGGAACACCTATGTTTGTTCCGGTACCACAGCCCGTGTTCCGGAACACAGCTGCTGGTTCCAGAACTCAAGGGTGAGTTCCGGAACCAGGCTCCTTGTTCCGGAACTCAGGAGGGCAAAGGCCCTCAGCCGCACTGCCAACCTCCAGAAAGTGATAATTTCGCACCGCCGACTCACTTTTCGCCCCGGAAGCTTCTGCCACAGTCTGAAACCACACGAACCACGCTGTAAACATAAAATACACATGCTCCAAGAATTTTCAGATTTTTCTGTGAACAATTGCGGAATCGGTGCTCAATGCAAAACCCGTTCTCTAGACCGCGCGCCCGCGCGACACCCTCTGATGGTCTCTCCTCCACTCTTGGATAGTATGCTCATCATCTCCATCAAAAAAACCCCATCAACAAAGCCAACCCAAGCTTTCTCTCTCTCTCACTAGAAAAATAGTACATCTTCACTTCAACAATTTCTTCGCGCACGCTCTGCTCAGCTCCCAATGGCTACTAGCAAAAGATCCGCGCCGTCAAGATGATCAAAATCCTTTTTTCCCACACCTCAATTCTTCTTCTTCTTCTCCTCCTTCCATTTCTTCTCATTCCTCTGTTTGACGAAAAATCCTCTGTTCTTGTTTTGGAGGAGACGAAGACATGGCATGGTGCTAATTAGTGCTAATTTGAGGTGCTTGGTGCATGGTGCATGGTGCATGGTGAACAAGAAACCCAACACTCTCTCCAAACACCAACACCAACACTAATTCTATACACCCTCTTAATTCCTTTTTCTTTCTTACTCTTTCTTTCTCTAATTTCCCTCTCTCAGGCAATATAATCAACTTAATTAATTAATTAAATAATCAATCTTAAGCCACTCCAACTCACTTTTTTCCCTCGGAGCCTCCGCATCAGTCCGGAACTTCCCGAACTTCACTGTAAACTGAAAATATACATGTTCCAAACCTTTTCCAATTTTTTCTGCATACAACAGTGGAGTCGAGGCTCTAACAAACCAGTCCTCTAACGGCGCACAAAGTCCGAAAAACTCCGATTCAAGCTGGGGCTTCCGCGTCGACCCGAGTCAACCCGAAATCATCTGTAAACAAATATGGAACACGTCCGAGGCGATTTCTCCGCACCACGCCATCTTGCGAGGTCGGTACACTCCACCAAGTCCCGGTACTCTACACTCTCCCCTCCTTAAAGAGGTTTCGACCTCGAAACCAACAATAAATCCATAACTCAGGAGGGTGTCTCAATCAGATGGGAATAGGAGATCCCTAACTCATCCTTAGGCTCTTAGGTGGTCATTCTCACACATCAGGATGGCTCCACCGAATCTTCATCCAGGATATAACCGATTAAATAATTTCCTTTGCCTCACCAGCAGGAATTGCATTGGCCACTCCAATGTCTCAAATCCTCGTCCAACTCTAAAGGAGTGAAGCTCAAAACATGCCAAGGATCAAACACACATCCTTCAGCCAGATAATTACTCGCGGACCATCCTCCCGCATAAACTCAAATCTATACAAATCCCCGCAGCTAGTGGCTTCCAAAAATCAGGGTCTCCAATACCAAACTCCCGGCCTCTCTTTGGCATACTCCAACGTTGCTCCTTAGCAACCACATGCTCAAATTTCCACAATTACACTCTCACAACTCACCACAGGGAAAGAAATTCAACAACGGGAACATTTCCCCAAATTTCCAACTCTCAAATTCCAAGGTTGCACCGCTCGCCTAGACAAGGCGTAACTGACCATAAAGACCTCACCAGGATCATACTGTGATAACAATCATGCATAATTGAAAACTATGTCCACCGGCGTTCATCCAATCGCTGCTGGTGTCCTCCTCAGCTTAAACTCATGGAAGCTACACTGGCTTTGCTTAGTCTAAAAGTCTCTTTCCTTGGCCACAATCATAGGCATAGGCTAATTCCCGACGGCATCACCCTTCGTTGGGTCCACAGTCACTCTTGCAGCTGAAATCACAAAGCCTAACCACCGAACCTTCTGAAGTCAAGTGCAAGCTCTCTCAACTAGACAACCAACTTCTTCCCTCTTAGAAGTTACCGCACTATCCTCAAGTGCTCCCCAAGCTCTAAGCCACTTCGGAAATAAATCCAAATATCCACGACGGGTCCAGCTGCCAACCCGTCCAAACACAGCTGGAACACTCAATTCCTCAAATCCTAAAGGCGGCAGGGCATCAGTCAATCTACTTGACCACGCTGTAACTCATCATGCCCCTACCTGCTCCTGAACACTATCTGGGCACAGCCCTCGGCTATTAGGCCCCATACAGCTACCACTCTCACAAAGGCATCAGTCGAATAACAAACCAAACCTGTCTGTGCTCAAACCGTCAGAGAACCCTCACCGTTGTGTACTCACAACGTGGCATCACTGCCGTGTACCAACGGCATGGCATCACCATCGTATCTCAACGGTGTGGCAACATATCCAAAATATCAATCTCTCGGATCCTCACTGTCGTATTCCCACGACGTGGTACTAGGTCACACAGGCCTCTCCATCCATCAGATCCCGCAACTGCGCTACCACTCTAACTTTCTGTCTCACGGGCGGCACTCCTAAGGGAGTGCTATCGAAGTCGGCGCGGTTTCCTAAACCGCTTCAATCACCGTCTCGATCTCAATCTCACTAAACTGCGGCTTTAACAATAGCTCAAGTAGACTCACACCCGGGATCACGCGGGCGATAAGGATATCCTTTAGTCTCGGTGCCGCCGCAGGCATCTCTTCTACAATCGCTAGCAAGCGATACGACCACAACTCAACCTCTGTCGTGGTCAAGCCTCCTCTATAAGCACACTCCTCCTGACCAGGTCCACAGAGGGTCTTGTCCTCTCTCGACAATCCATATTAGCATAGCATGGGGTATCCAATCCCAATCCAACCTCATATCATTATCTCAGAGCTGATGTAGGACTAAAAACTCAATGGATCAAATCGAAAGTCCTAACTGCATTGGGCGGGGTTGGCAACACTCAACCATGTGCTAAACGTGATCTAGACCCTGATCCTCACGTGCACAAGCCAACCATCCTATCTCAGGCCCACGCGAAGCTACCCCTGCTCTAATAAAACACGCGCAAGCGGTGTCGGCATCAAACATGCTCCAACTCTGACAACCGTCAGCAGAACCACACCTGGTAAGATGCGATCCACTTTCCTGGCGACCTCTGATCAATAGCACAATCTCATTCACTGAATGCTGGTAGCTATCGCTCAATCTGTCTTGGCGTCACGGCTCCATCAGCCTGCCGGTAAGTCGGATGATCTTCTACATCCTGAAGAGGTAGGAGGGGTGCCGTCACCTGCGGCAATTCCAAGAGCACTACACTGGGACACTCTGCCTGAAAAAACCCTAACTATCCACATAAAAGCATCGCCCCGACCGAAGGTTTCACTATAGCGATGAATGCGGCTCCCCACAAAGACATACTCATCCTGACACTACACTAGTGCCTCGACTGTCGAAACCTCCTGGTCTCCGTCTCCTCTGAGACTTAAGATCCTGTGATTGGTATCATAGCAACGTCGATCCACTCGACTATCCCAAAATCAGGCAATACTGGATGACTCTCTCTAGAGCTGGTCCCTCATTCACCGTCCCTCTCGGACATGATCCCAAATCCTCGCTCAATCCCTCGAGCATACATGATCGCTGCATCAAAAGTCGGCGCTCGCCAAGAATGCACAAGGTGATAGACATCTCGATGCAGTCCCCTCTCAAACATGATCAACCGTCTAAGCCTCACCCTGGGCGACATGGGCGCACTGCTCAACCATCACAGCAACTCGCGAACACACTCCTGAAGGGGTCAACTCCTCTGCTACAGGTATCTCAAATCCCCTTCCAGTTTCTGCTGTACACTGTCGGGAAGAAGGCCCTGAACAGCAAAGCACGAACTCGCTCCAAATCCTCAACTACTCTCTCGGTGGTCCATCAGGACGAACTTGTCGCCGCCAACTCTCGGCGTCCTTATCCAAAGTGCATAACCAAGTTCACCCGATGCTTCTCTTGGATGAACAAGTCCTCAAACACTTTCCAAAGCAGCAATCCAGTTCTCGGCCTCCCAAAGCTCCAACTCTACCCTGAAATCTGTAGGGGATGGAACTGGCGGATGTACAACTATCCATCAGCAATCTCTCGCTGCTCCCGCACTACTCACAGTGCAAACTGGGTCGAAATCGACGATGTCGCGGCTGGAGGTACTACTGGCGATACCTCAATCGATGCTCTCAGCTCAACATGCGCACCACGCGCTCTATGTTCTCTTCCTGGCGCCTCATCGCCTCAAACCTCTGGGCTACCTGGGCCCGAAACTCTCAAATCCATTCTGCTCTGTCCACTCAGTTTCCTGCTGTTCGGGCTCCTCCTCCAAGGTCAAATAGGCCCTCGCCGCTGTACGGCGTCTCGGAAGCATCGAAACCACTGCAACATAACAAACATTAGGACCCAAACTCTCTCGACCCAATCAAGCGAAAGTCTATAACATGTTATCCTTACTAAAACATTATGTTGTCTGCAGCCAACATAATCTCTTTAGAGAATGAACATGTAAAATTACTCACCCCTATCCCCTGGAGGATTTACAGACTCAATCAGGACTCTCGCTTAAGTCTCGTCTCTCACGACAGTCATCCTAATGTCCAACCAATAGCCTAGGGTCTCAAAGTCCTCAATGACCTATACACCTAGGCTCTGATACCACCTAAATCTGTCACGCCCCGCGGTCGAAACTGCGACCCGGGTTCGCCAACAGATCCGCCGCCTGCACTGGATTTCCCGCACAGACGAAGCGTCTAACCTGCAAAGAAGAGTGCTACAACTATACAAGTATCAGAGCTGAAAATAAACTATACAAGAGAAGTAAAATTGAACTGCTAAAATGACTAAAAGATACAATCCCAAAATACAAAGTCCAGGTACATGATCCAAATACAACACCACTCTCTCAACATAAAAACAACACCCTGACCAGTACAAAAGTGGAACCAAAAAAATACAGGTAACTCTATCTCTGACTCACAGACCCGGGTAGGTACTAGTTGGCCACGCCCTTATCTCGGTCTGAAGACTCCGCACGAGCTGAACCCTGAACGGCCGCCTAGGAACACATGTCACCATAGCGGGTGTGAGAACTACTGCAAAAAGTAGTTCTCAGTGGGTACCGTCCCCAAAGTCTACGGTATGCCCACTAAGTCTACCGGAGGCAACCGGATAGATAGATGGATAAATAAATAAAGTCCACTAAAATAAACTACACTACATGCCTCAATATGATGCTCAAAGGAAAAACCATCTAAGAATAGATATGCAACCACCCGCTCACATCACCCAATCTCAATGACTGCTACATAGGGTCCAGTCAAGCCTGCGCCAAACCTACAGCCACTAGCCCCCAAGGGACTTGGACTTACATAGGGAGTCCCACATGGACTATCGCAATCTCTCGCAAGCGAACACTAGTGTATAACCTAGCCGCATCATCACACGCATCCGGAGCGTAACTCGAGGGGAGTGACCCCTCCGAGCTAAAAATATATCACAACTGTCTCATAAGCGGCACATGCAGGCTACAGTCCACGATCAAACAGATCGGAAAAACTCGAATAACGAGACTCATCTCGTGTCTAGGTCGGAGAAACCTCCACGACTCAATCTGATAAGCCCTCACCAACCCCCAAGACACTAGTAAGAACCATGCATAAATCAAATAAAAACCCCTCGGCCCCCAGGCACGAGGTCATAGCACCCTGGAACTCTGTCAACTCCTAATAAAGATCCTCATGTTGAAAGAATGCCAATTTTTCTTAAAAACAGGTTTAGGATTTTTAAAAATTCCCGGTGCCAAAGCAAAGCTCTCTAACCATGCATACTAGTGTCCTACAGTACCAGGAGTATACTAAAAATAATCTGGGATTTTATAGAAATTTCTAAAATTTTCTAGGCAACTATCAGATTTACCAACAGTAAAAATACTACACTAGACATGCTCAAAATGCCTATAGAAGCATTGGAAGGCATTCCATATAATTTGGAAGAATTTTTAACCCACCTAGAAAGCTTTCTGTAGGCAAGCCGAAGTCGGGGTCGCGCGCCAAATCCACAATCTGACGAAAAATCTGATTTGCGCCTCGCGCGCGCGCGCACTGTCGCGCACCCCGAAAAATCCTCGGAAGCTCTCGCAATAATCCCCAAGCCTCAACAATCTCCCTGTGCAACCCAGCATCAACTCAGCCAACCCATTTCACCAGCACGTGCATGAAAGCATGCATGCTGTTTGCGGCTTTGCGCAGTAACCAGCCCAAAAACAGCACGAGCTGTTTCCAACAGCTTGGAAAAGAGAGAAAACATGCAATTCAACTCCAATCCATTCCAAATCCATAAAATAAATCCACAAATCCAACAAGTAAAATATTTGCTAACTTACCTTGTATTAAGCTCGATGCGCGTGCGGCTCCACGGACTCCAAGCAGCAGAATATGCCAACAAGCCAACTTCCAACTCACTCACTTCCTCTCCTTCACTTCCTTGCAATCTTCCTTTCTTTTCTTTCCTTAGGTTAAGGTGGAGAAGAAGCAGGTGAAAGACACGTATAAATAGACCAAGTGTAGGGTTAAAGCAACAAGAATATGAATTTACCTTAATACCCTTCATAAAAATCAAGCCTGATGCAAAAAACTTCCCTCAGCACACGGGGTACCGGAACACCCATGTTGTTACGGCTTTTTGTGTTGGCATATTTCGTGAGTTGAGTAGTTGAGTTGTTGAGTTGAGTCGGAGTCTTGAAGTGATCAAATTGTCAATCAGCAATCGAAGACTTAGAGAAGATTCAACAAGATCTCAAGTTGACACTCAGTGTTTTGAGTCTTGAAGATTGAAGTAGAAGAATTGTGGATCAATTACATCAATCTTAAGGAAAATGGATTCGGATTGATCAGGTACGTTTAACTAAATAATTATGGTGATCCGAATACATTTGAGTGGTTTAGAAACACTTGGATAAGTTTTCATTACTTAAAAATCAAAAACTGGACAAATTGGATGTTTCAGAATTTCTGATCCTGAACCAATCCGGATCAGAATTCCGATCCGGATCAAAATTCCGATCCGGATCCCGAACCTTGTTTTTTCAGGAATTGCTGAAAAAAGACGACGATCAGGATCGCCGTAAATCCGATCCGGATCGTCGTACGGGAAAATTTCTGTTAAGCCAGTTTTTGATGCTTATCTCTTTCCAAAGGTTTCTAAACTATAAATAGACATTTAGGGTTTCTCAAAAACTACCGATTGATTAATTAAACACTTGAGAGCAACCCTAGAGGCTAGGTTTTTATCGTTCTTCTTTATAGCCTCTTTTAGGTCAATTCGACGGTTCTTTCAAGAACATATCTTTTGTCGAATTGATCTAATCTTTGCTTAGAGATTTCTTCTACGCTTCCTCAATGAGAATCTAAGCAAAGGATCACCATCGAAGCCAATATTCTTACCGGCTGAGTTTGCGTCGTGGATTCGACGTGGCATCGTGGATTCGGTGTGCTAAAGGCGTTTCGTGGATTCGAAACGTGTGCTCGTGGATTCGAGTGGCGTTCGTGGATTCGAACGTGTGCAGTGGACGTGCAATCGGTGAGCGCAAGGTCCGAAGAAGTTGAAGGAGGGGTTTGAGTCCGTGGAGTCCGTAATCACCTTGTTATTCTTCTTTTCTTAGTGGATTGTTATTGCGTGTTGGTCCCGTGGTTTTTCTCCTGGATTGGAGTTTCCACGTATATCTCGGTGTGCTATTTTTATTTTCCACATTGGTTTTTATTTTGCACTGAGATTGAGTTTTATAAGTATTACACCTATTCACCCCCCCTCTAGTTGTTTGATAGTACCTATTTAGATCCTTGTGGATCCTTAAAAACCTACAATTGGTATCAGAGCGGGTTTTAGGTTTATCTATCATGTCGGGTGAAAGTGGTAATATTTATAGACCTCCTCTTTTTGATGGGACTAATTATGCTTATTGGAAAGTGCGGATGAGGACTTTTCTCATCGCAATTGATGGGCGGGTATGGCAATCCGTGGAATACGGTTGGGTGCATCCTGTTGAGGAAGTAGGAAATTCTACTACCCCAAAACCTCGCTCTAGATGGTCCAAAGAGGAACTCGAAAGATCTTCTTACAATGGGAAAGGTATGAACGCTCTATTTAACTCTCTTTCCTCTACTAAGTTCACAAGAATTTCCGCATGTAAAACCGCGAAGGAAATTTGGGATATTCTCAAAATTACACATGAGGGTACTAATCTTGTAAAAATTCAAAAGCTCCAGATGCTTACAAGTCAATTTGACTCTATTCATATGGAAGAGCATGAATTGTTTACAGATTATTACACCAGACTTTAAGATGTGATCAATATTTGTGCTAATTTATGAGAAAAGATTCCGGAGTCGAGAATTGTAAGAAAGATACTTCGGACTCTTTCGGAACGGTTTAGGGCAAAAGTTACCGCCATTGAAACCGTTAGTCATCCGGATGAGTTGAGAGTAGAGGAATTAGTAGGTGCTTTGCAAACTTATGAAATGACTTTTCCTACTAATCAAGTTTCTTCCAAGTCTTCTTCTAAGCTTACAGGTATTGCATTCAAATCAACAAAGGAAGAAGATAGCGAACCAAGTTCCGACGATGAAATCTCTTTTGCCGATTTTGAAGAACAATTGGCGCGGATCGTAAAGAAATTTCGTCGGAAGTTTTGGAAGAATCGAACCGATGGATATTCATCCACGAAACCATCTAAAGGATCATCGGGTTCTAAATCCTCTAATCTCAAAGGCATTGCAAAACCTTCTAAAGAAAAAGAAAAAGATGATTTCGAAGAGGAAATCCAATGCTATCGATGCAAAGGCTACGGCTATTTTTCAACGGATTGTCCTTCTAAGAAATCATACAAAAAGAAGGCTTTGCAAGCGAAAACTTGGGACGATTCTACTTCTAATGAATCGACCTCAAGTAAAGAGGAAAAAGTTGTTGCTTTTCATGCCTCTCAAATTCCCTCTTCTAATTTGTGTTTATCATCTTTAGTCACTGACTCTGCTCCTTTGATTTTGTATGAAACATCAACATCCGGCGGAGAGTCATCAAGTGAGGGGGAGTCGGACGAAGAAGAACTCGTTGAGGCATATCAACAACTTCTTGTGGAATCTAAGAAGATGGCCAAGCATATCAAGAAGTTGAGAAAGCAACGACTTGAAGTTCAAGACGAGAATCAAGCTTTAAAGATAAAACTTCATGATCTCGAGGAGGAACAAGGACGTTTATTGGATAACAATAAAATCCTCCAAGAAAAGCTAAACCAATCGGAGACAAACGCTAAATCATATATGGACAAGATTGGTTTTCTAGAAAAACAGTTTGAGGAGATTCATGTCACCAATCAAGCTTTGACCAAGCAAGTTCATCAACTCAAATCCGACATACAAAGGATTCCAACCGGTTCGAAGAAACTTGATTGTATGTCCGGATTAGGTCAAACAAGCAAGGTTGGTTTGGGATTTAAAAAGGACCAAACTGTGAAGGCTTCAAGTTCCACGACTAAATTGAAAGGAAGAACTTGTTACCAATGTGGAGTTGAAGGACACTTGATGAAGACGTGCCCGAAAAAGAGAAAGAAGAATTCTTCGGCAACTTCATCTACGGAGCGAACTCAACAGAATCAAAAGACTCATCAAGTCAATGGAGTTTACTCAACCCACCAAAGGTCCGAGACACAACATCAATCATACAAGTGGATCATTGCGAGGCAAAAACTTAAGGTGGATCAACACACAAAGCGGACAACCCCTGGCCACAACGAATCAAGACAACCCAAAATCTAGCGATTTTGGATTCGGAAAGGTGATATCTTTCCTTGTCTTAAGTTCTAAATAGCTTATGACTGTATGTAATGCTTTGATTGGTTTTCCTTTCATATTTTTCTTAATCTCTGCATTACATGTTTTCAATGCTCTTTGTTTTTATGTTTTGTTTTTGAACAAAAAGGTTTTAACGAACGAGTGCATTGAATAAAAAGGGCTTCACGTTCTTTCACTCCAATTTAATTTTATATGAATTATCAACTTTACTCCATAATCATAATTCTTGAAGATACTTCATTATAGGAGTTTTTGATAATTATATTCATCAAATTTTAGTAATCATGTGTGATCTTTAGATGCTTAACCTATCTCGGTTGTGTGAATTCTTTTTGATAAACATGAGACAACCGATAGACTAAAATTTGGAATTTGATTCTTTCACGTAAGAGATTGCATTCTTACAAGGGTAAATAATTGAATTGCAAAAGATGTGGAAAGAGTTACATCCGAAAGGAGTGTGAAAACTACCACCACATGTTGGAAAGAGCTGCCACCCCGGTCGTCCGGTTTGTGTGTGAAGCTACCACATGTTATGGATGCTTGAAAAATATTTATGAAATTTTGTTTAGTTGAAGCTTTCGGAGATTTAAATTCAAAGTTCGTATTTTGAACAATCTCCTGGTTGGTATAAGGTGGGATAGTTAAAAGATGCTCAAAGAGCCACCCTTAGGTATTTTAGTGTTTATCTCAATTTGAAAGGGTAGAATTCAAGATTGATGTCACTTGGAAATCTCCGTAAGTCATCTTTGTAAATCCGTTACATCTTGATAGAGTTTGGATCTCAAGATTATTTTTGATGACTTGTGTTTGATGAATATAACATGAAAAATGGTTTATAATGTTTTACCTTTATTTTTCATGATTTTGGAGTAAAACTTTTTAATTTTTATAATTAATTGGATTGAATGACATCTATGTGATCTCATATTATTTTCAAGCACTTAAATTGTTTTCTTGATGGAATACAAATCGGTAATTCAATTATTTCAAAATCTGGATTTGTTTCAAGAAATTATTTGATTTTTGCTTTTGGCTGCCGGTACGCAATCTGTGTTTTTGTTATATACCGGAACTGAGCTTTTATCTCTCTTTCTCTATGAACTAATGCTATTAGTGATTTCCTTTTGTCTAGTATGTTCGTTGTTTGACAATTTGTGACAAAAAGGGGGAGAAGAGAAATGGGGGAGATGAGATCATCGAGATAGGGGGAGACGGAGATGAGATCATCGAGATAGGGGGAGATGATGAAAAAGGAGCCGAAAAACAAAAAGAACCAAAAGGACGAATCAAATGTAGGATTTACATTTAATTTCTAACGACTAACGTTTGATTTTGTTTGGAGTTTTGCTTTGCAGGATATACATCACTTTAAGACTCCAAGTCCTAAGTCATAGAGTTTGTTCTAAGACTGGTTCAAATGTAATTTTTGTTTATTGGATCTTTCACGCAAAGAAAGTCAATGTTTTGGTGATGACATTGAGTTTCGATTTTTTGGTTTAAGATGAGTGTCTTGAGCGTTTTATGTATTTTTGGGTTTTGTCACGAAATTGCCAAAGGGGGAGATTGTTATGGCTTTTTGTGTTGGCATATTTCGTGAGTTGAGTAGTTGAGTTGTTGAGTTGAGTCGGAGTCTTGAAGTGATCAAATTGTCAATCAGCAATCGAAGACTTAGAGAAGATTCAACAAGATCTCAAGTTGACACTCAGTGTTTTGAGTCTTGAAGATTGAAGTAGAAGAATTGTGGATCAATTACATCAATCTTAAGGAAAATGGATTCGGATTGATCAGGTACGTTTAACTAAATAATTATGGTGATCCGAATACATTTGAGTGGTTTAGAAACACTTGGATAAGTTTTCATTGCTTAAAAATCAAAAACTGGACAAATTGGATGTTTCAGAATTTCTGATCCTGAACCGATCCGGATCAGAATTCCGATCCGGATCAGAATTCGGATCCGGATCCCGAACCTTGTTTTTTCAGGAATTGCTGAAAAAAGACGACGATCAGGATCGCCGTAAATCCGATCCGGATCGTCGTACGGGAAAATTTCTGTTAAGCCAGTTTTTGATGCTTATCTCTTTCCAAAAGTTTCTAAACTATAAATAGACATTTAGGGTTTCTCAAAAACTACCGATTGATTAATTAAACACTTGAGAGCAACCCTAGAGGCTAGGTTTTTATCGTTCTTATTTATAGCCTCTTTTAGGTCAATTCGACGGTTCTTTCAAGAACATTTCTTTTGTCGAATTGATCTAATTTTTGCTTAGAGATTTCTTCTACGGTTCCTCAATGAGAATCTAAGCAAAGGATCACCATCGAAGCCAATATTCTTACCGGCTGAGTTTGCGTTGTGGATTCGATGTGGCATCGTGGATTCGGTGTGCTAAAGGCGTTTCGTGGATTCGAAACGTGTGCTCGTGGATTCGAGTGGCGTTCGTGGATTCGAACGTGTGCAGTGGACGTGCAATCGGTGAGCGCAAGGTCCGAAGAAGTTGAAGGAGGGGTTTGAGTCCGTGGAGTCCGTAATCACCTTGTTATTCTTCTTTTCTTAGTGGATTGTTATTGCGTGTTGGTCCCGTGGTTTTTCTCCTGGATTGAAGTTTCCACGTATATCTCGGTGTGCTATTTTTATTTTCCGCATTGGTTTTTATTTTGCACTGAGATTGAGTTTTATAAGTATTACACCTATTCACCCCCCCTCTAGTTGTTTGATAGTACCTATTTAGATCCTTGTGGATCCTTAAAAACCTTCACATGTTTGTTCCGGTACTAGAGCCCGTGTTCCGGAACACAGCTGCTGGTTCCAGAACTCAAGGGTGAGTTTCGAAACCAGGCTCCTTGTTCCGGAACTCAGGAGGGCAAAGGCCCTCAGCCGCACTGCCAACCTCCAGAAAGTGATAATTTCGCGCCGCCGACTCACTTCTCGCCCCGGAAGCTTCCGCCACAGTCTGAAACCACATGAACCACGCTGTAAACATAAAATACACATGCTCCAAGAATTTTTAGATTTTTCTGTGAACAATTGCGGAATCGGTGCTCAATGCAAAACCTGTTCTCTACACCGCGCGCCCGCGCGGCACCCTCTGATGGTCTCTCCTCCACTCTTGGATAGTATGCTCATCATCTCCATAAAAAAAAACCCGTCAACAAAGCCAACCCAAGCTTTCTCTCTCTCTCACTAGAAAAATAGTACATCTTCACTTCAACAATTTCTTCGCGCACGCTCCACTCGGCTCCCATTGGCTACTAGCAAAAGATCCGCGCCGTCAAGACGATCAAAATCCTTCTTTCCCACACCTCAATTCTTCTTCTTCTTCTCCTCCTTCCATTTCTTCTCATTCCTCTGTTTGAGGAAAAATCCTCTGTTCTTGTTTTGGAGGAGACGATGACATGGCATGGTGCTAATTAGTGCTAATTTGAGGTCCTTGGTGCATGGTGCATGGTGCATGGTGAACAAGAAACCCAACACTCTCTCCAAACACCAACACCAACACTAATTCTATACACCCTCTTAATTCCTTTTTCTTTCTTACTCTTTCTTTCTCTAATTTCCCTCTCTCACACAATATAACCAACTTAATTAATTAATTAAATAATCAATCTTAAGCCACTCCAACTCACTTTTTGCTCTCGGAGCCTCCGCATCAGTCCTGAACTTCCCGAACTTCACTGTAAACTGAAAATACACATGTTCCAAACCTTTTCCAATTTTTTCTGCATACAACAGTGGAGTCGAGGCTCTAACAAACCAGTCCTCTAACGGTGCACAAAGCCCGGAAAACTCCGATTCAAGCTGGGGCTTCCGCGTCGACCCGAGTCAACCCGAAATCATCTGCAAACAAATATGGAACACATCCGAGGCGATTTCTCCGCACCACACCATCTTGCGAGGTCTGTACACTCCACCAAGTCCCGGTAATCTACAACATCAATCTTCGTCGGGTCCACTGCCACTCCTGGGGCTGACACTATATGTGTCACGCCCCGGGGTCGAAACTGCGACCCGGGCTCGCAAACAGATCCGCCGCCTATACAAAGCCCCGCATAGGCGAAGCGTCCAACCTGCAAGAAAAGGTGCTACAGCTAACAGATATCAGAGCTATAATAAAAATCTGTTGTAAAACTAAAATCAACCACTATACAACTGGAAATAATACAACAATATCCATCTCCCATAAAAGATAATCATACAAGTCCTCCGATACAATAATCCAAAACTCAACTAGGAGGTAAACCGGAATAAAGCATCAGTGTACAGGCTCTCAATACATATCATATCCTCACTACAATAATCTCTCATAAGCATAAATAAAACTAATCTACAGACTGTACTATAAATCTCCAATGTGGGGGTACAGCTACTCTCCAAAGACAGGTAGGGATCTAGCTCGCGACTCCCTCGCCTCGAACAGCAACAGCAGAATCAGCATCTACCACAGATGACTCTGCAAAACAAAGGAGAGAAAATAAAAAGGAGGGGGAGAACCCCCAATGGGTGAGAGAACTACATCAACACGTAGTTCTCAGTGGGTACCGCCACCAAGCCCGATGGTATGTCCACTAAGTCTACTAGAGGCATAAGATAACAACGTAGTAAAAACTGAACAAGGAAAGCTGGAGGTACTCTACAGCTACCATGCCTCTTTCTAAATACTCAATGGGTGGTACAGATGAAAATATATGCAACTACTCGCACCCAAGGTGCTCAATCGACCCAATCGAACTGACTGCCTCATAGGGTCCAGTCAAGCCTGCGCCTGTTGGGTTATATGTAATATAGATCTAAATAGGGGAAAAAAACACCTAGAGGGGGGTGAATAGGTGTAAACGTATAAACACTCAAAAATCATTGCGATAAAAAACCCAATGCGGAAATAAAAATAACACGCAAGATTTTTACGTGGAAAACTCCATCACCGGAGTAAAAAACCACGGGACCGATAACACGGCGAAATCCACTAGAATTAAAACACGTACAAGGTGATTTACCGTACACACTTACGACTCAACCTTTTCCATACGCTCCTAGAGGATCTTCTCCGCTCGCTCCACGACGCTTCTCAAATCCACGATCTGCGCCCAACGCCGAATCCACAGCGTCCAACGTCGAATCCACGACGTCCGACCGAATCCACGGTCTTCACCCAATAGCACCCTTCGAATCCACGAACGTGCCTCGCTCCGAATCCACGAGAGCGGTTGAACCTTGAATCCACAAGGACACGCGAATCCACGCGCCGATTTTGGGGTAAATCGTTGTTTTTGGGTGGTGATGATCCGCCGAATACTTAGATCAAAGATAGATCGGAAATACCATCTAAGTATTCATTAGTTTGATTCAACTCAAGATATGAGTATGAAAACCTAGAATCAAACTAATCAATATAGATGAAGAAACATAGAGTATTATCTAATGATTTCCTTTCTTCTCTATATGTGGATCTAGGGCCGTATAAGATGATATTTGATTATGACGGCTCTATCTGCGTTAACCCTAGAAAAAGAGTCATAGGGTCTATTTATAGGTTAGAAACATTTGGAAGGAGATAAGAATCAAAAACCTAACATTTCTGGAATTTTGACGGACGGCGATCCGGATCGGATTTGGGCGATCCGGATTGCAGTAGCAAGAAAGACGGTTTCCAGAAAAACAATCGTTCGGGATCCGGATCGGAATGCCTGATCCGGATCGTTCATACAATTCAGAAAACTCAACGTTCGGGATCCGGATCGTGAGATGCTGCGATCCGGATTGAAGTAATGTATGAAACAACAACCTTCGGGATCCGGACTGCTGGCTCTGATCCGGATCCTGAACATGTCCGAACACCAGTTTTTGATTTTTATGCAATTAAAAGTTCTTCCAGGTGTTTCTACACTACAAGAAGTATTCGGATCACCAATAATCTTTAGTTAAACATACCTGATCCTTTTGAATTCTTCTTTCTTGAGATTGAGTTAAATGATCCAACCTTCTTCACCTTCAATCTTCAAGACTTGAACCTTTCACGAAACTACGTCAACTCAAATTCCGTAACAATCTCCCCCTTTGGCGGTTTCGTGACAAAACACAGATCCACTAATGAAAATTCAAAAAGATATTTTTGTTGCTATCACCATACAACAAAAATTTACAATGGAGATCCAAAAATTTTAAAAACATGAGATAAACTCCTAAAACAGACTCTAGACTTAGACATCTGTACTCTCTGCACAAAGAAATCATTCTTGACAAAAAGAGATCGTTAGATACCTCAAGAATATTTAGCATTCAAAACCTAACAGAGATAGAGTTTATGCTCACCATGACATTGAGTAATTCAGATATGTAATAAGATCACAATCAAACATTGACATATCTTCTAAGCAATAAAATTCCAAATGTCATAACTTTGCTTTGTTAGTAATCAAACAACTTGTTAGTAATAATACATGTCCAAATAGTTAGTCGAATAGTTAGTAGGAACATGCAACAAATCACAAGATAAAAACCAAAGTTGTGATACTTACCCTTCACCAAAGTCAAAGTTGAAGTGATACTTACCTTGATGTTCACACATTCACATCATCATTGTTCAATCATTGTTCAAGTTCTCCCTAAACTCTCTCCCCCTTTTTGTCACAAACAAAGCCAAAATGGAGAGAATGGTTAACAATTCAAGTTTGAGAACTAAAACTAAAACCTAAAACTTAAAAACCTGCAATAGAAACGATAAGGGTTAGAGCATAAAAGATCAAGCCAAATCAGAACTGTCTGAGCTAGTATCGTCTATCTTGTTCAAGATTCCTTTCAGCATTCGCGATAATTTGGAACATTTCTTTTTCATCTGTTTTTGGTCAGCGGCCATTTGTCGGAGACCTAATGCCAATCTCTCTTGGTCAGCAGAAAGTCTTCTTTGGTCCTGATGAATGGCGGCCAATACAGTAGCTTCTAGAGCGTTTCTCTTGGAAGTCGCTGGACGAGTTGTAGAGGCAGATGATGCATGCTGGTCTTCAGTCCATGCGGATTCGCTAGGTACAGTGTAGAGTACCGGGACTTTGGATAGCGCGCCGACCACACAGATGGCTTGGAGCAGAGAATTGCCTTGGGCATGTTGCATTTGAGTTTACAGTGGATGCCGGGTTGATTCGGATCAACGCGGAAGCTCCAGCTCGATTCGGAGTTTTTTCGGGCTTTGTAGGCCGATTGAGGATGAGATTGGGAATTTCCGACTTTACCGTGGAGTGCCGGAAATTCGGGAACACTTGGAACAGGTGTACTTTTAGATTACAGCGAGGTTCGGGAGGTTCCGGACTGACGCGGAGGACCCGGAGGCAAAAAGTGAGTCGGAACTGGCAATTTTGGAGCCGGTAATTGATTTGAGCACCCCGCCTCAACGGATGAGCTTTTTGAAGAGAAAAAGCTGTGAGCGCGTGTATTTTCGATTTACAGCGGAGTTCGGGAGGTTCCGGGCAGCGGCGGAGAGCCCGAAGGCAAAAAGTGAGTTGGAGTTGGATTGTTGGAATTAATTAATTAGTTAATTAATTAAATAAAGTTTTTGCTTTATAAAAGCTTCCCCCAACCCTCCCTCTGCAGCAGAGAGAAAGAAAGAAAAAGGAAGAAAGAAAGAAAGGAAAAGAAAAGAGAGGAAAAGGAAAAAGAGAAGGAAGAAGAGGGTTTTTGAGGTGATCTCGAATTTTTGGACTCGCCGTTGGAGGCCGAGTGGAGCTCGCGGGCGTGCGGCGAGCGTCGTCGAGGTAAGTAAAATTTCAGATTTTTGGGTATTAGAGTTTGGTTTTTGCTAATTGGATTTTAATTGGTTTTAAAAAGCAAAAAATAATGGATTCTTGGATTATTGGATTTTTGGAATTTATTGGGGTTCTTTTTTGGATTTGCCGTCGCCGGCGGCCGCGCGCGCGCGCAACGGCGCACGCGCGGCGCCAGGGTGCTGCTGTTGGCAGCACCCTGCGGCGCGGTGACGCTGGGCGCGGCGCCGCGTGCAGCAAAGTGCTGCACGCGGCGCTGCCAGGCCGCGCGCAGGCGCGCGCGGCAGGCCCTGCCTGGCCGCGCGCAGGCGCGCGTGGCATGGCCGCGCGCGGGCGCGCGCGGCAGGGCCGCGCGCAGGTGCGCGCGGCACTGCTTGGCCACGCGCAGGTGCGCGCGGCATGGCCGCGCGCGGGCGAGCGCGGCAGGGCAGCGCGCAGGTGCGCGCGGCACGGCTTGGCCGCGCGCAGGTGCGCGCGGCATGGCCGCGCGCGGCAGGGCCGCGCGCGGGCCTGCGCGGGCCGCGCGCAGGCGCGCGCGGGCCTTCGCGGGCGCGCGGGCGCGCGCTGCTGCGCGCAGCGGCCGCGCGCGCGCGGCGGGCTGCGCGCGGGCGCGCGCGCGCGGCGGGCTGCGCGCGGGCGCGCGCAGCGCCGCTGGGCGCCGCGCGCAGCGCCGCTGGGGCACTGCGCGACGCGCTCCAGCGCCGCGCGGTTTGGCTTGGCGCCGCGCGGCGGGCCTCCCTCGTCGCGCGGCAGGGCTGGTGGACGCTCGGCGTGCTCCCGGACGGCGGGCGACACCTCGGGTTGCGTGCCGGTGCCGTTTTTTCGCCGTCGGAGCCCGTTGGTCGCCGTCGGCCGCTGTTTTTCGCCGCCGCGAGCTGTTTTTCGCCGTCGGGCGCTGGTTTTCGCCGACGGAGCAGTTTTTCGCCGCCGCGCGCTGTTTTTCGCCGTCGGGCGCAGTTTTTCGCCGACGGAGCCGTTTTTCGCAGTTTTCGCCGGCAGATTTCGCAAGCGGTTTCGCGAGCAGTTTCGCAGGGTTTTCGCGAACTGTCTCGCTAGCAGATTTTGCCTGTTTTTCGCCGTCGGGCGCTGTTTTTCGCCGACGGAGCTGTTTTTCGCCGCCGCGTGCTGTTTTTCGCCGTCGGGCGCAGTTTTTCGCCGACGGAGCTGTTTTCGCCGCCGCGTGCTGTTTTTCGCCGTCGGGCGCTGGTTTTCGCTGACGGAGGCTGTTTTCGCCGACGGAAGCTGTTTTTCGCCGTCGGATGCTCGATTTTGACTGTGTGTATTGATTTTGTGATTTCTTCGCTTCTGGCAGCTTGCGGTGCGGTTTTTAGTTTCCGCGGGGCGCGCGGTCGTGTGGTTGGTCGCTGCTTGCTCCGATTCGCGTGCGGATTCTGGCATCGGGCTTCGTGTTGCGTGCGGACCCCTTGGAGGCCAGGTAAGCCCGCTGAGCCAATTGCAAGTGTCGACGAGCAATTGGTGGCTTTCTGAGGTGGGTTGGTTTTCTCTCCAAGTCTACGGACTTCCTTCTAATTCTATTGTGATAGGATTGCATGCTAGTTTAAGTGTTTTCTTGGAACTTAACTAGCACCCCCGTCATATGTGCATATGTTTAACCAGACCTATTGGAGAACCTTGTTATGGGCTAGGTTCCTTTATGCTTTAGACATCCCGCACTTTTCGTATCCTTCGGGACTTAGAGTTTCCTCGCCCGGGTAGTGGGCTGAGTGGTCGGAGTGTTGTGGGACGGGTGTTGCACTCGGGCCCGGGGGGCCGAGTGGGGTCTGGTGGCTGGGTTAGGCCAGTGTTAGTGTTTTGGGGAACCGTTTCAGATAAACGGTGGTCCCGGGGGTTTTCCTTTCCGCTGTTCTTCTCGTCACCACCAGGTTGGGATCGTGGTGCACGTGTGTTAGCAGGACCTTGAACCCAGAACCTTTTTGGATGAATACATGATTTTAGTCAGCCAATGTTTCTTCCAAGCCTCGCAAGGTTGTCTGAGTCTGTTCTCGTCTGTTGGGACGAAGGCATCAGCTCTTCGAGGCTTGGGCATAAAACTTGATTTCAAAGGGTTTTCCTAAAAGAGACTAAAAATCATTAAAAAGATGGATTTCTCTCAGATCGAATGGTTTTCTGAAATAAATGACATGGTTTCTTATAAACTTATCCACCCGAGCGGATTCGAGTGATCTGGGTTCTAAGGGCTGCTTTCTCTCTTGGGGACGTAGATGTTAGTCTCCCGGGGTTTCGGACCCTTCGTAGATCTGGCTGTGGAGCATCTCCAGCCGTGAGTTGTGTGTTGAGTTCAGTGGAGTTGTGTTGTGGGAGCCGTTGGGAGAGACGGTGGTCCCAGCTATGTAGTACTTTCGTTGAGTGGGTCAGTGTTGTGAGATTGAGCCGTGGAGGGTTCTCCGACTGAGTTGTGCTTTGAGCATCGTGATACCGATCTGTTTGATCGAGGACTATAGCCTGCAGGAGCCACTTGTGAGACAGTGATACTGATGAGATACTTGAGTTCGGTGGGGTCGCACCCCTCGAACCACGCCCCGGGTGCGTTGATGATTCCGAGCCTGATGAGGCTGCGATGATGATACCGAGCCTGACGAGGCTGCGATGATGCGCCTAGTTCATATACTAGAGGTCGCTTGATACCCCTGGCCGTGCTACCATGGGGTCACTGTGTGAGATATCGAGTTTGTCCGTTTGGACACCCTGGTTGATACACCAGGGGGCGCAGGCTTGGCTCGACTGGACCCTGTGGGGCAGTCGCTGAGATTTGAGATTCACTGAGAGAGTGATGGCGTAGCATGTGTCATTGTAGAGTGTCTTGGGTAGTACTTGTGACATATTGCCAGCAGTGAGTGACTGCATACCATCATCCATAGTCTCTTCTTATTCAGCATAGTAGATAGAGGCATGATAGCTGTAGATTCTTTTCCAGCTTAGTTATATTATCATCAGTCTTTTCTCTATCTTATGCCTCTGGTAGACTTGGTGGGCAGACCGTGGTTCTTGGAGACGGTACCCACTGAGAACTACTGTAGGATGTAGTTCTCACACCCTCTGTCGGTGACAGGTTGCTGAGGCTTTCTTCCGTTCCTGCTGGGCTTGACTGGACGGACCGAGGACAGGGAGTCGCGTGATAGTTCCCTACCAGCATTGTTACTTTAGAGAGAGGTAGATGTACCATCCCGGATTGTGGGAGTTGGTTATGTTTCCTGTTTGGCTATCTCCCATTTGGATTCGTAGATGTTGTATAGGTGGACTTCTATTTGTATCATCTGATTTTGGGAGATAGGCTATGTGTTGTTGCAACCTTGTAGAGAAAAATTTTATAGTACAACTTTTTATCCGCTCTGATATCTGTGTAGCTGTAGTTTTGTCTTTTGCAGGCTAGACGCTTCTTCTGTACGGCAGTTTCCGTACAGATGGCGGATCTGTTAGCGAGCCCGGGTCGCAGTTTCGACCCCGGGGCGTGACAGATTAGAGTGGTATCAGAGCCTAGGATATAGGTCATTGAGGACTTAGAAACCCTAGGCTTGTGGTTGGACATTAGGATGACTACGAGAGAGTCGTGACTTTTAGCGAGAGTCCAGATTGAGTTTTACCTCTCCCTCGGGTTGGGATGAGTGATTTGATATGTTATTCTCTCAAGGTGATTATGTTGGCTGCAGACAATATAATACTTTAGGAAGGATAACAAGTTTTAGACTCTCGCTGGATTGGGTCGTATGGTTGTTGTGTCCTGATGTTCGTTTTTGTTTCAGTTACCTGCGATGCCGCCGAGACGTCGTGCAGCGACGAGCGGGCGTTTGACCTCAGCTGAGGAGCCCGGACGGCGGGCTGCCGAGCTGGCTAGGCAGAGTGAGGTACAGGATCTGCGGGCTCAGGTGGCCCAGATGTCGGTGGCGTTGCGGCGCCAGGAGAAGAACATGGAGCGTGTGATGCGCATGTTTGAGCTGAGAGCATCTCCCGGGGTATCGCCAGTAGTACTCCAGCCGCGACATTGTCGATTTCGACCCTGGTCGCACCACTGATGGTGCAGGAGCAATGAGAGGTTGCCAACCGGTTATTTTACTTCATCCAGTCCCATCCCCTGCAGATTTTGGGATTAAGTTGGGGCCTTGGGAGGCCGAGAACTGGATCGCTACTATGGAAAAGCTGATCAAGGATTTGTTCATCCAGGAGAAACTTCAGGGCGCTTGATCTTGCGCCTTTGGTTGGGGACGCCGAGAGTTGGTGGCGTCGGGTTCGTCCTGTTGGACCACCGAGAGCGAGTTTCCACGATGGTTGAGTAGTGGGCCTCTTGTCACCCAGGATGAGGTTGATTTTGTTGAGAGGGGACTGCACCCGGATATCTATCTCTTTGTGTATTCTCGGCGAGTGCCGACCGTAGATGCAGCGATTGGGCATGTGCGATGGGTTGACCGAGGATCACTGATCACGTCCAGGAGGGACGGAGATCGAGGGACCAGCTCCAGAGAAAGAGTCTTCCAGTATGGCCTGATTTCGGGATAGTGGAGTGGATCGAGGTTGCCATGGTGCCAGCCCCAGGATCACGTGTCTCAGAGGAGACAGAGACCTGGAGGTTCTCGGCAGTTGAGGCGCCAGGATAGTGGATTGGAGACCGAGTTAGTGGCCGACTTGATTATGGAACCTTGCAGCCGAGGTTGTGCCCGGTTAGTGTTCAGAACCCGGTAGGGGCTTTCTGAGCTTGCCTTGCGGTCAGGTGGATCGACTGAGGCCTCGGTTGTTAGGATTTGAAGAATCGAGTACTCCAGCTGTGTTTGAACGGGTTAGCAGCCGGGCCCGTTGTGGACATTTGGATTTGTTTCCGAAGTGGCTTAGAGCTTCAAGATCACTGGAGGATAATGCAGCAACTCCTATGAGGGGAGATGTTGGTTGCCTCGTCGAGAGATGTACCTGCGAAACTTGATTGTTTTGGTTGCTAAGGAGCAACGGAGGAGTTTTGCCTTTTTGGAGACTTCGATTTTTGGAAGCCACCAGCCGCAGAGGTTTATGTTTATAGACTTGAGTTTACGCGGGGAGTTTGGACCGTGATTTTCGTCTGATAGGAGGAAGTGTAATTGAATCCTCGCACTTTATCGGTTTTCTTCGTTGGAGTCGAACAAGGATTTGAGCTATTAGAAGCAACCGAAGAAATTCTTGCTTGTGAAGTTATGGAATTTACGGTTGGTTTTACCCAGTGAAGGTTCGGTGGTGCCAGTATGTTGAGTTAGAGCGACCACCTGAGAGCCGAGAGGATGAGTTTGGGTTGCCGATTGGTGGGCGCCAGGTTAGCGGAACGCTTGGTACTTGGTACGAGTTCCTTTCCTAGTGGTTGAGATCAGAGTTTTGCACCCCTACATGGTTGTGTTGGTGGACTGTGGTTTTGGGTTGCGGCCACGGCAGGGACAGCTTCAACATCTCTCTCTCCTTGTTTTCCCGTTTTAACGCCGAAAATAGCAGCGGAGCGAAAAATTTCGAAGGACTACTCCAGAAATGGAGGCGATGCTGGAACCTGTTCTTGTTTGATCGGGGGGAAGGCATCGGTCCTTGGGAAATTTTGGAATTTTCGCTATTTTCGGTTGCTTTTCAATTGAGAGAGAGTTGGAGTTGATGCTAGTCCTGATGTGGGTTTCTTGTGGTAGGGTATGTGTTTTGGTTTCGAGGACGAAACCTTTTGAAGGAGGGGAGAATGTAGAGTACCGGGACTTTGGATAGCGCGCCGACCACACAGATGGCTTGGAGCAGAGAATTGCCTTGGGCATGTTGCATTTGAGTTTACAGTGGATGCCGGGTTGATTCGGATCAACGCGGAAGCTCCAGCTCGATTCGGGGTTTTTCCGGGCTTTGTAGGCCGATTGAGGATGAGATTGGGAATTTCCGACTTTACCGTGGAGTGCCGGAAATTCGGGAACACTTGGAACAGGTGTACTTTCAGATTACAGCGAGGTTCGGGAGGTTCCGGACTGACGCGGAGGACCCGGAGGCAAAAAGTGAGTCGGAACTGGCAATTTTGGAGCCGGTAATTGATTTGAGCACCCCGCCTCAACGGATGAGCTTTTTGAAGAGAAAAAGCTGTGAGCGCGTGTATTTTCGATTTACAGCGGAGTTCGGGAGGTTCCGGGCAGCGGCGGAGAGCCCGAAGGCAAAAAGTGAGTTGGAGTTGGATTGTTGGAATTAATTAATTAGTTAATTAATTAAATAAAGTATTTGCTTTATAAAAGCTTCCCCCAACCCTCCCTCTGCAGCAGAGAGAAAGAAAGAAAAAGGAAGAAAGAAAGAAAGGAAAAGAAAAGAGAGGAAAAGGAAAAAGAGAAGGAAGAAGAGGGTTTTTGAGGTGATCTCGGATTTTTGGACTCGCCGTTGGAGGCCGAGTAGAGCTCGCGGGCGTGCGGCGAGCGTCGTCGAGGTAAGTAAAATTTTAGATTTTTGGGTTTTGGAGTTTGGTTTTTGTTAATTGGATTTTAATTGGTTTTAAAAAGCAAAAAATAATGGATTCTTGGATTATTGGATTTTTGGAATTTATTGGGATTCTTTTTTGGATTTGCCGTCGCCGGCGGCCGCGCGCGCGCGCAACGGCGCACGCGCGGCGCCAGGGTGCTGCAGTTGGCAGCACCCTGCGGCGCGGTGCCGCTGGGCGCGGCTCCGCGTGCAGCAAAGTGCTGCACGCGGCGCTGCCAGGCCGCGCGCAGGCGCGCGCGGCAGGCCCTGCCTGGCCGCGCGCACGCGCGCGCGGCAGGGCCGCGCGCAGGTGCGCGCGGCGCTGCCTGGCCGCGCGCGGGCGCGCGCGGCAGGGCGGCGCGCAGGTGCGCGCGGCACGGCTTGGCCGCGCGCAGGTGCGCGCGGCATGGCCGCGCGTGGCAGGGCCGCGCGCGGGCCTGCGTGGGCCGCGCGGGCCGCGCGCGGGCCTGCGCGGGCGCGCGGGCGCGCGCTGCTGCGCGCGGCGGGCTGCGCGCGGGCGCGCGCAGCGCCGCTGGGCGCCGCGCGCAGCGCCGCTGGGGCACTGCGCGACGCGCTCCAGCGCCGCGCGCAGCCCCTGCGCCGCGCGGTTTGGCTTGGCGCCGCGCGGCGGGCCTCCCTCGTCGCGCGGCAGGGCTGGTGGACGCTCGGCGTGCTCCCGGACGGCGGGCGACACCTCGGGTTGCGTGCCGGCGCCGTTTTTTCGCCGTCGGAGCCCGTTGGTCGCCGTCGGCCGCTGTTTTTCGCCGCCGCGAGCTGTTTTTCGCCGTCGGGCGCTGGTTTTCGCCGACGGAGCAGTTTTTCGCCGTCGCGCGCTGTTTTTCGCCGTCGGGCGCAGTTTTTCGCCGACGGAGCCGTTTTTCGCAGTTTTCGCCGGCAGATTTCGCAAGCGGTTTCGCGAGCAGTTTCGCAGGGTTTTCGCGAACTGTCTCGCTAGCAGATTTTGCCTGTTTTTCGCCGTCGGGCGCTGTTTTTCGCCGACGGAGCTGTTTTTAGCCGCCGCGTGCTGTTTTTCGCCGTCGGGCGCAGTTTTTCGCCGACGGAGCTGTTTTCGCCGCCGCGTGCTGTTTTTCGCCGTCGGGCGCTGGTTTTCGCTGACGGAGGCTGTTTTCGCCGACGGAAGCTGTTTTTCACCGTCGGATGCTCGGTTTTGACTGTGTGGATTGATTTTGCGATTTCTTCGCTTCTGGCAGCTTGCGGTGCGGTTTTTAGTTTCCGCGGGGCGCGCTGTCGTGTGGTTGGTCGCTGCTTGCTCCGATTCGCGTGCGGATTCTGGCATCGGGCTTCGTGTTGTGTGCGGACCCCTTGGAGGCCAGGTAAGCCCGCTGAGCCAATTGCAAGTGTCGACGAGCAATTGGTGGCTTTCTGAGGTGGGTTGGTTTTCTCTCCAAGTCTACGGACTTCCTTCTAATTCTATTGTGATAGGATTGCATGCTAGTTTAAGTGTTTTCTTGGAACTTAACTAGCACCCCCGTCATATGTGCATATGTTTGACCAGACCTATTGGAGAACCTTGTTTTGGGCTAGGTTCCTTTATGCTTTAGACATCCCGCACTTTTCGTATCCTTCGGGACTTAGAGTTTCCTCGCCCGGGTAGTGGGCTGAGTGGTCGGAGTGTTGTGGGACGGGTGTTGCACTCGGGCCCGGGGGGCCGAGTGGGGTCTGGTGGCTGGGTTAGGCCAGTGTTAGTGTTTTGGGGAACCGTTTCAGATAAACGGTGGTCCCGGGGGTTTTCCTTTCCGCTGTTCTTCTCGTCACCACCAGGTTGGGATCGTGGTGCACGTGTGTTAGCAGGACCTTGAACCCAGAACCTTTTTGGATGAATACATGATTTTAGTCAGCCAATGTTTCTTCCAAGCCTCGCAAGGTTGTCTGAGTCTGTTCTCGTCTGTTGGGACGAAGGCATCAGCTCTTCGAGGCTTGGGCATAAAACTTGATTTCAAAGGGTTTTCCTAAAAGAGACTAAAAATTATTAAAAAGATGGATTTCTCTCAGATCGAATGGTTTTCTGAAATAAATGACATGGTTTCTTATAAACTTATCCACCCGAGCGGATTCGAGTGATCTGGGTTCTAAGGGCTGCTTTATCTCTTGGGGACGTAGATGTTAGTCTCCCGGGGTTTCGGACCCTTCGTAGATCTGGCTGTGGAGCATCTCCAGCCGTGAGTTGTGTGTTGAGTTCAGTGGAGTTGTGTTGTGGGAGCCGTTGGGAGAGACGGTGGTCCCAGCTGTGTAGTACTTTCGTTGAGTGGGTCAGTGTTGTGAGATTGAGCCGTGGAGGGTTCTCCGACTGAGTTGTGCTTTGAGCATCGTGATACCGATCTGTTTGATCGAGGACTATAGCCTGCAGGAGCCACTTGTGAGACAGTGATACTGATGAGATACTTGAGTTCGGTGGGGTCGCACCCCTCGAACCACGCCCCGGGTGCGTTGATGATTCCGAGCCTGATGAGGCTGCGATGATGATACCGAGCCTGACGAGGCTGCGATGATGCGCCTAGTTCATATACTAGAGGTCGCTTGATACCCCTGACCGTGCTACCATGGGGTCACTGTGTGAGATATCGAGTTTGTCCGTTTGGACACCCTGGTTGATACACCAGGGGGCGCAGGCTTGGCTCGACTGGACCCTGTGGGGCAGTCGCTGAGATTTGAGATTCACTGAGAGAGTGATGGCGTAGAATGTGTCATTGTAGAGTGTCTTGGGTAGTACTTGTGACATATTGCCAGCAGTGAGTGACTGCATACCATCATCCATAGTCTCTTCTTATTGAGCATAGTAGATAGAGGCATGATAGCTGTAGATTCTTTTCCAGCTTAGTTATATTATCATCAGTCTTTTCTCTATCTTATGCCTCTGGTAGACTTGGTGGGCAGACCGTGGTTCTTGGAGACGGTACCCACTGAGAACTACTGTAGGATGTAGTTCTCACACCCTCTGTCGGTGACAGGTTGCTGAGGCTTTCTTCCGTTCCTGCTGGGCTTGACTGGACGGACCGAGGACAGGGAGTCGCGTGATAGTTCCCTACCAGCATTGTTACTTTAGAGAGAGGTAGATGTACCATCCCGGATTGTGGGAGTTGGTTATGTTTCCTGTTTAGCTATCTCCCATTTGGATTCGTAGATGTTGTATAGGTGGACTTCTATTTGTATCATCTGATTTTGGGAGATAGGCTATGTGTTGTTGCAACCTTGTAGAGAAAAATTTTATAGTACAGCTTTTTATCCGCTCTGATATCTGTGTAGCTATAGTTTTGTCTTTTGCAGGCTAGACGCTTCTTTTGTACGGCAGTTTCCGTACAGATGGCGGATCTGTTAGCGAGCCCGGGTCGCAGTTTCGACCCCGGGGCGTGACATACAGAGTATGCTCTGGCGAGGGGTCTATCAATCTGAATTCCAGTTCCCCTCGAATTCTTTCGCCTAGTGTACTGCTTGGTTGTTGAGGAAGATTTCCTCAGCTTCTTGTTCTTCAAATACAACCTATCTTCTTTGTCAATAGCTTTTTGTGCTTGTTCACAAATCTCTTCCCAGTCTTCTTCATCTGATTCTGAATCATTTTGACAAACATTCTTTGTCTCTTCTTGATTTGAGTCATCTTGTTCTCTTTTTATAGAAGACGCACTAGGTCCTACCATTGCTACCAAAAGGAAGATTATCCAGGCGAACGCCATTGGTGCAAGTGCTTAATAGATTTAAAATCCTGTGAACAATAACTCAAGAACACATGAGAAATTGTTAAATTTCAAAGATTTGAAAAAATTGTACCCAAACAATCATAATCATGTAGAGAGACTAAGAATCAAATTAGTTTTGCAAAAGGACTTTTAAAAATAGATCAATTGCATGATTTTCGAAAATCCTTATTATATGCCCTAAAACCGAAATTTTTAGAAATCGAAGCCTAAAAATCCGTTAATCAGGAGAATACCTAGCATATAATCAAAACTAATCTACCCAGAGTTCTTATTTCAAAAGAAATTTGATCAAAAACCATCCACAAACGAAATCGATGCAAGAAATTCATCACGTTTGAGGAGGAAAAAGAAAAACGGTGAAAAACCGAGATTTTGATCAAAAAAAAACTTACTTGTATTCGAAGAACTTGAGTTTGGAAAGCTCCAAGGTGCAATAGTTCTAGAGAGAGAGGCTCTAGAGACTTGAGAACAAAAGATTAAGGTAAAAGAAATCAAAACCCTCTTGTTCTTAATAAAACCCTAGCCGTGATCCGGATCGGATCGAGATTTCGATCCGGATCGGCCAGCCGCAGGAAGAAGCCTGCGTTCGGGATCCGGATCATCTTGCCCGATCCGGATCGGCTCCAACTTTTTCTTCAGAAAAATTTCAGAGAAATTCAAGAAAAACCAGAAAAAGATTGTAAGCACAATCGTGTATCAACTTTAAACAAAAATCATCGTTTCATACAACAAGAATTAGATTATACCAAATCTATCAATAATATCCAAAAATGAAACGAGAATTTATAAAAATTAAATCCCTTAAAGTTGAACACCTTCAATTACATCTAACTTGATCTTATGAGTAATGCCTTTATCAAATCATCAGTTCGGTAAAGAAAATAAAATACAAAGATCAATAGATGTTTGAAATCCCAAATATGGTAGATAATTTATCTAGACAATCTATTGAAGAGAGTGGCTCTTTGAGCATCTTTCATTAAAAACCCACCTTATACCAACCTTGAAATTTGACGGAGTCAAGTATTTCAACATGCATTTTACTTAATCAAAAATTGAACAACCATGCTTGGTATACATGTGGTAGCTGCACACAATACTCGGACGACCGAGGTGGTAGCTCTTTCCTCCATGTGGTGGTAGTTTTCACACTCCTCATTGGGATGTAACTCTTTCCACATCTTTTGAGCATTTTACATTTCTTTGACTCCCCCTCAATTGGCTATCAATTATTTAAGATATAAAGTATTCAACCAAAAATTGATCTCGATTTCATACTCGACTAAGCAGTCAAATAAGATAATGACTATACCAAGAGATCATTGAGAGAGAAATTGACTTTGATCACTTAGAAGATGATTTAATTAACATAAATGATCATTGCAACAGTGAAATATTATGATGGCAAAAGCATAATAAATTTCTAAATGTGCGAAAAGATGCAATTAAAGTCAATTATGATCTATGCTCAATTAATGTCCTATGTACAAACATAGATAATGAACAAAACAAAACAAAAACAAAACCTATCCTAAGCAAAGGTTTCAAAAAGAAATTTATTTCAAGGAAAGCATTCCAATTGCTTTTCGCAAATGAATAAAACATTTTTGATCCAAAGGTTTTGTTAAAATGTCAGCTAATTGATCCTCAGTTGAAATATATGAAAGTTGAAGAGTATTTGACTCAACTAGCTCTCTAAGAAAATGATATCTAAGTTCAATATGTTTTGTTCTAGAGTGCAACACAGGGTTTTTAGAAATGTTAATTGCACTTGTGTTGTCACAAAGAATTGTTACCGAAGATGCTGAAATCCGGAAGTCGCTCAACACACTTTTCATCCAAATGAGTTGGGTTGAACAACTACCCGCTGAAATGTATTCCGCTTCGGCAGTCGAGAGTGCTATGCAATTCTGCTTTTTACTGTGCCATGCAACAAGGCAATGGCCAAGATAGAAGCATGCACCACTCGTGCTTTTCCGATCATCCACTGATCCTGCCCAATCGGCATCTGAGTATCCAACAATATCCAAACTAGTTCCCATAGGATACCAAATTCCGAAATTAATTGATCCTTTGATGTACCGGATGATCCTTTTCACCGCTTTCAGGTGAACCTCCTTTGGTGCTGATTGATATCTCGCGCAAATCCCAACACTAAAGGATATATCCGGGCGACTAGCCGTGAGGTAAAGTAGACTTCCAATCATACTTCGATACAGTTTCTCGTCTACATTCTCACTTTGTGATTCACTTCCAAGTCCCTTGTGGCTAGTTCCCATTGGAGTCGGAAAATCCTTCGAATTTTCTAAGTCAAACTTTTTAACCAACTCCATTGCATACTTGGATTGACTCAAGTGAATACCTTCATCATTTTGTTTAATTTGCAATCCAAGGAAATAAGTCAATTCGCCCATCATGGACATCTCAAATTCGCTTTCCATGGTCTCCGCGAATTTAGAAGCATCATTATCTCTTGTTGCGCCAAATACAATGTCATCGACATAGATTTGTGCTACAATGAAATTGCTTTGATAATGCTTCACAAAGAGAGTCCTGTCAGCTCCCCCTTGAGTATAGCCCTTTTCCAAAAGGTGCTTTGTCAACCTTTCGTACCATGCTCGCGGTGCTTGTTTCAGACCGTAAAGAGCCTTTTTCAAACGAAAAACATGGTTAGGTTGTTTATGGTCTACAAAACCTTTCGGTTGAGCCACATAAACTTCCTCATTTAAAAACCCATTTAGAAACGCGCTCTTAACGTCCATTTGAAATAATTTGATTTTAAAATGACAAGCAACAGCAAATAGTATACGAATGGACTCGAGTCTAGCTACAGGGGCGAATGTTTCATCAAAGTCTATACCTTCTACTTGAGAGTAGCCTTGAGCAACTAATCGTGCCTTGTTCCTGATGATAGTACCATCCTCATTTTTCTTGTTCTTGAAAATCCATTTGGTACCTATCACATTATGTTGCTTTGGAGGCTTCGTTAATTCCCAGACTTTGTTTCGCTCAAATTGATGGAGCTCTTCCTGCATTGCTTTAATCCAGTAGTCATCCTGAAGAGCTTCATCTATGTTCTTTGGTTCGATTAAAGATACGTAGCAAGCGAATCCACAAACCAACTGCCTCCGAGTTCTAACTCCTTCTTGTGGATCTCCAATAATATTCGATTCCGGATGATCCTTGGAGATTCGTAGCGTTTGTTGAAACGGAGTACTCGGAGGTATATGAGATGATTCCTGCACATCAGATAAACTTGAAGAACCATTAGATGCATCATTAATATTGGAAGTATTATTATGAGAAGATGCAATGGCAGGTGAATCATCATCTAGAGAGATATCGAGGGTAGATTTTCCAGATTCAAAGTGAAAAGCTTCATCTACTTTAACATTTATAGATTCTACGATCGTCTTAGATTCCAAGTTAAATACTCGATATGCTCTACTATTAGTAGAATACCCCAAGAATATCCCTTCGTCACTTCGAGAGTCAAACTTTCCAAGATTTTCACGGTCACGTAAAATGTAACACCGACTCCCGAAGATGCGAAAATATTTGATGTTGGGTTTTCTACCACACCATAGTTCATATGGTGTATTTAACGTTCCCGGGCGCAAATAAACTCGATTAATTACATAGATTGCAGTGTTCACAGCTTCAGCCCAAAAATGTAGCGGTAAATTCCGGCTGTGAAGCATAACACGTGCCATCTCTTGAACAACCCTGTTTTTGCGCTCGACAACACCATTCTGTTGAGGTGTATAGGGTGCAGAGAATTCATGCTTAATACCGTTTGAAGTGCAAAAGTCAATGAATTTAGAGTTAACGAATTCTCCACCTCTATCACTTCTAACACGAATGATCTTTTCATTCTTTTCAATCATAATACGAAGGCAAATCTCGAGAAAAGAATCAAAAGTATCAGCTTTCTCTTTTAAAAATGCTACCCAAGAATACCGAGAGAAATCATCAATCATCAAGAAAATATACCATTTACCTCCCAAAGATGGTTGACGAGTTGGCCAAAAGAAAGAAAAATAGTCTACATAAACTACACAACATTTAATCGTAGAACGATTAAAGACCAGGAAGGATTTCACCTTTGCATACCCAAACCTTTTGAGTTTTGGAGTATGTTGGCAATGGTTGAGAAATTTTCCTTGATGAAGACGTCTTGTATGATTGATCTTTTTCTTTTGTCATCGTCTTGTTTGAAGTACTACCAATGTTCTTTTCTTTTGAAAAGTCCTTCTTTGAATTCCGGGGAGTGAACTTATTGGTAGTAGTTGCAAGATGAGGTTGATTTGATCTTTGAGCTCCAATCTTGCAATTTCTTTCAATGTGCCCTGCAAAATTACAACGAAAACATACCTTTGTGCTTGACGATTCCGAAGAGGATGAAGTAGGCTTGTTGTCGTTGGTTGTCGTGAATTCCGGTGTCGGAGGAGGAGATACCGACTGAGGCACAAAGACTGTCCCAACTGAACTAAAATTGTCTTCAGTTCGATTGTATCCGAGGCCGAACTTGTTTGTTTGACCAAGACCAAGAAGTTTATCCAACTTACTCCTTCCAGAAGAAAATTGCTGTAAGTCATCCTTGAGTTGGAAAATGGTCTCTGTCATTTCCAATTTTTCCCGTCGGGCCTCGCCGTAGAGCTTCAAGAAGTAATTCGCTTTGTTCACCATATCTATATAATTCTTCTCGAGTTGCTCATTGGACTCTTGAAGGGAAACATTTGCTTTTATCAGATTATCCCTTTCCACTTCAAGATCGGTCGAGAGAGAAGTTACCCTTTTTACTTCTTCTTCGAGATCCTGCAATCTCCCTCTCAACCCCTTGTTTTGCTTAGCCGGTTTCTTTGAATCCCGTAAAGGTCTGTGGTAGGCTAGAGCAAAATCTTCACCTTCCGAATTATCCGATTCGTTGTCCGTTGCAATCTTTTCAACAGTGGAGTTGGACAATGACTCGGACGTATTTGCCATAAAGCACATGAAGGGTGAAGATGTGGACGCGTGGAATGCCGTGGTGCTCTTTTCTTCATCACTTGAAGACGACTCATTTGACGTTGAGTTGTCATCCCAAGTGACGACTTGCATCGCCTTCTTCTTTGCCGGATACTTGTTGGGACACTCCGTTGCAATGTGGCCGTAGCCTCGACATTTGAAGCATTGTAGTTGTCCCTCTGAACTTTTCTTATCCTTTGAGAAGTTCTCTTGCTTTCTTGACTTGTAACTTGAAGTACCCTTGCCTTTGTTCGACTTTCCGAAGGATGGAGATTTACTTGAATTACCCCTTCGAAAGTTGCGGCGAAACTTCCTTGTCAAGAGCGCGAGCTGCTTCTCAAATTCCTCCATAGAAAGGTTCTCGTCATCGTCTGAGGAGGATGTATCCGCATCTTCTTCCTTAGTTGTTTTCAACGCATAACCTGAAGACTTAGAAGAGGATGCTTTTCCAGAAGAATTGTTAGTAGTAAATGTCATTTCATATGTTTGTAATGAACCAACTAATTCTTCTACACGCATTTCGTCCGGGTGTTTAATAGTTTCAATGGCTGTAACCTTTGGGCGAAATCGTTCAGGAAGAGTTCTTAAGATCTTTCTTACAACCTTAAATTCTAGAATCTTCTCTCCCAGGTTAGCACATGAGTTTACGATGTCTTGCAATCGTGTATAGTAGTCCGTGAAAGATTTATTTTCTGCCATCAAGATAGAGTCAAACTTGCTCGTAAGCATTTGCAGTTTCTGAATCTTCACGAGGTTAGTTCCCTCATGTGTAACCTGAAGAACATCCCAGATTTCTTTCGCAGTCTCACATGCCGAGATACGAGAGAATTCAGTTTGAGATAAGGCATTAAAAATAGCATTAATTCCCTTGCCATTGTAAGAAGATGAATCTAACTCTTCCTTGGTCCATTTCGACCTAGGTTTTAAGGTGCGAACATCAGAGATAATTTCAGTTGGATTAGACCATCCTAATTCAATTGATTGCCACACCCTTTCGTCGATGGAAATTAAAAAAGCTTTCATCCGTACTTTCCAGTACGCATAATTTGTTCCATCAAAGAAAGGGGGTCGATTGATGTTTCCACCTTCAACCATTGTTTACAACCCTATTCCCTCTCTGATACCACTTGTTGGGTTATATGTAATATAGATCTAAATAGGGGAAAAAAACACCTAGAGGGGGGTGAATAGGTGTAAACGTATAAACACTCAAAAATCGTTACGATAAAAAACCCAATGCGGAAATAAAAATAACACGCAAGATTTTTACGTGGAAAACTCCATCACCGGAGTAAAAAACCACGGGACCGATAACACGGCGAAATCCACTAGAATTAAAACACGTACAAGGTGATTTACCGTACACACTTACGACTCAACCTTTTCCATACGCTCCTAGAGGATCTTCTCCGCTCGCTCCATGACGCTTCTCGAATCCACGATCTGCGCCCAACGCCGAATCCACGGCGTCCAACGTCGAATCCACGACGTCCGACCGAATCCACGGTCTTCACCCAATAGCACCCTTCGAATCCACGAACGTGCCTCGCTCCGAATCCACGAGAGCGGTTGAACCTTGAATCCACAAGGACACGCGAATCCACGCGCCGATTTTGGGGTAAATCGTTGTTTTTGGGTGGTGATGATCCGCCGAATACTTAGATCAAAGATAGATCGGAAATACCATCTAAGTATTCATTAGTTTGATTCAACTCAAGATATGAGTATGAAAACCTAGAATCAAACTAATCAATATAGATGAAGAAACATAGAGTATTATCTAATGATTTCCTTTCTTCTCTATATGTGGATCTAGGGCCGTATAAGATGATATTTGATTATGACGGCTCTATCTGCGTTAACCCTAGAAAAAGAGTCATACGGTCTATTTATAGGTTAGAAACATTTGGAAGGAGATAAGAATCAAAAACCTAACATTTCTGGAATTTTGACGGAGGGCGATCCGGATCGGATTTGGGCGATCCGGATTGCAGTAGCAAGAAAGACGGTTTCCAGAAAAACAATCGTTCGGGATCCGGATCGGAATGCCTGATCCGGATCGTTCATACAATTCAGAAAACTCAACGTTCGGGATTCGGATCGTGAGATGCTGCGATCCGGATTGAAGTAATGTATGAAACAACCACCTTCGGGATCCGGACTGCTGGCTCCGATCCGGATCCTGAACATGTCCGAACACCAGTTTTTGATTTTTATGCAATTAAAAGTTCTTCCAGGTGTTTCTACACTACAAGAAGTATTCGGATCACCAATAATCTTTAGTTAAACATACCTGATCCTTTTGAATTCTTCTTTCTTGAGATTGAGTTGAATGATCCAACCTTCTTCACCTTCAATCTTCAAGACTTGAACCTTTCACGAAACTACGCCAACTCAAATTCCGTAACAGCGCCTACCTACTGCCACACATCCACAAGAGGACGGGACTTACGTAGGGCATCCGTGACTGCCAAAACTGGCCCAGCCAGAGGGACTACATCCGTGGCTGCCTAAAAAAGGCCCAGCCAGAGGGACAGCATCGACAAGTCGCGATACAAAAGTAACAGGCCCACTCCGGACGGGGCACTCGAGGGGCGCGACCCCACCGAGGAAAAAGGTATCCGCGCACTCTGTCGAGCTCAAAGTGGCTCCTGCAGGCTATAGTTAAAATCCACGCTCACCCTCAGAACGGAAAGACCCAAGATACTCAACCCTCTCGCACGATGGTCGGAGTACTCTCGACGACTCAGCTTATCAGCTCTCACGAATCACGAGACACTAGCGAACTCATCCAACTCGTGGCACAAAGCACACCAGCTGGAGATACACCACAGCCGGGGTCGACCCACAACTCAGGGCTAACAAAACTGTTCGGACGACACTCCACGACCCGGGACCGCCGTCAACCCGAACGGTCTCCAACAACACTAGCACACATCTAAACTCAGATACCAGACTCCACTCAGCCCCCAGGCACGAGTGCAATAATAAAGGTATCTGACCGAATAAGCCCAATCAAATGAACCGATATAATACCCGGTACAGCCTGCTCTGTCATCAATCTCACGAACTCAGTATCTCCACTGTCCATCTGACCGGCACCCGTTGTAGAGTATCGGGACTTTGTAGAGCGCACCGACCTCGCAAGATGGCGTGATGCGGAGGAAATCGCCTCTAGCATGTTCCGTATGTATTTACAATTGAGTTCGGGTTGAGTCAGATGATGCGGAAGCCCCAGTTTGAAGCGGAGTTTTCCGGGCAGTGTGCACCGTAAGAGGACTGATTTTGTTAGAGCCTCGACTCCACTGTGTGTGCAGGAAAAATTGGGAAATACTTGGAACAGGTGTATTTTCATATTACAGCGGATTTCGGGAGGTTTCGGGCCGGTGCGGAGACCCCGAAGGCAAAAAGTGACTTGGAGTTGGCATAAAAAGGATTATTTAATTAATTTAGCCAATTGTAATTTGTTAGCCTGTAATGAATGAAAAGAATTAGTGGAATGAGATTTTTTTTCTGGTGGGGGCATTGTGGTCTTTTCTCCCCCTTATTAATTGCTGCCACCCACCACCTTAATTAGCTTCTTAATTAGCTGCCACCTCACTCCACCGCCTTCATCCTGCAAAAAAGAGGAAAAGCAAGAAAGCAGAGGATGAGAAGATTGTGAGAAAAGAAGAGAAAGGAGGAGATGAAGATGTAGAAAGAGAAGGAGAAAAGATGGAAACAGAGGGAATGAATGTAAGTTGTGTTGGTGTGGACCCTGTGGGAAGCCATGAGGAGCGAGCGGAGCACGCGTGCGTCGAGCCCCCAACAAGGTAAGTTCAGTTTTTTTTTTTAGAGACTGAGAGAGAAGAGAGAAGCTTGGTTTTTTCTTCTTTGGGTTTTGGAGTGGAGCTCGAGGTGGTGTTGGTGGTGTGTGTGTGCGTGGACTATTGTCCACGTGTGCTTGGAGTGCCGCAGGAGGGGAGCCGCGCGCGGCTGGCGCAGCCTGCTGCGCGGGCGCGCAAGGGCGCCGCGCGCAGCAGCTACGGGCGCTGCGTGCGCAGCAGGCAGGCGCGTAGCAGCGCCGCTGGCAGGTGGGCGCGCCGTTGGGCGCGCTGGCGGGCGCGCGCAGGGCGCTGCGCAGCACAGGACGCGCGCTGGGCACTGCTGGCGCCGCGCAGCGCAGGGTGGCCGCCGTGCGCTGCGGGCCAGGGCGCCGCGCGGCGGGCCTTGGCGCTGTGCGCCAGCAGCGGCTGGCTTGGGCGCCAGCAGCAGCAGCTGCAGCCGCGCGGCCAGCGGCAGCAGCAGCAGCGCGTCCAGCGGCAGCAGTAGCAGCGCGGCCGGCGGCAGCGGCGCGTGCGGCTGCTGCACGTGCAATCTCTCGGATCCTCACTGTCGTATTCCCACGACGTGGTACTGGGTCACACAGGCCTCTCCATCCATCAGATCCCGCAACTGCGCTACCACTCTAACTTTCTGTCTCACGGGCGGCACTCCTAAGGGAGTGCTATCGAAGTCGGCGCGGTTTCCTAAACCGCTTCAATCACCGTCTCAATCTCAATCTCACTAAACGGCGGCTTTAACAATAGCTCAAGTAGTCTCACACCCGGGATCACGCGGGCGATAAGGATATCCTTTAGTCTCGGTGCCGCCGCAGGCATCTCTTCTACAATCGCTAGCAAGCGATACGACCACGACTCAACCTCTGTCGTGGTCAAGCCTCCTCTATAAGCACACTCCTCCTGACCAGGTCCACAGAGGACCTTGTCCTCTCTCGACAATCCATATTAGCATAGCATGGGGTATCCAATCCCAATCCAACCTTATATCATTATCTCAGAGCTGATGTAGGACTAAAAACTCAATGGATCAAATCGAAAGTCCTAACTGCACTGGGCGGGGTTGGCAACACTCAACCATGTGCTAAACGTGATCTAGACCCTGATCCTCACGTGCACAAGCCAACCATCCTATCTCAGGCCCACGCGAAGCTACCCCTGCTCTAATAAAACACGCGCAAGCGGTGTCGGCATCAAACATGCTCCAACTCTGACAACCGTCAGCAGAACCACACCTGGTAAGACGTGATCCACTTTCCTGGCGTACTCTGATCAATAGCACAATCTCATTCACTGAATGCTGGTAGCTATCGCTCAATCTGTCTTGGCGTCACGGCTCCATCAGCCTGCCGGTAAGTCGGATGATCTTCTACATCCTGAAGGGGTAGGAGGGGTGCCGTCACCTGCAGCAATTCCAAGAGCACTAAACTGGGACACTCTGCCTGAAAAAACCCTAACTATCCACATAAAAGCATCGCCCCGATCGAAGGTTTCACTATGGCGATGAATGCGGCTCCCCACAAAGACATACTCATCCTGACACTACACTAGTGCCTCGACTGTCGAAACCTCCTGGTCTCCGTCTCCTCTGAGACTTAAGATCTTGTGATTGGTATCATAGCAACGTCGATCCACTCGACTATCCCAAAATCAGGCAATACTGGATGACTCTCTCTGGAGCTGGTCCCTCGTTCACCGTCCCTCTCGGACATGATCCCAAATCCTCGGTCAATCCATCGAGCATACATGATCGCTGCATCAAAAGTCGGCGCTCGCCGAGAATGCACAAGGTGATAGACATCTCGATGCAGTCCCCTCTCAAACATGATCAATCGTCTAAGCCTCACCCTGGGCGACATGGGCGCACTGCTCAACCATCACAGCAACTCGCGAACACACTCCTGAAGGGGTCAACTCCTCTGCTACAGGTATCTCAAATCCCCTTCCAGTTTCTGCTGTACACTGTCGGGAAGAAGGCCCTGAACAGCAAAGCACAAACTCGCTCCAAATCCTTAACTACTCTCTCGGTGGTCCATCAGGACGAACTTGTCGCCGCCAACTCTCGGCGTCCTTATCCAAAATGCATAACCAAGTGCACCCGATGCTTCTCTTGGATGAACAAATCCTCAAACACTTTCCAAAGCAGCAATCCAGTTCTCGGCCTCCCAAAGCTCCAACTCTACCCTGAAATCTGTAGGGGATGGAACTGGTGGATGTACAACTATCCATCAGCAATCTCTCGCTGCTCCCGCACTACTCACAGTGCAAACTGGGTCGAAATCGACGATGTCGCGGCTGGAGGTACTACTGGCGATACCTCAATCGATGCTCTCAGCTCAACATACGCACCACGCGCTCTATGTTCTTTTCCTGGCGCCTCATCGCCTCAAACCTCTGGGCTACCAGGGCCCGAAACTCTCAAATCCATTCTGCTCTGTCCACTCAGTTTCCCGCTGTTCGGGCTCCTCCTCCAAGGTCAAATAGGCCCTCGCCGCTGTACGGCGTCTCGGAAGCATCGAAACCACTGCAACATAACAAACATTAGGACCCAAACTCTCTCGACCCAATCAAGCGAAAGTCTATAACATGTTATCCTTACTAAAACATTATGTTGTCTGCAGCCAACATAATCTCTTTAGAGAATGAACATGTAAAATTACTCACCCCTATCCCCTGGGGGATTTACAGACTCAATCAGGACTCTCGCTTAAGTCTCGTCTCTCACGACAGTCATCCTAATGTCCAACCAATAGCCTAGGGTCTCAAAGTCCTCAATGACCTATACACCTAGGCTCTGATACCACCTAAATCTGTCACGCCCCGCGGTCGAAACTGCGACCCGGGTTCGCCAACAGATCCGCCGCCTGCACTGGATTTCCCGCACAGACGAAGCGTCTAACCTGCAAAGAAGAGTGCTACAACTATACAAGTATCAGAGCTGAAAATAAACTATACAAGAGAAGTAAAACTGAACTGCTGAAATGACTAAAAGATACAATCCCAAAATACAAAGTCCAGGTACATGATCCAAATACAACACCACTCTCTCAACATAAAAACAACACCCTGACCAGTACAAAAGTGGAACCAAAAAAATACAGGTAACTCTATCTCTGACTTACAGACCCGGGTAGGAACTAGTTGGCCATGCCCTTATCTCGGTCTAAAGACTCCGCATGAGCTGAACCCTGAACGGCCGCCTAGGAACACCTGTCACCACAGCGGGTGTGAGAACTACTGCAAAAGGTAGTTCTCAGTGGGTACCTGTGACGCCCCACTTCCCAGGGGGTCACCCATCCTAGAACTACTCTAGCTCTAGCACGCTTAACTCTCATAACCTCTTGGATCCTGCTACCATCCAAAATGCTATAGCCGGGTTAAGAGATTTAGTCCTATGATATCATTTATATATAGGACTAATCCAAATTCTGGGGGTGTCACATTCTTCCCCCCTTTAAGCCCTGACGTCCACGTCAGGCTCAAGCACACTCACAAGCACCAGGCGATGTGAGACTCGTCTCGCTAGCCTTAGACGACCTTGTGGGGAGCTGCACTCCACCCACAACGGTCATTAGCCGGGGTGCCTCGCTCTACCCGCTATATAACCCTAGCTCAGCCGAGACTCATCTCACATTTCCGGCTGGTGAATGTCTCTGATACCAACTGTGACGCCCCACTTCCCAGGGGGTCACCCATCCTAGAACTACTCTAGCTCTAGCATGCTTAACTCTCATAACCTCTTGGATCCTGCTACCATCCAAAATGCTATAGCCGGGTTAAGAGATTTAGTCCTATGATATCATTTATATATAGGACTAATCCAAATTCTGGGGGTGTCACAGTACCGTCCCCAAAGTCTACGGTATGCCCACTAAGTCTACCGGAGGCAACCGGATAGATAGATGGATAAATAAATAAAGTGCACTAAAATAAACTACACTACATGCCTCAATATGATGCTCAAAGGAAAAACCATCTAAGAATAGATATGCAACCACCCGCTCACATCACCCAATCTCAATGACTGCTACATAGGGTCCAGTCAAGCCTGCGCCAAACCTACTGCCACTAGCCCCCAAGGGACTTGGACTTACATAGGGAGTCCCACACGGACTATCGCAATCTCTCGCAAGCGAACACTAGTGTATCAACTAGCCGCATCATCACACGCATCCGGAGCGTAACTCTAGGGGAGCGACCCCTCCGAGCTAAAAATATATCACAACTGTCTCATAAGAGGCACATGCAGGCTACAGTCCACGATCAAACAGATCGGAAAAACTCGAATAACGAGACTCATCTCGTGTCTAGGTCGGAGAAACCTCCACGACTCAATCTGATAAGCCCTCACCAACCCCCAAGACACTAGTAAGAACCATGCATAAATCAAATAAAAACCCCTCGGCCCCCAGGCACGAGGTCATAGCACCCCGGGACTTTGTCAACTCCCAATAAAGATCCTCATGTTGAAAGAATGCCAATTTTTCTTAAAAACAGGTTTAGGATTTTTAAAACATTCCCGGTGCCAAAGCAACGCTCTCTAACCATGCATACTAGTGTCCTACAGTACCAGGAGTATACTAAAAATAATCTGGGATTTTAAAGAAATTTCTGAAATTTTTTAGGCAACTATCAGATTTACCAACAGTAAAAATACTACACTAGACATGCTCAAAATGCCTATAGAAGCATTGGAAGGCATTCCATATAATTTGGAAGAATTTTTAACCCACCTAGAAAGCTTTCCGTAGGCAAGCCGAAGTCGGGGTCGCGCGCCGAATCCACAATCTGACGAAAAATCTAATTTGCGCCTCGCGCGCGCGCGCACTGTCGCGCACCCCGAAAAATCCTGGGAAGCTCTTGCAACAATCCCCAAGCCTCAACAATCTCCCTGCGCAACCTAGCATCAACTCAGCCAACCCATTTCACCAGCACGTGCATGAAAGCATGCATGCTGTTTGCGGCTTTGCGCAGTAACCAGCCCAAAAACAGCACGAGCTGTTTCCAACAGCTTGGAAAAGAGAGAAAACATGCAATTCAACTCCAATCCATTCCAAATCCATAAAATAAATCCACAAATCCAACAAGTAAAATATTTCCTAACTTACCTTGTATTAAGCTCGATGCGCGCGCGGCTCCACGGACTCCAAGCAGCAGAATATGCCAACAAGCCAACTTCCAACTCACTCACTTCCTCTCCTTCACTTCCTTGCAATCTTCCTTTCTTTTCTGTCCTTAGGTTAAGGTGGAGAAGAAGCAGGTGAAAGACACGTATAAATAGACCAAGTGTAGGGTTAAAGCAACAAGAATATGAATTTACCTTAATACCCTTCATAAAAATCAAGCCTGATGCAAAAAACTTCCCTCAGCACACGGGGTACCGGAACACCCATGTTTGTTCCGGTACCAGAGCCCGTGTTCCGGAACACAGCTGCTGGTTCCAGAACTGAAGGGTGAGTTCCGGAACCAGGGTCCTTGTTCCGGAACTCAGGAGGGCAAAGGCCCTCAGCCGCACTGCCAACCTCCAGAAAGTGATAATTTCGCGCCGCCGACTCACTTCTCGCCCCGGAAGCTTCCGCCACAGTCTGAAACCACATGAACCACGCTGTAAACATAAAATACACATGCTCCAAGAATTTTCAGATTTTTCTGTGAACAATTGCGGAATCGGTGCTCAATGCAAAACCTGTTCTCTACACCGCGCGCCCGCGCGACACCCTCTGATGGTCTCTCCTCCACTCTTGGATAGTATGCTCATCATCTCCATCAAAAAAAACCCATCAACAAAGCCAACCAAAGCTTTCTCTCTCTCTCACTAGAAAAATAGTACATCTTCACTTCAACAATTTCTTCGCGCACGCTCCACTCGGCACCCATTGGCTACTAGCAAAAGATCCGCGCCGTCAAGACGATCAAAATCCTTTTTTCCCACACCTCAATTCTTCTTCTTCTTCTCCTCCTTCTATTTCTTCTCATTCCTCTGTTTGAGGAAAAATCCTCTGTTCTTGTTTTGGAGGAGACGATGACATGGCTTGGTGCTAATTAGTGCTAATTTGAGGTCCTTGGTGCATGGTGCATGGTGCGTGGTGAACAAGAAACCCAACACTCTCTCCAAACACCAACACCAACACTAATTCTATACACCCTCTTAATTCCTTTTTCTTTCTTACTCTTTCTTTCTCTAATTTCCCTCTCTCACACAATATAACCAACTTATTTAATTAATTAATTAATCAATCTTAAGCCACCCCAACTCACTTTTTGCCCTCGGAGCCTCCGCATCAGTCCGGAACTTCCCGAACTTCACTGTAAACTGAAAATACACATGTTCCAAATCTTTTCCAATTTTTTTTGCATACAACAGTGGAGTCGAGGCTCTAACAAACCAGTCCTCTAACGGTGCACAAAGCTCGGAAAACTCCGATTCAAGCTGGGGCTTCCGCGTCGACCCGAGTCAACCCGAAATCATCTGCAAACAAATATGGAACACATCCGAGGCGATTTCTCCGCACCACACCATCTTGCAAGGTCTGTACACTCCGCCAAGTCCCGGTACTCTACAACATCAATCTTCGTCGGGTCCACTGCCACTCCTGGGGCTGACACTATATGTGTCACGCCCCGGGGTCCAAACTGCGACCCGGGCTCGCAAACAGATCCGCCGCCTATACAAAGCCCCGCATAGGCGAAGCGTCCAACCTGCAAGAAAAGGTGCTACAGCTAACAGATATCAGAGCTATAATAAAAATCTGTTGTAAAACTAAAATCAACCACTATACAACTGGAAGTAATACAACAATATCCATCTCCCATAAAAGATAATCATACAAGTCCTCAGATACAATAATCCAAAACTCAACTGGGAGGTAAACCGGAATAAAGCATCAGTGTACAGGCTCTCAATACATATCATATCCTCACTACAATAATCTCTCATAAGCATAAATAAAACTAATCTACAGACTGTACTATAAATCTCCAATGTGGGGGTACAGCTACTCTCCAAAGACAGGTAGGGATCTAGCTCGCGACTCCCTCGCCTCGAACAGCAATAGCAGAATCAGCATCTACCACAGATGACTCTGCAAAACAAAGGAGAGAAAAGAAAAAGGAGGGGGAGAACCCCCAATGGGTGTGAGAACTACATCAACACGTAGTTCTCAGTGGGTACCGCCACCAAGCCCGATGGTCTGTCCAATAAGTCTACTAGAGGCATAAGATTACAATGCAGTAAAAACTGAACAAGGAAAGCTGGAGGTACTCTACAGCTACCATGCCTCTTTCTAAATACTCAATGGGTGGTACAGATGAAAATATATGCAACTACTCGCACCCAAGGTGCTCAATCGACCCAATCGAACTGACTGCCTCATAGGGTCCAGTCAAGCCTGCGCCTACCTACTGCCACACATCCACAAGAGGACGGGACTTACGTAGGGCATCCATGACTGCCAAAACTGGCCTAGCCAGAGGGACTACATCCGTGGCTGCCTAAAAAAGGCCCAGCCAGAGGGATAGCATCGACAAGTCGCGATACAAAAGTAACATGCCCACTCCGGACGGGGCACTCGAGGGGCGCGACCCCACCGAGGAAAAAGGTATCCGCGCACTCTGTCAAGCTCAAAGTGGCTCCTGCAGGCTATAGTTAAAATCCACGCTCACCCTCAGAACGGAAAGACCCAAGATCCTCAACCCTCTCGCACGACGGTCGGAGTACTCTCGACGACTCAGCCTATCAGCTCTCACGAATCTCGAGACACTAGTGAACTCATCCAACTCGTGGCACAAAGCACACCAGCTGGAGATACACCACAGCCGGGGTCGACCCACAACTCAGGGCTAACAAAACTGGTCGGACGACACTCCACGACCCGGGACCGCCGTCAACCCGAACGGTTCCCAACAACACTAGCACACATCTAAACTCAGATACCAGACTCCACTCAGCCCCCAGGCACGAGTGCAATAATAAAGGTATCTGACCGAATAAGCCCAATCAAATGAACCGATATAATACCCGGTACAGCTTGCTCTGTCATCAATCTCACGAACTCAGTATCTCCACTGTCCAACTGTCCGGCACCCGTTGTAGAGTATCAGGACTTTGTAGAGCGCACTGACCTCGCAAGATGACGTGATGCGGAGGAAATCGCCTCTAGCGTGTTCCGTATGTATTTACAATTGAGTTCGGGTTGAGTCAGATGATGCGGAAGCCCCCAGCTTGAAGCGGAGTTTTCCGGGCAGTGTGCACCGTAAGAGGACTGATTTTGTTAGAGCCTCGACTCCACTGTGTGTGCAGGAAAAATTGGGAAATACTTGGAACAGGTGTATTTTCATATTACAGCGGAGTTCGGGAGGTTTCGGGCCGGTACGGAGACCCCGAAGGCAAAAAGTGACTTGGAGTTGGCTTAAAAAGGATTATTTAATTAATTTAGCTAATTGTAATTTGTTAGCCTGTAATGAATAAAAAGAATTAGTGGAATGAGATTTTTTTTCTGGTGGGGGCATTGTGGTCTTTTCTCCCCCTTATTAATTGCTGCCACCCACCACCTTAATTAGCTGCCACCTCACTCCACCGCCTTCATCCTGCAAAAAAGAGGAAAAGAAAGAAAGCAGAGGATGAGAAGATTGTGAGAAAAGAAGAGAAAGGAGGAGATGAAGATGTAGAAAGAGAAGGAGAAAAGATGGAAAGAGAGGGAATGAATGTAAGTTGTGTTGGTGTGGACCCTGTGGGAAGCCATGAGGAGCGAGCGGAGCACGCGTGCGTCGAGCCCCCAACAAGGTAAGTTCAGTTTTTTTTTTTAGAGACTGAGAGAGAAGAGAGAAGCTTGGTTTTTTCTTCTTTGGGTTTTGGAGTGGAGCTCGAGGTGGTGTTGGTGGTGTGTGTGTGCGTGGACTGTTGTCCACGTGTGCTTGGAGTGCCGCAGGAGGGGAGCCGCGCGCGGCTGGCGCAGCCTGCTGCGCGGGCGCGCAAGGGCGGCGCGCGCAGCAGCTACGGGCGCTGCTTGCGCAGCAGGCAGGCGCGTAGCAGCGCCGCTGGCAGGTGGGCGCGCGGGTGGGCGCGCTGGCGGGCGCGCGCAGGGCGCTGCGCAGCACAGGACGCGCGCTGGGCGCTGCTGGCGCCGCGCAGCGCGATAGGGCGCCGCGCAGCGCAGGGTGGCCACCGCGCGCTGTAGGCCAGGGCGCCGTGCGGCGGGCCCTGGCGCCGTGCGCCAGCAGCGGCTGGCTTGGGCGGCAGCGGCAGCAGCTGCAGCCGCCCGGCCAGCGGTAGCAGCAACAGCGTGTCCAGCGGCAGCAGTAGCAGCGCGGCCGGCGGCAGCAGCGCGTGCGGCTGCTGCAAGTGGTCGGCGAGCGCGCGGCAAGGGCTGGGTTGTTTTACCCAGTGTGTGTGTGTGTGTTTGTGTTTTGGCCAATCCTGATGGGTTTTATTCTATTTTTTTTTTCCTTTATCTTGTGAGAGCAGATTGTGCCGTTGCCGGTTGGGGTTGATTTTCGCCGCGCGGAGCCGAGGGTGTTGCCCACTTGCTTGCGAGTGCTGTTTGAGGACCTTGGAGTGAGTTAGATTACCGCAGGATTAAGGAGGACTTGATAGTATTATGTGGGCATTTATTGATTAGTGTGCAGATATTATGTGGACTTGTAGTATGCTGTGGACACTTGTTTAGTGCAGTTTTGGGTGCGGCTTGGCCGGTTTTGTTTGCCTTCGCCGCGCGGAGCCGATGGAGCTTGTCTACTTGTGCATGTGCTGTGAGTTGGCCGTGGGTGAGCCGGATGAATGCTTTTTTTTTTTGTTGTGAGGACTCGAGTGGATTTATTTGAGCTTCCGGTGGATTTTTTCGTGATTCGCGACTCGATTTTCGAGGTTTCGTCAGTTTTTTGGATCTGGCGCTTCACCGATTTTAGCGATTGCGTGCGGAAAACGTTCCAGGTGGGTTGGAATTTCTCCAAAATATGTGGAATGCCCTTTAATGCTCCTGAATGCAATTTGATCATATTTATCATGCTATTTTCACTAATTTTAAATCTGATAGTTGCTTGGAATTTTCTGTAAAATTTATGGATCATTTTTAGCATACTCCTGATACTTCATGACACTAGATTTCATCTTTTGTTGGCATCATAATTGTCACGCCTCGGGGTCGAAACTGCGACCCGGGCTCGCCAACAGATCCGCCACCTATGCCAACCTGCATAGGCGAAGCGTCCTTCCTGCAAGAAAAGAACTACAGCTAAACAAAATATCAGAGCTATAAATAAAAGATCTGCTGTATAACTAAAAATCAATCACTGTACAACAAGAAATAATACAATAAGTCAGTCTCCCAAAAATAATAATCATACAATATCCTCATGTACAAGCTCTGGACTCAACCGGAAGGTAACTCCAATAAATACAACGGTGTACAGTCTCACGGTACATAATGTCCTCACTACATCAGTCTCTCAAAAGAGGAAAAAGTAAAACAACTAATCTGCTGTAGATCTCCTCTGAAGGGGTACCGCTACTCTCCAACGACGGGTAGGGATCTATCTCGCAACGCTCTCGCCTCGATCAACAATCGCAGAATCAGCAACATCCGCTAGGACTCTGCAAAATAGAGGAGAGGAAAGAAAATGAGAGGGGAAAACCCCCAGAGGGTGTGAGAACTACACCAAAAAGGGAGTTCTCAGTGGGTACCACCGCCAGACCCGACGGTCTGCACACTAAGTCCTCAAAATACAAAAGCTAACCAAAACCGTAAAGACTGAAAAAGAAGGAAGCTGGAGACTCTCAACAGCTATCCAGCCTCTATGCCTGCTGAGCCTGCCTATGCCTGCCATGCCTGCCTATGCCTGCCTATGCCTGCCATGCCTGCCATGCCTGCCTATGCTTGCAATGCCTGCCATGCCTGCCATGCCTGCCTATGCCTGCCTATGCCTGCTATGCCTGCCATGCCTGCCTGCGCCTGCCTATGCCTGCCATGCCTGCCATGCCTGCCTATGCCTGCTATGCCTGTCATGCCTGCCTGTGCCTGCCTATGCCTGCCATGCCTGCCATGCCTGCCTGCGCCTGCCTATGCCTGCCATGCCTGCCATGCCTGTCATGCCTGCCTATGCCTGCCTATGCCTGCTATGCCTGCCATGCCTGCCTGTGCCTGCCTATGCCTGCCATGCCTGCCTATGCCTGCCATGCCTGCCATGCCTGCCAAATCGGGTATGCCAGCCTACGCATAACACCGATAGGGGATGGGAGTCTCAAGGACTCGAAGTCTGAAAATCGCACACTCCGGAGTGGCACTCGAGGGGAGCGACCCACACGAGTAAAGTGCCTTAGTAACAAGTATCGTAAATCAGCAGGACTGGATCATGACTCTGATCAAAGTGGGAAAGCCCAACCACTAAAGAAAGCCTCGGTCCTCAATCGGATGCAAAAATACTCAAATAGTGGAAAACTCTGTCCACTAGAGAAATCAGATACTCAATCTGGTGCATAAATAAATGTCCGGTCAACCGCCCAATATCCGCGGTGGCTGCAAAGCCCCACAACTAATCCAACCTGTCCCAGACACCAAGTCCCGACTACACTACCCAGAACCCCTGCTCGAACCTGAGCAACACAGACCACCTGACTAACAAAGAAGGAGAAAAGGAATACATGGTTTCTTCTAAGTCAAGTTCCAAAAGTAGTGTAGCAGTAAAAGATGGCCTAACTACATGTCCATGCAAGCATGTTTTGTCCTAAAAAACAATAAAAGTGGGTGAAACATATATTAGTAAAGCATGCTGAAATATTCCTACTATGGTATACCAATCTCACCCAAGTAGGTCATTCCTTGCTTACCTCTCGCTCATATCGGTTGTACAACAATATGCCTTTTTATCAATCATAGAGGGGTGATATCCCCACATGTGCACTTGCATTCACCATGATATAAAACCTTATACAGTTACCAAAATTAAGCTTACCCACCTGAAGTGCTCAATCCAAGGCAAACCTGGGGTCAGCGAAGAGTGTAGACGCTCTCAGTCCAAAATCTGCTAAAACGGCTCCCTCGGTATAAGTTGCGCGAGCCTCGACTCCAAACAGCTGAAAACACCCAGAATTCACTATCTCCAATTTTCCCCAGTTCCAACAGGTTCAGAAACGGTCGCTAACCTTCCTGGGTACAACAATAAGGTTCAAGATTACATTTTTATTCCAAAATATCCAAGTACGTACAATTCTGTTGGAACAGTCCCAAAGATGCGGATTTTTCACCTGCAGTAAGAACCCAGAAAAATCCAACAAAAATAGTATCGCGTTCCTCGCGTCGATACCTTCGAAACGAGTACCTGTACGCCAAATTCTGAGCCCCGTAGGCCGAGTTACAAATTCCACAACACAGGGCGCTCACAAACACACAACCATACATCTGTATTGTCCCGCCCCCGGGGGTTTTTGAGTCTATCAAAGCGGAAAATTGCGTGTATTATTTTTTTTTTTCTTCTTAACAAGGTAACTTAAACCTCCTCCCCGGCGCGTGCTAGACCGCCACATACACAAATTCTCTCTGCCCACGGACAGAGTCTCCTTTGTATATGCACGGCGTCTCATTTACAACAACATACCTCAACCATCAACCATACAATAGACATACATCGTCAAACAGAGTACAATAGTTTAACTAATGTTTAAGAAGACTGGTGTCCACTCGACACCTTGTTGTTTTATTTTCAAGCGGAATATTAAAGCGGCATCAGTGTTTAGAAAGGATAAAACCAACGGTTGCAAGACCCGTGCCCACACGGCACTTCGTTTTGAGAAAACGTTTTCGAAATCATTTGGTTCGTCATGAAAACGTGCCGCATACGAAAACATCACTAAAAACATCAAAGCATAAAAGTACACCTCATCCACAGCGCTACGTATTACATGTCCACGGCTAATACGATCCACAAGCAAATTAACTAAAAGAAGCATAAGGGAAATGAGATAATAAACCCAAGTATCTGACTACGGTCCTCGCGACGCAGTCTCACCGCCCTCCCGGCTAACGCACCTCGTAACACCTATCACGGAGTGGGTAATGTCAGTGACAAACAAAGTAGATGTCTAATAACAATAAGGAATAAGGAGCAAACCGAAAACAGCGGAACCTTTCGCTAAAACCCTGCACATAATTAAGCTGGGCCGCAACCCCAGATTTATCAATTAAGTTGGGCACCAACCCCAGAGTCCCTGTCGGGGAGACTAAAGTCTCCCCTCGTGCGCAAACACCTCTTTGATGCTTTTAACCTCTTCACGGTGCTGGTGTGCTATTTTCAGCGGGCGCGAAGAGGTCCTCACGGCACCCACCCCTTTGTGAGGTACACGGGTCAAAAGAGACCACTTCTCCGGAAAAGTACACCCATGCGGAGGCCAATCCGCCTATGTACGTGCAGCATCCGAAACGGATTTGCCGAGATCGGCGTGTAGTGAGCACCGCGACCGTAGCCGCTTCAATTGTTAGATAAAATACAATTATGCGAAAGGTTAAACTGTCCATCTACTTTGTTAGATAAATTAAGAGCACTTTAATGACGATAGATGCACTTACTGCACTTGTTGCACTTATCGCAACCGTACCCACCTATTTGAAGAGAAATCGGAACACCTGAATCCTTCGCGCACCCCCGCTGCGCACTTGGACCTAAAGAAAAGTCCTCAAGGATAACTATAGTCAAAAACGTGTACTAACATCCGAAAACAAAAGACCCAATTTACTCTTTTCGACGGAAAAGTCCAACACCGTCCGGGTTGACGAAAACGGGAATCCCGCGCCGCCGTCGTCGTCCGCCGGAGCCCCGCGCGGTTCGGAACCGCGCGGCGTGTCCCCGCGGCGACGCCCACGCGGCGCGGTGCCTCGCGCGGGTGTTGCCCGTGCGGCGGCCGCGCGGTGCCCGCGCGGGTGTGGCCCCGCACAGCGCCCGCGTGGTTGCGGGTCCGCGCGGGTGCCGCCCGCGCGGCAGCCGCGCGGCGCCCGCGCGGTGCCTGCGCGGTTGCGGGTCCGCGCGGTGCCCGCACGGTTGCGGGTCCGCGCGGGTGCCGCCCGCGCGGCAGCCGCGCGGCGCCCGCGCGGTGCCCGCACGGTTGCGGGTCCGCGCGGGTGCCGCCCGCGCGGTGCCCGCACGGTTGCGGGTCCGCGCGGGTGCTGTGACGCCCCACTTCCCAGGGGGTCACCCATCCTAGAACTACTCTAGCTCTAGCACGCTTAACTCTCATGTTCCTCTTGGATCTTGCTACCATCCAAAATGCTATAGCCGGGTTAGAGATTTAGTCCTATTATATCATTTTATATAGAGGACTAATCCAAATTCCGGGGGTGTTACATTCTTCCCCCCTTTAAGCCATGACGTCCACGTCAGGCTCAAGCACACTCACAAGCACCAGGCGATGTGAGACTCGTCTCGCTAGCCTTAGCCGACCTTGTGAGGAGCTGCACTCCACTCACAACGGTCATTAGCCGGGGAGCCTCGCTCTACCCGCTATATAACCCTGGCTCAGCCGAGACTCATCTCACATTTCCGGCTGGTGAATGGCTCTGATACCAACTGTGTAGCTGTAGTTTTGTCTTTTGCAGGCTAGACGCTTCGTCTGTACGGCAGTTTCCGTACAGATGGCGGATCTGTTAGCGAGCCCGGGTTGCAGTTTCGACCCCGGGGCGTGACAGATTAGAGTGGTATCAGAGCCTAGGATATAGGTCATTGAGGACTTAGAAACCCTAGGCTTGTGGTTGGACATTAGGATGACTACGTGAGAGTCGTGACTTTTAGCGAGAGTCCAGATTGAGTTTTTACCTCTCCCTCGGGTTGGGATGAGTGATTTGATATGTTATTCTCTCAAAGTGATTATGTTGGCTGCAGACAACATAATACTTTATGAAGGATAACAAATTTTAGACTCTCGCTGGATTGGGTCGTATGGTTGTTGTGTCCTGATGTTCGCTTTTGTTTCAGTTACTTGCGATGCCGCCGAGACGTCGTGCAGCGACGAGCGGGCGTTTGACCTCAGCTGAGGAGCCCGGACGGCGGGCTGCCGAGCAGGCTAGGCAGGGTGAGGTACAGGATCTGCGGGCTCAGGTGGCCCAGATGTCGGAGGCGTTGCGGCGCCAGGAGAAGAACATGGAGCGTGTGTTGCGCATGTTTGTGCTGAGAGCATCTCCCGGGGTATCGCCAGTAGTACTCCAGCCGCGACATTGTCGATTTCGACCCTGGTCGCACCACTGATGGTGCAGGAGCAGCGAGAGGTTGCCCACCGATTATTCTACTTCATCCAGTCCCATCCCCTGCAGATTTTGGGTTTTAAGTTGGGGGTCTTGGGAGGCCGAGAACTGGACCGCTGCTATGGAAAAGCTGTTCAAGGATTGTTCATCCAGGAGAAGCATCAGGGCGCTTGATCTTGCGCCTTTCGTTTGGGACGCCGAGAGTTGGTGGCGTCGGGTTCGTCCTGTTGGACCACCGAGAGCGAGTTTCCGCGATGGTTGAGCAGTGGGCCCCTTGTCACCCAGGTTGAGGCTTCGGGGTTGTTTATGTTGAGAGGGGACTGCACCTGGATATCTATCTCATTGTGTATTCTCGGCGAGTGCCGACCGTAGATGCAGCGTTTGGGCATGTGCGATGGATTGACCGAGGATCACTGATCACGTCCAGGAGGGACGGAGATCGAGGGACCAGCTCCAGAGAGAGAGTCTTCCAGTATTGCCTGATTTCGGGATAGTGGAGTGGATCGAGGTTGCCATGGTGCCAGCCTCAGGATCATGTGTCTCAGAGGAGACAGAGGCCTGGAGGTTCTCGGCAGTCGAGGCGCCAGGATACTGGATTGGAGACCGAGTTAGTGGTCGACTTGGTTATGGAACCGTGCAGCCGAGGCTGTGCCCGGTTAGTGTTCAGAACCCGGTAGGGGCTCTTTGAGCTTGCCTTGCGGTCAAGTGGAGTGACTGAGGCCTGCGATTGATAGTATTTGAAGAATCGAGCTCTCCAGCTGTGTTTGAACGGGTTAGCAGCCGGACCCGTCGTGGACATTTGGATTTGTTTCCGAAGTGGCATAGAGCTTCAAGATCACTGGAGGATTGTGCAACAACTCCTAAGAGGGGAGATGTTGGTTGCCTCGTCGAGAGATGTACCTGCGGAACTTAATTGTTTTGGTTGCTAAGGAGCAACGGAGGAGTTGTGCTTTTTGGAGACTTCGATTTTTGGAAGCCACCAGCCGCAGAGGTTTATGTTTATGGACTTGAGTTTACGCGGGGAGTTTGGACCGTGATTTCCGTCTGATAGGAAGAGGTGTAATTGAATCCTCGCACTCTATCGGCTTTTCTTCGTTGGAGTCGAACAAGGATTTGAGCTATTAGAAGCAACCGAAGAAATTCTTGCTTGTGAAGTTATGGAATTTACGGTTGGTTTTACCCGGTGAAGGTTCGGTGGTGCCAGTATGTTGAGTTAGAGCGACCACCTGAGAGCCAAGAGGATGAGTTTGGGTCGCCGATTGGTGGGCGCCAGGTCAGCGGATCGCTTGGTACTGGGTATGACTTCCTTTCCTAGTGGTTGAGATCAGAGTTTCACACCCCTACATGGCTGAGTTGGTGGACTGTGGTTTTGGGTTGCGGCCACAGCAGGGACAACTTCAACATCTCTCTCTCCTTGTTTTCCCGTTTTATCACCGAAAATAGCGGGCGGAGCGAAAAATTTTGAAGGACTACTCCAGAGATGGAGGCGATGCTGGAACCTGTTCTTGTTTTGATCGGGGCGAAGGCATCGGTCCTTTGGAAATTTTGGACTTTTCGCTATTTTCGGCTGCTTTTCAATTGAGAGAGAGTTGGAGTTGATGCTATTCTTGATGTGGGTTTCTTGTGGTAGGGTGTGTGTTTTGGTTTCGAGGACGAAACCTTTTGAAGGAGGGGAGAATGTAGAGTACTGGGACTTTGGATAGCGCGCCGACCACACAGATGGCTTGGAGCAGAGAATTGCCTTGGGCATGTTGCATTTGAGTTTACAGTGGATGCCGGGTTGATTCGGATCAACGCGGAAGCTCCAGCTCGATTCGGGGTTTTTCCGGGCTTTGTAGGCCGATTGAGGATGAGATTGGAAATTTCCGACTTCACCGTGGAGCGCCGGAAATTCAGGAACACTAGGAACAGGTGTACTTTCAGATTACAGCGAAGTTCGGGAGGTTCCGGACTGACGCGGAGGACCCGGAGTCGAAAAGTGAGTCGGAACTGGCAATTTTGGAGCCGGTAATTGATTTGAGCACCCCGACTCAACGGACGAGCTTTTTGAAGAGAAAAAGCTGTGGACACGTGTACTTTCGATTTACAGCGAGGTTCGGGAGGTTCCGGACTGACGCGGAGGACCCGGAGTCAAAAAGTGAGTCGGAACTGGCAATTTTGGAGCCGGTAATTGATTTGAGCACCCCGACTCAACGGACGAGCTTTTTGAAGAGAAAAAGCTGTGGACACGTGTACTTTCGATTTACAGCGAGGTTCGGGAGGTTCCGGACTGACGCGGAGGACCCGGAGTCAAAAAGTGAGTTGGAACTGGCAATTTTGGAGCCGGTAGTTGATTTGAGCACCCCGCCTCAAATGATCAGCTTTTTGAAAAGAAAAAGCTGTGAGCGCGTGTATTTTCGATTTACAGCGGAGTTCGGGAGGTTCCGGGCAGCGGCGGAGGGCCCGAAGGCAAAAAGTGAGTTGGAGTTGGAGTTTTTGGAGTTAATTAATTAATGGATTTAATTAATAAAGCTTTTGCTTTATAAAAGCACCAGCCACCCACCCTCTGCAGCAGGAAAAAAGAAAGAAAGAAAGAGAGAAAGAAAGAAAGGAAAAGAAAAGAGAAGAAAAAAGGAAGAAGATGAAGGAAAAGGAGTTTTGAGCCGAACTTGGATTTTTGGACTCGCCATTGGAGGCCGCGTGGAGCTCGTGGGCGTGCGGCGAGCGTCGTCGAGGTAAGCAATTTCTCTTTTTGAGGTTTCTTTGAGTTTTCGAGCTTTAGGGATTTTTATAATTGGATTTTAAATGCTAAAAATTGGATTTTTGGAGCGATTGGATTTTTGGGGATTTATCGGTTTTATCGGGGCCTTTTTCTGATTTTTGCCGCCGCCGGCGGCCGCGCGCGCGCGCAACGGCGCACGCGCGGCGCCGGGGTGCTGCGGTTGGCAGCACCCTGCGGCGAGGTGCCGCTGGGCGCGGCGCCGCGTGCAGCAAAGTGCTGCACGCGGCGCTGCCAGGGCCGCGCGCAGGCGCGCGCGGCAGGCCCTGCCTGGCCGCGCGCAGGCGCGCGCGGCAGGGCCGCACGCAGGTGCGCGCGGCGCTGCCTGGCCGCGTGCGGGCGCGCGCGGCAGGGCCGCGCGCAGGTGCGCGCGGCACTGCTTGGCCGCGCGCAGGTGCGCGCGGCATGGCCGCGCGCGGGCGCGCGCGGCAGGGCCGCGCGCAGGTGCGCGCGGCACCGCTTGGCCGCGCGCAGGTGTGCGCGGCATGGCCGCGCGCGGCAGGGCCGCGCGCGGGCGCGCGCTGCTGCGCGCAGCGCTGCGGGCTGCGCACAGCGGCCGCGGGCGCAAGGCGGGCTGCGCACGGCCGCGCGCAGCGCCGCTGGGGCACTGCGCGACGCGCTCCAGCGTCGCGCAGCAGCCCCTGCGCCGCGCGGTTTGGCTTGGTGCCGCGCGGTGGGCCTCCCTCGTCGCGCGGCAGGGATGGTGGTCGCTCGGCGTGCTCCCGGACGGCGGGCGACACCTCGGGTTGCGTGCCGGCGCTGTTTTTCGCCGTCGGAGCCCGTTGGTCGCCGTCGGCCGCTGTTTTCGGCCGCCGCGCGCTGTTTTTCGCCGTCGGGCGCAGTTTTTCCGCCGACGGAGCCGTTTTTCGCAGTTTTCGCCGGCAGATTTCGCAAGCGGTTTCGCGCGCAGGTTTTCGTTGTTTTCCGCTGTTTTGCGAGCGGTTTTCGCAGGATTTACATCTACCTCTCTCTAAAGTAACAATGCTGGTAGGGAACTATCACGCGACTCCCTGTCCTCGGTCCGTCCAGTCAAGCACAGCAGGAACGGAAGAAAGCCTCAGCAACCTGTCACCGACAGAGGGTGTGAGAACTACATCCTACAGTAGTTCTCAGTGGGTACCGTCTCCAAGAACCACGGTCTGCCCACTAAGTCCACCAGAGGCATAAGATAGAGAAAAGACTGATGATAAATATAATAAGCTGGAAAAGAATCTACAGCTATCATGCCTCTAACTACTATGCTCAATAAGAAAAGACTATGGATGATGGTATGCAGTCACTCACAGCTGACAATATGTCACAAGTACTAAGCCCAAGACGCTCTACTACGACACATGCTACACCATCACTCTCTCAGAGTATCTCAAATCTCAGCGACTGCCCCACAGGGTCCAGTCGAGTCAAGCCTGCGCCCCCTGGTGTATCAACCAGGGTGTCCAAACGGACAAACTCGATATCTCACACAGTGACCCCATGGTAGCACGGCCAGGGGTATCAAGCGACCTCTAGTATATGAACTAGGCGCATCATCGCAGCCTCGTCAGGCTCGGTATCATCATCGCAGCCTCATCAGGCTCGGAATCATCAACGCACCCGGGGCGTGGTTCGAGGGGTGCGACCCCACCGAACTCCAGTATCTCATCAGTATCACTGTCTCACAAGTGGCTCCTGCAGGCTGTGGTCCTCGATCAAACATATTGGTATCTCGATGCTCAAAGCACAAACTCAGTCGGAGAACCCTCCACGACTCAATCTCACAACACAGACCCACTCAACGAAGGTACTACACAGCTGGGACCACCGTCTCTCCCACGGCTCCCACAACACAACTCCACTGAACTCAACACTCAACTCACGGCCAGAGCTACTCCACGGCCAGATCTACGAAGGGTCCGAAACCCCGGGAGACTAACATCTACGTCCCCAAGAGAGAAAGCAGCCCTTAGAACCCAGATCACTCGAATCCGCTCGGGTGGATAAGTTTATAAGAAACCATGTCATTTATTTCAGAAAACCATTCGATCTGAGAGAAATCCATCTTTTTAATGATTTTTTTAGTCTCTTTTAGGAAAACCCTTTGAAATCAAGTTTTATGCCCAAGCCTCGAAGAGCTGATGCCTTCGTCCCAACAGACGAGAACAGACTCAGACAACTTTGCGAGGCTTGGAAGAAACATTGGCTGACTAAAATCATGTATTCATCCAAAAAGGTTCTGGGTTCAAGGTCCTGCTAACACACGTGCACCACGATCCCAACCTGGTGGTGACGAGAAGAACAGCGGAAAGGAAAAACCCCCGGGACCACCGTTTATCTGAAACGGTTCCCCAAAATGCTAACACTGGCCTAACCCAGCCACCAGACCCCACTCGGCCCCCCCCGGGCCCGAGTGCAACACCCGTCCCACAACACTCTGACCACTCCGCCCACTACCCGGGCGAGGAAACTCTAAGTCCCGAAGGATAAGCAAAATGTGGGATGTCTAAAGCATAAAGGAACCTAGCCCAAATCAAGGTTCACAATAGGTCTGGTCAAACATATGCACATATGACGGGGGTGCTAGTTAAGTTCCAAGAAAACACTTAAACTAGCATGCAATCCTATCACAATAGAATTAGAAGGAAGTCCGTAGACTTGGAGAGAAAAACAACCCACCTCAGAAAGCCACCCAATTGCTCGTCGACACTTGCAATTGGGCTCAGCGGGCCTACCTGGCCTCCAAGGGGTCTGCACGCAACACGAAACCCGATGCCAGAATTCGCACGCGAATCTGAGCACGCGGCGACCAACCACACGACCGCGCGCTCCGCGGAAGCTAAAACCGCACCGCACGCTGCCAGAAGCGAAGAAATCGCAAAATCAATCCACACAGTCAAAACCGAGCATCCGACGGCGAAAAACAGCTTCCGTCGGCGAAAACAGCCTCCGTCAGCGAAAACCAGCGCCCGACGGCGAAAAACAGCACGCGGCGGCGAAAACAGCTCCGTCGGCGAAAAAACTGCGCCCGACGGCGAAAAACAGCACGCGGCGGCGAAAAACAGCACCGTCGGCGAAAAACAGCGCCCGACGGCGAAAAACAGGCAAAAACTGCTAGCGAGACAGTTCGCGAAAACCCTGCGAAACTGCTCGCGAAAACCGCTCAAAATCTGCTCACAAACTGCTTGCAAAAACCGCCCAAAACCGGCTTGCGAAAACAGCTTGCGAAAAGCTGCTCCGTCGGCGAAAAACTGTGCCCGACGGCGAAAACAGCTCACAATTCAGCTTGCGAAAATCCTGCGAAAACCGCTCGCAAAACAGCGGAAAACAGCGAAACCTGCGCGCGAAACCGCTTGCGAAATCTGCCGGCGAAAACTGCGAAAAACGGCTCCGTCGGCGGAAAAACTGCGCCCGACGGCGAAAAACAGCGCGCGGCGGCGGAAAACAGCGGCCGACGGCGACCAACGGGCTCCGACGACGAAAAACGGCGCCGGCACGCAACCCGAGGTGTCGCCCGCCGTCCGGGAGCACGCCGAGCGACCACCATCCCTGCCGCGCGACGAGGGAGGCCCACCGCGCGGCACCAAGCCAAACCGCGCGGCGCAGGGGCTGCTGCGCGACGCTGGAGCGCGTCGCGCAGTGCCCCAGCGGCGCTGCGCGCGGCCGCGCGCAGCCCGCAGCGCTGCGCGCAGCAGCGCGCGCCCGCGCGCCCGCGCAGGCCCGCGCACGCCTGCGCGCGGCCCACGCGGCCCGCGCACGCCTGCGCGCGGCCCGCGCACGCCTGCGCGCGGCCCGCGCGGCCCTGCCGCGCGCGGCCATGCCGCGCGCACCTGCGCGCGGCCAAGCGGTGCCGCGCGCACCTGCGCGCGGCCCTGCCGCGCGCGCCCGCGCGCGGCCATGCCGCGCGCACCTGCGAGCGGCCAAGCAGTGCCGCGCGCACCTGCGCGCGGCCATGCCGCGCGCGCCCGCGCGCGGCCAGGCAGCGCCGCGCGCACCTGCGCGCGGCCCTGCCGCGCGCGCCTGCGCGCGGCCAGGCAGGGCCTGCCGCGCGCGCCTGCGCGCGACCTGGCAGCGCCGCGTGCAGCACTTTGCTGCACGCGGCGCCGCGCCCAGCGGCACCTCGCCGCAGGGTGCTGCCAACCGCAGCACCCTGGCGCCGCGCGTGCGCCGTTGCGCGCGCGCGCGGCCGCCGTCGGCGGCAAAAATCAGAAAAAGGCCCCGATAAAACCGATAAATCCCCAAAAATCCAATCGCTCCAAAAATCCAATTTTTAGCATTTAAAATCCAATTATAAAAATCCCTAAAGCTCGAAAACTCAAAGAAACCTCAAAAAGAGAAATTGCTTACCTCGACGACGCTCGCCGCACGCCCACGAGCTCCACGCGGCCTCCAATGGCGAGTCCAAAAATCCAAGTTCGGCTCAAAACTCCTTTTCCTTCATCTTCTTCCTTTTTTCTTCTCTTTTCTTTTCCTTTCTTTCTTTCTCTCTTTCTTTCTTTCTTTTTTCCTGCTGCAGAGGGTGGGTGGCTGGTGCTTTTATAAAGCAAAAGCTTTATTAATTAAATCCATTAATTAATTAACTCCAAAAACTCCAACTCCAACTCACTTTTTGCCTTCGGGCCCTCCGCCGCTGCCCGGAACCTCCCGAACTCCGCTGTAAATCGAAAATACACGCGCTCACAGCTTTTTCTTTTCAAAAAGCTGATCATTTGAGGCGGGGTGCTCAAATCAACTACCGGCTCCAAAATTGCCAGTTCCAACTCACTTTTTGACTCCGGGTCCTCCGCGTCAGTCCGGAACCTCCCGAACCTCGCTGTAAATCGAAAGTACACGTGTCCACAGCTTTTTCTCTTCAAAAAGCTCGTCCGTTGAGTCGGGGTGCTCAAATCAATTACCGGCTCCAAAATTGCCAGTTCCGACTCACTTTTTGACTCCGGGTCCTCCGCGTCAGTCCGGAACCTCCCGAACCTCGCTGTAAATCGAAAGTACACGTGTCCACAGCTTTTTCTCTTCAAAAAGCTCGTCCGTTGAGTCGGGGTGCTCAAATCAATTACCGGCTCCAAAATTGCCAGTTCCGACTCACTTTTCGACTCCGGGTCCTCCGCGTCAGTCCGGAACCTCCCGAACTTCGCTGTAATCTGAAAGTACACCTGTTCCAAGTGTTCCTGAATTTCCGGCGCTCCACGGTGAAGTCGGAAATTTCCAATCTCATCCTCAATCGGCCTACAAAGCCCGGAAAAACCCCGAATCGAGCTGGAGCTTCCGCGTTGATCCGAATCAACCCGGCATCCACTGTAAACTCAAATGCAACATGCCCAAGGCAATTCTCTGCTCCAAGCCATCTGTGTGGTCGGCGCGCTATCCAAAGTCCCGGTACTCTACAGGTGCCGCCCGCGCGGTAGCCGCGCGGCGACCGCGTGGTGCCCGCGCGGCGGCCGCGCGGCGCCCATGCGGTGCCCGTGCGGTTGCGGGTCCGCATGGGTGCCGTCCGTGCGGTAGCCGCGCGGCGCCCATGCGGTGCCCGCGCGGTTGCGGGTCCGCATGGGTGCCGTCCGTGACTCTCCTCCGCGCGATGCCCTAGCGGCACCGCGCGCCTCCGCCGTCCGTTCCGCGCCCTAGCATGGCGACGTTGAAGGTGACGGCGACGGACACGACGAAGAAACCCAAGAACTCAACAAAAGGGACGACGGAAAAATCCCAAATAAATTATAACAATTATTTTACTAACCGAAGATCGACGGGAAGGTTGTCCGCTCGCGTTCTTGCCTTCGGTTCGATGTCCGGGAAGATCGGGCTCCTCCTCTTTCTCCTTTCCCTTTCTTCCGGCTAGGGTTCCGTCTTTTCTTTTCTTTTTTTTTTCTCTTCTCACCGATTAGGGTTTTTATTTCTTTCTTTTCTTTTCTTTCCGATAATCGGGATCCCTTATATAGCTCGTATTAAATCTTTAATTAATTTCCTTTTTAATTAGTACGTAAGAGAATTCTATTTTCCCTCATGGATAATTAATTAACTAATTAATTATCCCCTACGAGATAACCCACCTTACCTCTAACGGGTGCAAGATATTTTGCACGGATTCCGATGCATGACTAATCACCGTATCACTAGGAATTCCGTTCCGGGAGATCCCGGTATCGGATTTCAGATCCTATCGCACCGTCGGCCTTCTTTTTCCGCGCTCTATCGCAGAAAAATACTAGCACCACACACCGGCCAACTTTTAAAAATTGAATAATTTTATTTCACTTAGAGGCTTAAATGACTACATGTAAGTCAAAAATACCCCGAAAGGCCGGATTACTACATGTATTTCCATGCACAGAAAAAGGAAGAAAAATCTACCTCTGGGTAAGCCTCAGAAAAATCCAATAAAAATACGGTGATAATCCTCGCGTCGAGTAGATGAAAAAAGTGTACAGGCACGTCTCCAACCGATGCCCGGTTGCGGAGATACAAATCCGGCAAGGTGTCGCTGTCCAGAAATTCCATCAGAAAAATGGGTCCCAGTAAGCATGGAAAAACTCCTCGAAAAGTGCGAAACAAAAAAACGCTGAAGGAACCTAAATCGTAGCCTTACCTATCGCGGATCCAACAGCGAAGAAATCGCTCGAAAATATGGTCGGAGTAGGCTTGGGGAGCTCTCGCACCGAAATGCGACGAAGGGGAACACAAATGGACGAGCCTAGTGCCGCGCCGTAAAAATGGAAACCTTGATAAGCGTGCCACCAAAAATCTCCAAACTCTGCAGATGGATGCAGCACAGGGTGTGGATCAACTTTGCTGAAGGCCTCAAGTTCGTTTGAAGCTCGGAAATGGTCGAAAAAAGGGAGAAGAAGCAGCTCGGGTTGCTTAAATAGGCCCAGAAAACAAATCCGAAAATGACGGCCATGTCCTAAGTCTACAGTGTTGGGCCCGGCCCAACACTGTGCGGGCCCGAATTCCCGTCGGGCCTCCACGTAGCCCGCCACACACCGCACACCGAAGCCGCCCGCTGGATTTCCGCCACGTGGCCCGCCGAACACAACACACCAAAACCATCCACCCACATCGTGCCATGTGGCCCGCCGTGGTGCCGACACGTGGCGTGCCCGAGCGCGGGAGAGGCCGACAGCGGCCATGTGCGCGCCTGTTCCGCCGCCTGACGCCTCTGCTTGCACGCGCCCCGAGGCGGTCTGCACCCGCTCTGTGGACCCGGCGGACAACACCGCACCAATCACACGCTGCCACGTGTCACCCGGTCCACCGTACACCATCGATGAATTCCGTGGACCACGACTGCTGAGCCAACCAATATCGCCATGCCACGTGGCCTGCCTCCGGTGCACGACGGCGCGGTGGACCGCGCGCCTGCCCGCACGCTGTGCGCTGCCCTCCGCCGTCACCGGAGCTGCCCGCCGGCCGCCGGATTTACTATTCCGGCGTGAACATTAACCAGTGGCGTAAAAATCAAGTAAATAGCCCAATTTCATCGTTTTCGCGCGCTGAATCCAAATCCGATGTCTGTTTTGCCAAATTCCAACTCTAAAAATTGCCGAAGGCATCGGGAAAGATGTTCTTTTGTCCAAACTTCGCGCTGAGCCCAATTTTAATACCCATTGCGCGCAAGACCACTTCTACGCACTCGACGGGGTCATCTGACTACTCTCATGATCCATTAAACACTCTGAGTCCATCTCTAGTGTCCAATTGGTGCACAAACACCACCGACGCGCCATATAGGCCTCCAGAAGCTGCTGGTCAACCAGTAATCACATCGTGGGGATCCAGGTCCTCACATCCTCCCCCACTAAAGAAAGTTTCGTCCTCGAAACTAGCTCATATCCACTTGGAGTTACAAATGCCACGGGTAGGTATCCCTCAATAACGCCTCCAGCTCCCCAAACACCATTCACTCCCCGTGATTACTCCTTAACAACAACAACAGCAAATCCAGAACGGCATAGCCCGATCGCGCAATTCCCCCATCTCACGAGCCAGAATTCGCAACGGGCGTCCCTCGTACTCCAAACGATCATAGATCTCAAAGAGGCAAGTCAATCACGGGCGAGGGATCCAAAAACACAACACTCCTGAGCTTGAGACGTGAAATACAACAGGGTTCCATCCAAAGCTGGGGGAAAACAAGATAATCGCCAGTGCAACACGCACCAAACCACTACCTGTATCAACTCAACCAAGGCAATCCGAAACACATCCCCGCAATCATCCAAGAAAGAAGGAAGCCCTCACAAACAAGGGTCCTCACTCGGTCACTCCCGAATCCTGACCATCCGAGTGAACTACTCAGCCACGGTCTACCATAAAAGGAACCCTCGGGGACACAACCGCAAGCCATGTTTGCCGCAACAGCCCACACAGCGCCAGCTGTGGAATCATCCAACTCAACCCCAGCCAGCTCTCCTGTTCCAGGTATCTGCCATCACAGTGGCCCTGTCGGGGTAATCCAGAATGCTCACTAATAACCCAACAGTAATTCCACAGTCACTATGGGAGGTATCACTCAAACTCGCAGATCTCTCTCCCAACACTGGAAATGCTAGTATTGGCGCGGTATCAGTCTCATCAACCGATTGCCAAGCTCTCCTAGCACTGCCCAGTCCAAGAAGCTCCTTACCTTGACCATAAATATTGATCTCGGCCAATTCCCAATTAGTATCCATATTGGCCGGATTTCCACTGCCGCCCCTACGGCTAACACAAAGCGACCCAAGAAGGCATGCACTTGGAGCTAAAATTTGTATCTCAATAACTTGGCATATAGCTTCATCCACAAGTGCTCCAAGTCGCTCTAGGAGTAAATCAAAATATCCTCGAGGAACACCACTCCCAATCCGTCCAAGTACAACTAGGACACACAATTCCTCAAATCTTGAGGTCACAGGGCATTAGTCATTCCATTTGGCCTCACAATGAGCTCATAATGCCCTTACCGGATCCTGAATGCCGTCAAGGCAAAATCCTCGGCTGTCTGATTCCAAGTAGGTACTCGCACCATACTATAATTGCCGGAGTAGAACTCCAACAAATGGTCCTTGATAATACCTGAACCTGCCTGTGCTCAAGTCATAACGAACCCTCATCATCGTCTATCCAAGACGTGGTACTAGGTCAAACAGACCCCTTGATCCATCAGATCCTGCGACTGTGCCATCAGCTCTCTCAGCTCCACAGGCGATATCCAATGAGGTGCTGTCGAGGGTGACACGGTCCCTCGAACCACGTCAAACGCAATCTCTATCTCCCTAACTGGCGGCATTGACAACAGCTCAGGTGGAATCATACTCGGGATCTCGTGGGCAACCGAGATATCCTTGAGTCCCGGTGCCGCCGTAAGCACCTCTCATACTATCGCTATAACCTGCGTGCTCTAATAATCTCAACAAGCAAGCCTCATCTTGTCCACTTTGCCGAAGGTCCAAGTCCTCTCTCGCCGCAGTCAAACATTCTGTGGCATTGTGCCAATCAATCTCAAGCACATGGTCCAAATACCGAGCTGCCACAATTACCAATAAATCTGTCAGTAACTCGCGGCCTCAGCTGCACTGGACATGATCCAAAAGCCTCTTCCACATGTACAACAACAACAGAAACCTGTACCTCCAGTGCACATGGTAACAAATCTGCCTCTAGTCCATGCAGGAAAACAACATGCTCAAACTCCGACTGCTGTGATGAAATCACACCTGCGACAATTTAATCCACTACCGTGGTGCCCTCCAACCGGGCGGCACAGATTCATCCGCACGATGCAAAGGGTTGTCGCTCAATCAATAAAGAAAATCAGAACTATCCACATAGGGAGCACGACCTCTGTCTTTGTTCCTACTGAGGTGACGAACAAGGTCCTCCGCAGATAACAAATCCCCGCTACCGCTGCGCCACTCTAATATAAATACTGATGCTGCCATCGGGGTCCACCCGACCTCTGATATCTCGGGAACTCGTTATCCAGGAAAAAGAAATCGGAATGCCCCTACCGGCCGATCTGTCCTCCATCACCCGGCGCCAAGTGCCAAAATCCAGAACTCGCCTCTGGCGGCAGATCCCTATCCAAAGGAACTGCAACGCTACGCTCCAAACACAACACCTACTCCAACGAGGCGTCCAAAACCTATAACGGAGGGACTGAATAAACTGAAAGGTATCCTGGCGCAATCCACTCCCAGTCTCACACATCCTATGCGCCTCGCCCCTCGAAACCTGGAGCGTGCAGTTCAACAACTGCATAAACTCTCTAGCACAGGGAGGCTCTCAATTGATCACTCCATCACTACCAACCACAACTCTGCCGCTGATATGCCTCAGACAATCCTATCATCCGGGTCTGGAGTTCTGAGACCTCAATCTAGGTATCCAGCCCAAAACCAACCGCTCGAGCTCAATCACTATGACAAGATGCCCACGGGTCGAAACCCAGCGTCGGGGAGACACCGCTCTCCACGACAGAACCACAAACAGCACACAAAAGCCACTCGACCCAATCCAGCGAAAGTCTAAAGCATGTTACCCGTTCCACAGCATTATGTTGTCTGCAGCCAACATAATTACTTAGGAGAATAAACATGCCAGTCACTCCTCCCGTCCCTTGGGAGAGGTATAAAACTCAATCAGGACTCTCGCTAAAAGTCACGACTCTCACGAAGTCAACCAAGGGTCAAACCATAAGCCTAGGGTTTCTAAGTCCCAACCGACCTATCCCTAAGCTCTGATACCACTCTAATCTGTCACGCCCCGGGGTCGAAACTGCGACCCGGGCTCGCCAACAGATCCGCCACCTATGCCAACCTGCATAGGCGAAGAGTCCTTCCTGCAAAGAAAAGTACTACAGCTAAACAAAATATCAGAGCTATAAATAAAAGATCTGCTGTATAACTAAAAATCAATCACTATACAACTGGAAATAATACAATAAGTCAGTCTCCCAAAAATGATAATCATACAATATCCTCATGTACAAGCTCTGGACTCAACCGGGAGGTAACTCCAGTAAATACAACGGTGTACAGTCTCACGGTACATAATGTCCTCACTACATCAGTCTCTCAAAAGTGGAAAAAGTAAAACAACTAATCTGCTGTAGATCTCCTCTGAAGGGGTACCGCTACTCTCCAACGACGGGTAGGGATCTATCTCGTAACTCTCTCGCCTCGATCAACAATCGCAGAATCAGCAACATCCGCTAGGAGTCTGCAAAATAGAGGAAAGGAAAGAAAATGAGGGGGGAAAACCCCCAGAGGGTGTGAGAACTACACCAAAAAGGGAGTTCTCAGTGGGTACCACCGCCAGACCCAACGGTCTGCCCACTAAGTCCTCAAAATACAAAAGCTAACCAAAACCGTAAAGACTGAAAAAGAAGGAAGCTGGAGACTCTCAACAGCTATCCAGCCTCTATGCCTGCTGAGCCTGCCTATGCCTGCCATGCCTGCCTATGCCTGCCATGGCTGCCATGGCTGCCTATGCCTGCCATGCCTGCCATGCCTGCCTATGCCTGCTTATGCCTGCTATGCCTGCCTTGCCTGCCTGCGCCTGCCTATGCCTGCCATGCCTGCCATGCCTGCCTATGCCTGCCTATGCCTACTATGCCAGCCGTGCCTGCAAATGCCTGCCATGCCTGCCATGCCTGCCTATGCCTGCCATGCCTGCCTGCGCCTGCCTATGCCATGCCTACCATGCCTATCATGCCTGCCTATGCCTGCTATGCCTGCCATGCCTGCCTGTGCCTGCCTATGCCTGCCATGCCTGCCATGCCTGCCAAATCGGGTATGCCAGCCTACGGATAACACCGATAGGGGATGGGAGTCTCAAGGACTCGAAGTCTGAAAATCGCACACTCCGGAGTGGCACTCGAGGGGAGCGAACCACACGAGTAAAGTGCCTCAGTAACAAGTATCGTAAATCAGCAGGGCTGGATCATGACTCTGATCAAAGTGGGAAAGCCCAACCACTAAAGAAAGCCTCGGTCCTCAATCAGATGCAAAAATACTCAAATAGTGGGAAACTCTGTCCACTAGAGAAATCAGATATCCAATCTGGTGCATAAATAAATGTCCGGTCAACCGCCCAATATCCGCGGTTGCCGCAAAGCCCCACAACTAATCCAACCTGTCCCAGACACCAAGTCCCGACTACACTACCCAGAACCCCTGCTCGAACCTGAGCAACACAGACCACCTGACTAACAAAGAAGGAGAAAAGGAATACATGGTTTCTCCTAAGTCAAGTTCCAAAAGTAGTGTAGCAGTAAAAGATGGCCTAACTACATGTCCATGCAAGCATGCTTTGTCCTCAGAAACAATAAAAGTGGGTGAAACATATATTAGTAAAGCATGCTGAAATATTCCTACTATGGTATGCCAATCTCACCCAAGTAGGTCATTCCTTGCTTACCTCTCGCTCATATCGGTTGTACAACAATATGCCTGTTATCAATCATAGAGGGGTGATATCCCCACATGTGCACTTGCATTCACCATGATATAAAACCTTATACAGTTACCAAAATTAAGCTTACCCACCTGAAGTGCTCAATCCAAGGCAAACCTGGGGTCAGCGAAGAGTGTAGACGCTCTCAGTCCAAAATCTGCTAAAACGGCTCCCTCGGTATAAGTTGCGCGAGCCTCGACTCCAAACAGCTGAAAACACCCAGAATTCACTATCTCCAATTTTCCCCAGTTCCAACAGGTTCAGAAACGGTCGCTAACCTTCCTGGGTACAACAATAAGGTTCAAGATTACATTTTTATTCCAAAATATCCAAGTACGTACAATTCTGTTGGAACAGTCCCAAAGATGCGGATTTTTCACCTGCAGCAAGAACCCAGAAAAATCCAACAAAAATAGTATCGCGTTCCTCGCGTCGATACCTTCGAAACGAGTACCTGCATGCCAAATTCCGAGCCCCGTAGGCCGAGTTACAAATTCCACAACACAGGGCGCTCACAAACACACAACCATACATCTGTATTTCCATGCACAGATAAAGGAAGAAAAATCTACCTCCGGGCAAGCCTCAGAAAATCCAATAAAAATACGGTGATAATCCTCGCGGCAAGTAGATGAAAAAAGTGTATAGGCACGTCTCCAACCGATGCCCGGTTGCGGAGATAAAAATCTAGCAAGGTGTCGCTATCCAGAAATTCCCTCAGAAAAAGGGGTCCCAGTAAGCATGGAAAAACTCCTCGAAAAGAAACCACAATCGTAGCCTTACCTGTCGCGGATCCAACAGCGAAGAAATCGCTCGAAAATATGGTCGGAGTAGGCCGGGGGAGCTCTCGCACCGAAATGCGACGAAGGGGAACACAAATGGACGAGCGTAGGGCCGTGCCTTAAAAATGGAAACCTCGATAAGCGTGCCACCAAAAATCTCCAAACTCTGCAGATGGATGCAGCACAGGGTGTGGATCAACTTTGCTGAAGGCCTCAAGTTGGTTTGAAGCTCGGAAATGGTGGAAAAAGCGGAGAAGAAGCAGCTCGGGTCGCTTAAATAGGCCCAGAAAACAAATTCGAAATGACGGCCATGTCCTAAGTTCCGGCCGCCCAATTCTTTCGGGCCGCTACAGTGTTGGGCCCGGCCCAACACTGTGCGGGCTCGAATTCCCGTCGGGCCTCCATGTAGCCCGCCACACACCGCACACCGAAGCCGCCCGCTGGATTTCCGCCACGTGGCCCGCCGAACACAACACACCAAAACCATCCACCCACATCGTGCCACGTGGCCCGCCGTGGTGCCGACACGTGGCGCGCCCGAGCGCGGGAGAGGCCGACAGCGGCCATGTGCGCGCCCGTGCCGTCGCCTGACGCCTCTGCTTTCACGCGCCCCGAGGCGGTCTGCACCCGCTCTGTGGACCCGGCGCACAACACCGCACCATTCACACGCTGCCACGTGTCACCCGGTCCACCGTACACCATTGATAAATTCCATGGACCACGACTGCTGAGCCTACCAATATCGCCATGCCACGTGGCCTGCCTCCGGTGCACGACGGCGTGGTGGACCGCGCGCCTGCCCGCACGCTGTGCAGTGCCCTCCGCCGTCGCCGGAGCTGCCCGCCGGCCGCCGGAGTTACTGTTCCGGCGTGAACAGTAACCAGTGGCATAAAAATCAAGTAAATAGCCCAATTTCATCGTTTTCGCGTGCTGAATCCAAATCCGATGTCTGTTTTGCCAAATTCCAACTCTAAAAATTGCCGAAGGCATCCGGAAAGATGTTCTTTTGTCCAAACTTCGCGCTGAGCCCAATTTTAATATCCATTGAGCGCAAGACCACTTCTACGCACTCGACGGGGTCATCTGACTACTCTCATGATCCATTAAACACTCTGAGTCCATCTCTAGTGTCCAATTGGTGCACAAACACCACCGACGCGCCATATAGGCCTCCAGAAGCTGCTGGTCGACCAGTAATCACATCGTGGGGATCCAGGTCCTCACAATAATTACACCTGGATCGTTTTAAAAATCGAGAAAACATGTTTTAAAGAAAATCAGCATTTTTCAAGATGATTTTTAATTTCTGAATTCGTCAGAGGTAGGGCATGAGTTCAGGGTGCATGTTTACTCGTGCCAGGGGGCTGAGTGGTTTTCTTTAGAGTATTATGAGATGAGTTTCCAGTGTCATGAGAGTTTGAGCTTCCCTGTTGGGAGTGATGAGTTTATTCTAGATCATGGGTTATGTATCTCTGATTTGATAGTGGAGGTGGTTTTTCGACTTGGTTATGAGGGTTTTGGGGTTCTGGCAGATCGAGCCGTGGAGGTTTCCCGACTTAGCCAGGGGTTGTGCATTATCGGATTGAGTCGTAGAGGGTGCCCCGACAGATTATGTGAGGATTTGGGCATTACCTGAGTGAGTCTAGAGTCTTTTCCGACTGAGTTATGCTTTTCGAGCATCGAGTTGCCGATCTGTTTGATCGTGGATTATAGCCTGCATGTGCCGCTTATGAGACAGTTGAGACTGATGAGATACTTGAGTTCGGTGGGGTCGCTCCCCTCGAGCTACGCCCCGGGTGCGTGTTGTTGATGCGACTAGTTGATACACTGAGTTCGCTTGAGATTGAGATAGTCCGTGTGGGACGCCCTACGTAAGTCCCGTCCCAGTGTGGATGAGGTGGCAGTAGGTTTGGCGCAGGCTTGACTGGACCCTATGAGGCAGTCATTGAGATTGGGTGATATGAGCGGGTGGTTACATATTTCGTTCTTAGATGGGCTCCTTTCCTTTGAGCATTGTTACTGAGGCATTTTAGCAGTAGCAAGGGTATGCATAGCATGTTTATAGTAGAGTTTCCTTGGGCTTGATGATTTTGACATATTAGCTGTAGTTTCTTTCAGCTTTCCTATCTGTCTATTTGCATCTCTATCGGTTTTGCCTCCAGTAGACTTAGTGGGCATACCGTGGATATTGGCGACGGTACCCACTGAGATCTACCTTCTGCAGTAGATCTCACACCCGCTGCGGTGGCAGGTTCCCGTGGTTGCTGTTTCGGCTTGGTTCGCACGGAGACAGCAGATCGAGGTGAGGACATGGGTGATTAGTTCCTTACCAGCATTGAGAGTCTGTGATAGATGTACCCGGTATATTTTTATGTTTCCACTTTTGTACTGGACATTCTGAGAGATCTGTGAGGATTGTACTTGTATTATCATAGTTGAGAGACTTTTATTGAGGATTGTTTTTATTTATTTCAGATGTTCAGTGGTTTCCTGTAGCTATTAGTTCTTTTTCAGCTCTGATACATGTTTAGCTATAGATCTCTTGCAGGGTAGACGCTTCGTCTGTGTGGCAGTTTCCGTACAGATGGCGGATCTGTTGGCGAGCCCGGGTCGCAGTTTCGACCCCGGGGCGTGACACCCGTCACGGTCTAAAGCCTACTCCGAAGTGGCACTCGAGGGGAGCGACCCACACGAGTAAAGTATCACTGTAACCAGTATCATCAGTATCATAAAATAGCAGGACTGGATCACGACTCTGATCAAGGTGGGAAAACCCATCCACTAAAGGGAAACTCGATCCCTAATATGATACAACAGTAAACAATAAGTGGGAAACTCCATCCACTAAAGGGAAATCTAATACCCAATCTGATGCATAAGTACATATTCGGTCAACCGCCCAATATCCGCGGTCGCCGCAAAATCCCACAAGTCCACAAACTAATCCAACCTGTCCCAGATACAAAGTGCCGACTACACTATCCCAAATCCCTGCTCGAACCCGAGCAACACGAATCTAGAAGAAAAGGAGAAAGATCAAACATGGTTTCTCCTAAGTCAGATTCCAACATGAATAGTGTAGCGATAAAAGATGGCCTATCTAAATGTCCATACAAGCATGCTTTTGTTCTCATAAACGATAAAGAGAGTAAAACATATAATAGCAAGGCATGCTAACAATTCTCATGCAAGGTTGTATGCTAACAAGGCATGCTAAAGTATTCCTACTATGATATACCAATCTTACATAAATAGGCCAATAATTAATCCAGCATGATCCCTACAATATGCTAGGTCTCCAATCCACCAAATATGTATAATAATCAAGTAAGCATCAATCCACATGATTTAAGCCATTCCATGCTTACATCTCACTCATATTGGTTGCACATTAAATTATGCATGCTATCAATCATAGAGGGTGACATTCCCATAGGTAAGCTTACATTAACCATAACATAATCATCCACTATTACAACTCCCACAAGGCACAACATGCAGATAAACCTTACCATACCCTTATACAGTTACCATTACTAAGCTTACCCACCTGAAGTGCTTAATCCAAGTCCCAAATGTGCTCTCGCCCAAAGGATAGCCCGCCGTGATAACTGTACAAAACAAATACCCCCTAAAAGCTCAAATAAACACTTAATCCCAACTACAAGCTGTCCACCAAAAATAGTCCCAAAACTGTGTTGTTTTCACCTGCGAGATGGGCTCGAAAAATTCCAAAGAAATTACTGCCGCGACCGTCGCGATGAGCCGATCGAAACGAGTACCTGCACGCCCCAGACCGAGTTTTGTAGGTCAAGATACAAAATCGACAAGGTGACTACCACAAAAATCACAAGTACAGAATTTGAAGAACTCTGCCCTGAAAAAAGGGGATTTTCACCTTCAGAGAAAACACATAAAAATCCAAAGAAAATACGAGGACATTCCTTATGATGCGGAGATGCAAAACGAGTACTTGTGCGTCCAAATCCGATGCCCGAGCGCGAAGATATAGCCGAAAAACCGATGTGCTGTCCAAAACTCCGCAGTGGAAAATGGGTCATAAAAAGGCTCAGGAAACTCCAAGAAAAACTCGAAAAGAGGACAAGCTAAAATCATAAAAGTCGTAGCCTTACCTGTCGTGAAGCCAATGGAGCAAGAATCGTTGGAAAAGATCGTTGGAGTAGGCCGGGGGAGCTCGTGCACCGAAATACGACGGAGGAGATCACCAAAGAGAAATCATCGCACTGCGCCGTAAAATCAAAAACCTTGAAGTGCGTGCCACCAAAAATCTCAGAAATCCTCAGGTGGAAGCAGCTCTGGAAGGGGAAGAATCTTGCTGATGGTTACATAGTGAGAAACTGAGCAGGGAAAGAGCTACAAGCAGTTGTTCTCGGCCTATTTATAGGCTGGGAAAACAAATCAGATAATCCCCGGGGTGTCCCCGGTTTCGGGCGCCCGAAACTTTCGGGCACCGAAAACTGGGTCGGAGGGAGCCCGTCCGACCGCGCCCGAAACTTTGTGGTGAAGCCATGTCACCCCAAAACTGTGGACGCCGAAACTGGCCGCTGGCTTTGCGCCACGTGGCCTGCTGCGGACGCCGACGCGTGGCGCGCCCGAGCGCGGGAAACGGCGGTCAACGCGCGCCCACGTGCGCGGCTACGCCGCCGCCTGCGCCCTATGCACGCACACGCCCCGAGGCCGGCTACACCAACTTCGTGGACCGAGCAACGTGGACCGGCCAACCAGTGGCTGCCACATGGCACTCGTCCACGCTGTGCCGCGCGCCTGCCCGCGCCCACTCCGGCGCCTGCCCGGGCTCGCGCCGACGCGCTCCGCCGCTGTCCGCCGGAACAGTACAACAACCTCGAAATTCGTGCACGAGCATCCAGGCTTCGAAAAATACAAATAAGTAGACCATTTTTATCATTTTCGCGCGCTTAATCCAAATCCGCTGTCCGTTTTGCCAAATTCCAATCCTCAAATTTTCCGAAGGCATCCAGATAAGCAAATTTAATCCAAACTTCGCGCTGAGTCTAATTCTTGGATCCAATATGCGCACAAACGCTTCCAAAACTCAACTTAAGTCTCCAGAAGCTGTCAATCAAGCAAGAATCCTAACGTGGGAATTTTGGGTCCTCTTCATTGGAGCGAGGTGGGAGAACGATTGATTTAAGGCCCCGATGTACTTCAAGAGGCTGAAGACAAGGTACGACTAGCTCGAGAACGTTTGATTTCAGCTCAAAGTTGACAAAAGAGTTACGCGGATAAGCGTCGACGCAATTTGGAATTTCAAGTTGGAGACCATGTCTTCCTAAAAGTATCGCCGACTAGTGGAGTCAAGAGATTTGGCATTCGAGGGAAGCTAAGTCCCCGATTTATTGGACCTTTTTAGATTTTGGAGCGTATCGGCCCGGTGGCTTATCGACTTGCTCTACCGCCTAACCTATCGGGAGTGCACAATGTGTTCCATGTTTTGACGCTCCGGAAGTATGTTTTTGATCCATCTCATGTGGTGGATTTCGCCCCGTTGGAACTACACGAGGACTTGAGCTTTGAGGAGCAACCGGTGAGGATTTTGGCTCGTGAGGTGAAGAAACTTCAGAATCATGAGATACCTTATGTGAAGGTACTTTGGAGCAATCACGAGGATCACGAGGCTACTTGGGAGCTGAAGAGCGCGCTTCAGGAGCGTTTCCCTCATCTTTTTCAGCCGGAGACTTGAGGTACTTGACTTCTAGTTTCATGGACGAAACTCCTTTTTGGGAGGGGTGAATGTAGTACACTGAAATTTAGCAAAGTGCGAAGGGTAGAATGATACCCTTCAAATGTTTTTCTAAGCTTCCGGAAGGTTCTAGAAGGTTTTCGGAGAGTTTGGGCGCAAATCGGAAATTTTTGAAAATTTTGAAAATTTGAGGTTTTTGGCTTCGGGGTCGGACCGTCAGGGGACAGTCCGGACTGTCTGCGCGAATCTGAAAAATTCCACCTTCGGGGTCCGGACCGTATTGGGGCAGTCCGGACCGTTTTGGTCTGGGCAGCACAGTAAGAAATGTAATTACATTTCTTGCAGTGGGCTTGTGGGATTTTGTTTCTTTAGGGTTTTTAACCCTCTTTATCTTCTCTTTTCCTCTCATTTGAAGAGTGCAAGAGAGAGTGTTAGAGAGAGAAAGAGGGAGAGTTCTTCTTAGATTTCCTTCTCCAACACATCTCTCCACTTGGGTTCTTCTTCATCCTTCTCTTCTCCACCATTGGAGCTTGCTTCAAGAGCTTGAAGAAAGGCAAGGGCTTGAAGGAGAAGGAAGTTTGGAGCTCTAGTTCTTATCCTTTCCATTCCAAAGTGGGATTTCAGCTTAAAGAGGTATGGAACACTTATTTTCCCTTTTCTTTTGGGATTTTTGTGGGAAAACATAATTTTTGGAAAACTAGGGTTTATTTGGGGCTTTTAGATTTCTAGCTTTTGGGGTGGAATTGATGGGTGTAGAACACTCTTGTAAGTTGGTTTTGAAGCTTTTCTTGTTTGGATTTCAAGATTTAGCAAGATCTCCCAACCAAAAGTATTTTCCACCTATTTTTCCTTATGATTTTTAAGGAATTTTGTGATTAGTTTTTGTGATGTTTTAACCCTTTGGAAACTTCTCTTAGGGCATAAGAGGAAGTGTGGGCATCTTGGTTGGGATCCTTCACAAGGATTTGCCAACTATTTGGTGGGTTTGACCTCACCGAAATGGGTGAACTCCCCCTATGTCTTCTATAGACTTTTAGGGCATTGTTGTTATATTAAACATGCATCGTTTGATTTATCATGATTTATGATCATGCATTTGAACCCCTTCATGTGTAGAAAATTTCATACTCTATGTAGTAGAGGTAAACATTGTAGGTGCATGGGCACTTTAAGGGGGGATTGAATAGGAATTTTCGTGAACTTAAGCTTTTGAATATGAATATAGAATAACTATACCTGTTATAGAATTATTGGGACATGTTAAGCACTTGATCATGTATAAATGGACATTATGACATTAATGCTATCTAGTGTTGTGAGATACAAGTAGAAAACTTCTAAACTTGTACAATCAAGATGAAATAGTTAGATTCCATGTTTGAGACATGAGGACAACTTGTAAATGTTTTACTTTTTCATTGTGCAAGATAATGTTAATATTGTATATGAAACATTGACACTTGAGATACTATACCCCGACCTAAAGGTCGATGATGCTATTCTGTGTTTTAGACACGATGATTGCTATTCCGTGTTTTAGACACGATGATCGAGACTTGCTTGCTTGCCGTTTGTGCTCATTCGCACATGCTAGGTAGGGTCGCTCCCTCCAAGCTAGCACTCCGGCGATGGCCATTTGCGACATCATGATCGCCGTGCGGGATTGGGTGCCGATTGGGTGCCGATTGGGACGCCGTTGGATTGGCATAGCTCCTTGGGGGGTGCCACCACGGGACCATGAGGCGTGGCTCAAGCTTAGACTCAAAGAAAGTCTTCAAGAGGAAATGATTATGTTAACTAAACTTGACATTGAATATCACATAGATGATACATTCATGGTAGTTGGACATACATGATAGCAAGCTTGACATTGGACACCACATAAATAATACTACTCATTGTAGTTGGACATTATGATAACATGATAGATTCTTATCATCATCACTTTGTACATGAGCATAGAGGCATGATAGTAGTAGAGTACTTTACTTTACTTCAGTTGTTTATTATCTGCATTTTATTTCAGCAGTTATACTATCTTATGCCTCAGTTGACCTAGTGGTGTATTTCGCTTCTCTCGGCGGCTTACCCACTGGGAACTATTGTCTAATAGTTCTCACCCCATTTGGGTTGTTGTTTTTCAGAGCCATCCGCAGCGGGAGGGGCTCGGGATCGTAGCAAGGGGTCGTCGCATAGCTAGCTTGTCCCCGTCGCACCACTCGAAGTGGACACAAGGCACCTTTCCTTTTGTTTTTGTCGGAGAGGTGTGGGTGTATTTTTGTTATAGAGACCACCAATGTATCAAAGATAGGTTGTAATTGAGAAGACCACTTTTGTATTTTGGATTTTAACTTCTTGTATGATAGTTGTTATCTACTCTTCTCTTTTGTGCAAGATTTAGTTGTGTTGTGCTCTCATTACTAGCAGGATGTGTCTATTACTTCCTTTCCACTTTGTTGTTGTAGACGCCTTGTGTGCACCGGGGGGTACCTTGTGCACACGGCGGGTCTGTGCACGTGCCGGGTAAGCTTCTGCTGCGGCCCGGGGCGTGACACTTTATGCCTTTGCCTTTCTCTTCGCTCTGAAGCACTTGCTTTCCTTTCTTACTTGAGCTTATAGCTCACATTGCCACTGGCAATCTGTTTCTTTCTTTAAACATTTTAGCTTATCTTGCTTATTAAGCCACTTTTAGATTTCTTTTAAACTTTATCTCTTTCATTAATTTATCCTTTACCCTAGGTCTTGCCACACGGGTAATAGAGATTCTCTTGGACCCTGAATCATTTCTCTTTCATTCATTTAACTCAAATTGAAGTTAAAGTGGTTTTTCATTTACCCAGACACCCTATGACCCACTCTAGGGTTATATTTGTTTAACTCTTTAACCTTGTGATTACAAACACTTATCCTTAGAGTTTGACTCTAAGTTAGATACTCTCGTATCTGCTTAACTCCTTAATTGTGTGGCCACATAACCCTTTTTCTTCTTCCACGTTGAACCTGGAGTTACATTAACTCTATTTTCCTGTTCCACTTTTAACTTAGAGTTACATTGACTCTAATTCATTACTTGAGAGTAAAACTCCACTAATTCACGTTAGGTTTTCTTTACCTAAGTTCTGTATCATGCTTAACCTAGAGTTCATTGACTCTATGTTAAATACTCTATTCTCAACCTTAGGTTATCCCCTAAGACAATGTCAGTTGTTCATCTAGGTTTAACTCCTAGGATATCATGCCACTCGTTAAACCCTTAATCTAGGTTTTCTCCTAGTTGTACTACCAAACATGCTTTTTTTTTTATCACCTAATTTAGGTAAATCATGAATTTGCACTTTTCATCAGTGTTCCTCTACACATGCAAATTTATCCCCCATTTTGGGTAAATCTTAAAGTTACACTTTTCATCTGTATTTATCTACACATGCAAATTTATCCCCTATTTTAGGTCAATCATAAATTTAGCACTTTTCATCTGTATTCATCTACACATGCAAATTATCCCCTATTTTGGGTAAATCATAAATTTAGCACTTTTCATCTATGTTCATCTACACATATAAATTTATCCCCTATTTTTGACAATTAGAAAAATCCACTTTTTCTCTATGTCCATTTACAAATGCAAATTTATCATCTATTTTTCTCAATTAGAAAAATTCACTTTTCCCTATGTCCATTTACGCATGCAAATTTATCATCTAATTTTGACAATTTATAAAATTTGCACTTCCACTATGCTCATTTAAACATGCTCAAATATCCCCTATTTTTATAAATAAAAAAATCGCACCTTTCTCTAAGTCCATTTTAACATGAAAATATATCACCAATTTTTTTTTCCTCATTCATAATCACAATATCTCACATTAAAATATTACACTACACTAACATGCTCACTATAAAGCTTCAAAGATCAAAAGCAGAGGAAAAAGTGGAGAGGTCACCCATTTTCGGTAGAATCCCCCACCTTTTGGTGTACCCAATTGCTTGTAAACACTTGCAATTGGTCTCCGCGCGATTTTTCTTGTTTCCTCGAGCTTGCACGCAAAACGATGCACGTCCCTCGAACCCGCACGCAAAACGGTGCATGTCCTCCGAACCACGAGTTTGCACGTAAAACGGTGCACGTCTTTCTTTGAGGTTGCACGCAAAACGGTGCGCGCCTTACGAGCATGCACGCAAAACGGTGCACGTTCATCAAGGTTGCACGCAAAACGATGCTCGCACAAAATAGTGCACATTCTTCAAGGTTGCACGCAAAATGATCTCGCCGCAAAATGGTGCACATTCTTCAATGTTGCACGCACAACGGTGCACAATCATTAAGGTTGCACGCAAAACGGTGCACGATCATTAAGGTTGCACGCAAAATGATGCGTGCAAGAACGCCCGGCGATATTTCGCGCAGCGAAACGACACAGTAAAAGACGGTCCCTAACGTGCACAAAGGCATGGGGTCAAATCCAAAACCCAAAAAGGAAATCTCAAAACTGTGCCAAAAATACCGCAAAATAACATACGGGGCCTACCTCAACACCGTCACATCGTCCAACGCGTGCACACGCGTCTATCCGACTTCTTGGAACACCTTAGACGCGCTCCACGGGATCCTCGGCGTGCTCGTGGCACCCACGAAATCCCCCCCCCCCTCTCCCTCCCTTGGTGCTCGGTTTGGAGAAGAAAGGGGAAAAGAGAAGAAAATGGGGCATTTCTTCCAGCGCTGTTTCATTGGATCGACCAGCGACACGAAGCCCCCCAATGGGGGCCCGCCACGTGGCGGTCCACCCCCCCGCACCTGCTGACGCGCGCCAGCACAGGCGCGCGTCCCCGTGCGGATGCTTCATGCGTCCGCGCGGCCGCGTATGGGGGCCCGCTACGTGGCGGCCCCCCGCGTTGACCCGCGCAACAACGCGCGCGCATCCCTGCGCGCGCGTGCTGTGTGCAGGGTTGCGACGAGTGGGGCGCCGCCATGTGGCGCCCCACCTGCCTCCCCCCGCGTCTCGCGCAGCGCCCTCTACGCGCCTTGCGCAGCACGCCATCGCGTGCTCTTTTCGCGCGCGCCTGCCGCGCCTCGTGCCACATGCCATTGCCTCGGGATCCGCGCATTGATTCATGATCCGCACACTACCTCGGAATCCGTGCCATGCCTCGGAATTTGTGCTATTCCGAGATTCGTTCTATTTTGGGATCTGCGTATCTCGAAATTCGCGCATCACGAAATACGTGTTCGTCTCGAAATGCGTGCGCTCTGCAAACCGTGCGACCTCCTCGGGATGCGTGCTAGCATCGCTAAAGCAAATCGGGCATAGCCACAGTGAATTCCGGGCACCCGGAAGTACAACCCAATCTGGAATTCGCTCGTTTTTGCCCGTTTTTCGACCGTTTTCGACCATTTTCATCCCGTTTTTGCCCAAATTTGACAGACAGACTCAACTCAACTCAATTTATCACGGGATATTTTAAATTTTCAGTTTGGGCCATTTCTGGGTCACCAAAAGTCTCGCTGTATCTAGAATCGCTGGCAGACCTCGTTCTCACTATCCGGGTATCCGATCAACGCGGAACTTTTACCATGGCCTTAAAACATAATTACGTAGATCCCAAAACTTTCTTAAAATTTTCTGGCACTGTAAATTATCTGCCAAAAATTTGGGCCTCCTTTCTTGAATAAAATTCTAGATCTCTCCTTTTATTCCGATTTCGGCCCAATTATCTTCCAAATCATTCTTTACTTCTCTAAATTTCATAAAAATAGTATTTCATACCATTTATATATATATTTATTTACATACCAAAAATCTGGTACATTACATTCTACCCACCTTAAAACAAAGTTTCGTCCTCGAAACTTGAATCGTACCTCGACTCAAGTTCGATCGAGTGGGAGGAATCATGGCCCCCAATGTTGGGCGTACTATATATACGTCGTTAGTAGGCATCATATTGCCTGCTCGACAAAACTACATGAACATCTCGTTCGTAGATCCCTAACTCCACTCAGGGGAAATCTCAGATCTTGTGTCTGGCCATTTTCACTAAGTAGGTGAAAGACACAGTCGAGCACTTGCTCCCCCAATTTGCCACTAATGACCCAATCATGATTTGCGAAATTTCTTGACCATTTCGCAATCGTTTTTCCATAACATGGCTGCATTCGCAACCAATTACATTTACCGTGTTTCCCTGTCGCTCCGCTGCCTGATGTGGAGGGCAAAGTCCAATCCACGAGTTCTCAGCTATTCCACACGCTACTAGCGCTCTGTGTCCATGAGTTATCAGCAAACCCATTTATTTCGGACTATTAATAGGTTCACCAACCACGGTCCAATATGGGCCTATAGCCCAACTACTAGCCTGACAATGTGCAACGGCTCTCACTAGCACGCAGACCTAATCATCATACGGTTAGATCCTCAATTGGGATTACCGCACCAACACTCCCACTAGGAGCAACAGTACCTCAATCATCACCAGCCCCATGACCTAGTCACGTCTACACTCTCAGTGTACTAACAGCCTCAATGCTTACATGTGGCTTTCCACATTTCACGACCCGGGTGTAAACCATAACCCGAATTCGACAACAGATCCGCCGTATATGTAGCATTTTCCACATATACGAAGCGACACAATAACTCAAGCAACTAGGTGTAGTGTACAAGAGAATATATAGGCACAAAAAGTGGCTCAGAGCGAGGAATGAACATAAACTACTGTATAAACAAACACCACCAGCAGACAAAACTACCAAATAACCACCACCAAACAAGCCTCCACCACTAAGAATAAACTCCAATTAAGATTACAAAATCCAATCCATGATGAAAGATACAACAACTCAACTGAAATGAACTATAGACATACAACCACAAGGCTTTCCCAAACATAAACAACATAACACCAAACCCAACAACAAAGTACAACTCCAATATACTAATATAATCCCAAACATACTGCTCCACAATGTACAACCCCAAGAATATCACATATACAAGTCTCAAAATAACAATACTACTACAACAAATGACCAGTACACCACTCCAACAAACTCTCCAACAAATATAATAAGAGCAACTCCAAAACATCTCTAACAACAACACCAAAAGAATACAACTCTGGGACTGACATAAATACATAAAGCTGGCTCCAGCCAGACCAAATATACAGTAGTCGGGGTACATAAAAAAAAACTGAAAGAAATAAATAAACTATAGGGCGACCTCTATCAGAACCATCGGGGTGGAGCTCTATCTAGTCCGCGACTCCCTTGCCACGCTCTGCCTGTATCGCTGCTCCAGAAGAGATCCCCGGGGAGCAACAATGGGTGTGAGAACTACTAACAGCAGTCCTCAGTGGGTAAATCATCGAACCCCCGACCTACCCACCGAGTCTACCATAAGGGCAAAGTAGGTGATAGTAAGAAGAATAACAGTAATAGCTGAAAAGGAAACTATTCTACTATGCCCAAAAGCAACTGAATAATGTCAAGAGTATGCATGAATGAATGTATCACGACCCTCGTGTACCAATAATGTCTCCAACTGTATGATCTCAAATAGACACATGCATACCTCATAGAAACAACTACTGAGCTATACAATATCAACAGATATGTGATCTCAAATGTATAACTACATATGTATGCATCACGAAAGGTAACTGTCAATGTAGAACCCAGTCCTGGATAGGGCCAAACTTTCCTGTATAAATCAATCTCAACAACCGGTACACCAACCCGGTATAGAGCTCAATCTCACGAACTCAGTATCTCCACTGTCCAAATGACCGGAACCCAACACGGTCTGACCGGCACCCAACACGGTCTAAAACCTACTCCGGAGTGGCACTCGAGGGGAGCGACCCGCTCGAGTCAATAAGTAACCCATGTCCAACAGCTCTGTCAAGTATCTCAGTCAATCAGGCAAAAATCGACACTATGCTCAAAGTGGAGACTCACTCAATCCACAATGCAAAACCCAGCCCCAACTGATGCATAACACCAATCGGTCCAACCGCCCACAGTTCGCGGTTGCCGAAACAATAACCCGAGTCGATAATCTGGTGCTATCCCACCCGACTCAACAATATAGCTATACTATTCCCATCCCCGCTCTCTAACGCGAGCAATAAAAGCATAAGAGGAAAGAAAAGGGTTTTCTCCTAAGTTTGATTCCAACATGAATAGTATAGCATGAATAAAAGAGATATGGCCTATCTATATGTATAGATATCAAGGAATAGTTCTCACAGATGATCAATATAGTTTTCAACAAGAAACTTAAATATAAGTATGATTAAACCCATATAGATAGTAAGCATCACACAAGGTTGCACTTTTGGTTGAGTCGACTTGTAGGCCGCAATTTCGATGTGCTCAACAACCCACCTGTTTGCTCAATGACTAGAATCCAATCCTGCAGATTTTTGGCGATTTCGGTATGTTATTCGATGCCTTTCCAACAACTCGCCTTGCCTTGATATTCCTGTTGGAGAAAAATACACATACTAACCCAATTTCCGATGCCGAAAAATAAGCTGAGATTCAACTCACTACAACACCCAATTGAAACACCTTTACATGTGGAATCCAAAAGTAAAATTATTCATCTTGCATCTAAGATTACACTCATCCTTTAAAATTGACCACCTCAAGTACACTTAACCACGAAATTATATAAAACCCTCAATTTACTATAAATGCCATTCAAACATACATGCAGATTTTCAACAGCAAAAGGGCTGAAAGGAACTTAGATATGGTGTATCAATTCTTACCCAAATTTCGTGAAGCCCACTGCAACTGATCAAACAAATCATCGATTCAAGGCAACGAATATCTATTCATGGTGACCACTTTATTCCATTCTCTTTAATTCACACAAGGTCTAAGTGAGCCATCCTTCTACATCACAAACAGTAATTGCACTCCTCAAGGTGACGCACTGGGCTGATAACATCTTTATTCAACAAGTCTTGTAGATGCGCCATTAGTTCTCTTAACACGGTAGAAGTCATCCCAGATGGTGCCTTAGAATTGGTGCAGTTCCCCCGGAGCTACATCAATTACAAACTCAACCTCCCTATCCGGCGGCATCAATGAAAGCTCACTAGAGAAAACCGCTGGGTACTCGCGAACAACAGAAATGTCCTCGATCCCCAATGCCGTCGTAGGCACCTCTACCACCGACGCTAACAATGCAACTCATCCTCTACTCATCATATGTCATGCCCTGGCCGAAGATATAGTCGCTGCGAACAGCATGCTGTGGCATCCTCTGTAAACATATTCCTCCTGACCCGGCTCTCACAGAGTCACTGTCCTCTCTCTTTAGTTAATCGTGGTATAATATTGAGATAACCAATCCATACCAAAACCACATCGGAAACCGGGAACTAAAGTAGGACCAATAACTCAATGAGTAAAATCTAAGGTCCTAACTGCACCGGTCAGGATCTACAACACTCATCTAGCCTGAGGAGGCCCCACCATCTGCAGCGACATCGGAGGAGTCGATGCAGATGATGATGCAAAGGTCCCAAATGGCCACATTCGTAGCACCAGTTCTGTCACTACTCGCACTGATGGGGTGCATGAAATCTACCTCAAATAACACACCTGTCAGAACATCTCTCCTATTGCTATTGTCCCTGCTGCATGGCTATCTCTGCTGCTGTGGCCGTCTTGACATTCGAATTTCTCCTAATCTCCGTCCTCTCTGAGATTCGTGACCCAGAAACTAATATCACTGTAGCCTCGGAGATTTTGATCGACTGGTCTGTCCTCCATCAGATTATGTCGGGCGCTTTTTCTCAAACTCTATCGGCTTGCCAAATCTTTTAAACTCGAATGTGAAAATAGCCCTTGGACCCCAGATCACTCGAACCCATTCCGGTCGAGGAACAAATAAAGATGATACTTATTCCAAAAAAATATATATATATATATATATTTTGATTAGAGGAAACACATTTTAGTAAACTTGATTTCTTAGGATAATCTGTTAAAACCAGTTTTACTTTTCCAAACCTCGAAGGGTTAGCAACCTCACCTTATCAAGCGAGAGCAGGTCCTGGCAATCCTTCGAAATTTGGAAGAAAACGTTGGCATACCCAAAATCACGTATGTCTAAAAGAAACATTCTGGGTTCAAGGTCCTGTTATCACAAACTCAACATCAAAATCATTCAGCCATCCTACAAAATAACTCCAAAAATGCTTTCCTTGACTGTCTTATCCCGATCTGCTAGTCGAAAAACATCCAGCCTGCAACACTGGGCCAACCGCCCAACATTTGCCCCTACTCCACAGAGGTCAAAATCAAACCGAACCCCCTGCTCTGACACTGTTCAACAATGTTGCCGAGGGCTCCAGGACTTGCTGTGCTGGCTCACCTACTGAGTTGACAGCTGCGCCACCTGCTCTTCCTGTCTACAGTTCTTCTTTTCCCAATGGATCATCTGAACTCTCAACTCGTCCATCTCGACAGATCTCTCATGCCCAACCCTCACAGGATAACGGGGTGATATGCGTAGGAACAGATCGCGCAAAACAACACACAAAAGAACAGCTAACACTACACTCAAAATCAAGCCACCGCTCGACCCAATCTAGCGAAAGCCCAAGACATCGCCCCACTTCTGTAGCCTTATGTCGTCTGCAGCCAACATAATTGCCCAGCAGAAGAAGGGTATGTCCAATTCCTCTCTCTACTCCATCAGAGAGTTAATAAACGAAATCACTGACTTTCGCATAATCACGTCTCTCACGTGCTATTATCCTAGGGTCAGCCAATAGCCTAGGGTTTCCTAAGTCCCAAAACGACCTATTCCATAAGCTCTGATACCAACTTAATCTGTCACGACCCGGGTGTAAACCATAACCCGAATTCGACAACAGATCCGCCGTATATGTAGCATTTTCCACATATACGAAGCGACACAATAACTCAAGCAACTAGGTGTAGTGTACAAGAGAATATATAGGCACAAAAAGTGGCTCAGAGCGAGGAATGAACATAAACTACTGTATAAACAAACACCACCAGCAGACAAAACTACCAAATAACCACCACCAAACAAGCCTCCACCACTAAGAATAAACTCCAATTAAGATTACAAAATCCAATCCATGATGAAAGATACAACAACTCAACTGAAATGAACTATATACATACAACCACAAGTGTAGGATACCGAACTTCTAAAAGTAGAAGTTAGACATTAAGTAGAATATGCCCAATTAATTCAAAGAAATCCTAATTAACCATAGGTAAAATGTGCAAGTTCAACTTTTAAATACCATATAGAAGTTACGGTAGGATATAGTAAGTCGGAAAAATTATTATATAAATAAAAATAAATAAAAATAGTGTAAGATACTATTTTTATTAGACTCATAGAAGCATAATATAGGTTGAAAATGACCTGCGCCGAAATCGGAGCGAAAACAGAAGATTTAATATTTTCTGTGAGAGACGGGGCAGATAAATTAGCAGAAAATTCACAGTGTCGGAAAATTCTGAAAAAATTCGGGGAGCTCCGTAATATTATTTTAAGGCCACAGAAAAAGTTTCGCGTTGATCGGATGCCAGATAGTGAGAACGGGCTCCGCCAACAGTGTCGAAAAATTCTGAGAAAATTACGGGAGCTTCGTAATTATGTTTTAAGGTTACAATAAAAGTTTCGCATCAATCGGATACCCGAGCAGTGAGAAAGGTACCTGACAGCAATTTTAAGTACAGCGAGACTTTTGGTGACCCAAAAATAGCCCAAACTGAAAATTTAAAATATCTCGTGATAAATTAAGTTGAGATGAGCCTGCCCGTCAAATTTGAGCACAAACGGACATCCAGAAGGGTTCCGCAGGCAAGTATCAGATAAAATTGGACTAAATAGTAAATTAACACTATTGTTGGGGGTCCTGTATGCACAAAAGCCACTTTCCCTTTCTTCTTCTTCTTCTCCACCCACGCACGCGCACATACAGACCGCACCTCCATGGAGAGCTCCCTCGTTCCTTCTCACCTCACTTCCTCTCTCTAAGATTTCTCATCCTAATGCGCATGAAATCGCAGAAAGATTTGTGGGAAGCCTAAGGCGAGCGAGGGCGAGCTTTTGAACCAGAAAAAGCTTGGAATCATAGCTCTTTGAGGTGAGTTTTGTAAAAAATAAATTTGATTTTGCCGTAATTTCTTTAGATCTAAAATCTATATGATCTTAGAAGGATTCTTGTCGAAGAAATCGGCGAAAATCGTAAAAAAATCATAATGAATGTGTATATGAAACCTAGGGTTAAAAGAGGAGTTTTTAGATTTTCATGGGATTGATCTCATTTGAACCTATGGAAACTCAATTACTATATAAAGAAACGTGTTGGCGAAGACGGATCGACATTCCGTCAAACGGTCGAAAAGTTAGAGCCGAAATACGCGCTCTAGGACTTTTGAGGCAAAAAGAGAAACAATTACATTAGTAATTTTGGTGGGGGATTTAAATGGAATCCTTCCATCATGGAGGGGTTTTGGGTAAACCCTTGACGATCCAGGCCACGAATCGTGGAAGTTCGTCGTCTTTCGTCGGCGCTTTTGCGCACACGTGAAAACACTAAGCATAGTGCTTGGAGGTTATTAATAGGCCGTTTTGGACTTGTTTAGGACATCCGACTTGAGGCGACCCTTGTGATCGAGACCGGTGCTCCCGTAGATTTTTTTGGAGAGCCGAGCCGAGCCAAGGACCCGAGGTGGGTGGTGCTTTTACCGAAGCCGCTGGGCTTCTCTCTATGTCTTAGCCACTTACACTATTGCATATCGCACCATTGCATTGTAGGATAGTATGTATTGCCATCTTTATACTTTCCGGTTGATATAGATATTTAGCAAATGTTATGCTAATATGTTGGATTGGGAAAGATTGGGTCGATACCGAGGAATCCTATAGTGCGGATTGGGTGTTGGACTTGTGAGTCAACAATTGATGACGAGTGGCATATATGTAGAAATTGTGAACACCACACAATAAATGAACGAGTGGTATATGAAAGGTAGTGTAGGTAAACCTACTGTGACACATGTGAGACATAGGTTGTGTATTATCTATAGGGATCTCAGTTGCCATTAGCCTTATAGATAGGGTATCCTCGTGTGGAGAGGATTGGATCATGCTCATAGTCTGTTTTTGGCTGGTGGAGGTCGCTCCTCTACGGCCGCCTACTCCGGAGTTGGTCACGGGGCACGCCACCCCGAGGGACAGTCAGGTCCCGCAGACGCGTTCGATTGGTAGGTTGAGACATAGTCTCCCTCGTCGTGATAGTGAGCCGTGGGCAACCTTCGGGTGTGCCGTGAGATTTGAGATGAAGTGTTAAAAACCACACTTCTTGAAAATGAGTTAGAGAACAAGTATGAAATAGTACTTCTTGGACATAGTGATATATTTGGATATCTCTCCCCTGAGCATGCATACATGTTTTTCCGTGTTGGGCATAGTAGTGTAGTTATTTACTGCATTTACAGTTTTCAGATATATCTATCTATCTATCTATCTATCTGCTTTTGCCCTCTTGGACTTAGTGGGAAGACCGTTGGAGTCGGTGGCCGAACCCACTGGTAACTATGGACCATAGTTCTCACCCCACTATTATTACAGGGCCGAGTACAGGTACTCCCGGCGAGGATCGCGGTAAGGGCTTGGCGCCCTAGAGGCGTTGATAGCAGCCTCCCTACATCTATAGCTCTTGTCACCTTGTCTTTACATTTTGAGAGTAGATGTTGTATAGGGTGAGGACATTTTGGATGTGATCTATGTATTATTCATATACACGAATGGAATGGTTGTAATAGATAGAGTTTCTCTCTTTTGTTACTTGTATGTTTACTTTTATATACTCGTACCTTGCTCTTATGTTCTTGTTAGCACTGGTTGTGCTCTCGTTGTGATTGTGTATATCTAGAATTAATTCCTGGGTGATTCTTGTACATGATCTTGTCGCTTAGCCTTGGGCGGACAGGGGAGGTTCTGTCCGTTCGGCGTCTGTTCAGCGCGCCCGAACCATGCCAAATTGGTAGCAGTTTCGGGGCGTGACAGGTAAAGTGGTATCAGAGCAAGATAAGAGCAAGTAAAGAGAGAGAGTCTAGGATGACTTAGGAAACCCTAGGCTGGTAAACCCTAAGGTTGTAGGGACGTGAGTGAAACGTGAACCCTTGACGTTGGCGAAAGTGAAATCGATTGGGTCAAAGAAGATTATATGTCTCTAATTGAGAATAGAGACGGATTCAAGTGTGCTTGTTCGGTGACACGAAGTGTTATGTCGGCGGCCGACGGCATGATGCTAAGGGTCTAGGACTAGTATGCTTGTATGCTTCCGCCCGATTTATTATTGAGTTGTCTAGTTTCGTAAATGCTAAGGAGCTATCGGGTTAAACTAACTGACTAAGTTCTTGTTTCCAGGAAAGAATGTCAGGGAGACGCCACACTCGTAGGTCCTCTCCGGTGCCGCCTCCAGCGGCGCCCGAGCAGTCGGGATCTGGCGAGGTGCAGGGGCTGCGAGAGCAGGTCGCTGCTTTGGTAGGCGCGATGGAGCGCCAGGAGGCTCGATGGGAGCAGCTCCAGTCACTGTTGGAGCAGCAGGCAGCGTTGGCGGCCGCGACGGCGGCTGGGAGCCGTGATCCGCCTGCACCCTCGACTCACGTGCCGGGAGCGGTCGAGGGTGAGGGCGTGGGGGCCGTTCCACTGTCGGCGTGCCCCCTTCCGAGGAGTGCGCCTCTGGCGGCATCGGGTTCTACTACACCCGATATGACGGCGGAAAAGGCGGAGCGGGAGCGCGCATTGGCAGTTCTGATGCAGTTCCTAAAGTTCAAACCTCGGACCTTCGAGGGAGGGAAGATGGAGCCGGCGGTAGTGGAGTTGTGGTTAGGCGCTATGGAGACTATCTTTGGAGATCTCCCTGTCCTGGAAAGGGACAAGGTGCCCCTGGCCACGCATAGTTTTGGAGAACCGGCGTTAGTATGGTGGAAGCGGGTGCAGCGTGACCGACCCGCGCATCTTCCTCCGATGTTGTGGGGGGAGTTCAAGAGGACGGTGTACGGGCACTACTTTCCCGACGCCGATAAGCGGGTGATGAAGGAAAAGTTCCGCAAGCTGCAGCAGGGAAATCGCTCGGTGATGGAGTACGAGGAGGAGTTCACCCACATCATCGACTGTGTTCCCGATGTTGTTCGCGACGATGCGGACCGGGCCGATTGGTTTCTGCGGGGGCTTAAGCCCTGGATCTACCGGGCCGTGCAGCTGTTCAAGCTCACGACCTACGCCGAGGTCCTTGATCGAGCGCTGTGGGCAGAGCACGGGGATGCCCATGTGCGCGAGGAGCGCGAGATGGCGGCGGGGTCCAAGGATAAGGGCAAGAAGCGCCAGGGCGGTGGTTCAGGGGCACAGTCTAGCTCCAAGAGGCCCCCGAAGCAACCGAGATCGCAGCCGTGGAGGCAGGGACCACGGCCTTGCATTATATGCGGTAGCAGGGACCACCGGGTGCAGCAGTGCAGGCAGCGTGAGGGCAGATGCTATAGCTGCGGGCAGGAGGGGCACATGAGCCGAGAGTGCCCAGCGAGGGGTTTGCGTGCCCCCTCAACTGCGTCGACTCCGGCAACCCCTGTTCATTATGGAGGCGCTCCTTATGTTCCCGTCTCTGCGGGGCGCGCGATGGCTCCTAGGCAGCAGGAGATGACGCGATCGGCGCCGAGCGGGCGGGTATTCGCCGTTCAGGCCCAGGCCCAGGATCCTGTCGACATCGAGGAGCCCAGTGTCGTGGCAGGTATGGTTCTAATACATGGAGTTCGCTCCAGGGCCATTTTTGATACAGGTGCTACGCATTCATTCATTAGCGGATCATTTGCACGCACTCATGGTATTATCTTGGAGGCAACGGGCAAGTGGCGAGTCGAAGGCCCGGAGTCGTCATCTATTACTTACACGGGGTGCTTATCCTGCCCGGTGCAAGTGGGCGACTGGATTATGCCCGTCCGGTTGCTCGAGCTCAAGAAGTTGGAGGCGTTCGACGTCATCTTGGGCATGGACTGGCTCTCGAAGTATCACGCTGTGATCGACTGCAGGAGGAAGTTGGTCACTTTTCGGGAGCCAGGACAGGAGGAGGTTATCTATCGAGCTCATCAAAGCTCGTGCTTCGTTGCAACGGTGTCGGCAACGAGAGCGAGGAAGTTGGTCCATAGCGGTTGCCCGGCATTTTTGGCGACCGTTGTGGAGGTGGACCGTGCGACTCCGATCATGGAGGAGTTATTGGTGGTGCGGGAGTTTCCTGATGTGTTTCCCGCGGAGTTACCGGGGATGCCGCCGGATCGGGCGATCGAGTTCATCATAGACTTGATTCCCGGGACGGCGCCGATCTCGAAGGCCCCGTATCGTATGGCGCCGGCAGAATTGAAGGGGTTGAGGGATCAGTTGCAGGATCTCCTCGACAAAGGGTTCATTCGGCCAAGCGTATCGCCGTGGGGAGCCCCGGTATTATTTGTGCGCAAGAAGGATGGTTCTTTTCGACTCTGTGTGGATTATCGGAAGTTGAACAAGGTTACCATCAAAAACAAGTACCTGTTACCCAGAATCGACGACTTGTTTGACCAATTGCAAGGGTCGCTGGTGTACTCCAAAATTGATCTCCAGTCCGGCTACCACCAGTTGAAAATCAAGCCGGAGGATGTTCAGAAAACGGCGTTTCGCACACGCTATGGTCACTACGAATACACGGTCATGCCTTTCGGGCTTACTAACACCCCGGCGGCGTTCATGGATCTGATGAACCGTGCGTTCAGGGAGTACTTGGACCAATTTGTCGTGGTCTTCATTGACGACATTTTGGTCTATTCGCGGAGCGACGAGGAGCACGCGGAGCATTTGCGGATAGTGCTTCAAATCCTTCGGGAGGAGAAGCTATTTGCAAGACTGAAGAAGTGCGAGTTTTGGCTCCGCGAGGTGGCTTTCCTCGGGCATATTATTTCTGAGGGGGGGATTTCAGTCGACCCGAAAAAATTGAGGCGGTTAGGGATTGGCCGCGCCCGACGAATGTCACGGAAGTCCGCAGTTTTGTGGGCTTGGCCGGGTATTATCGACGGTTCGTGGAGGGTTTCTCGAGGATTGTGACTCCACTTACTCGGCTGACGCAAAAGGGCATCAAGTTCGTTTGGAGCGACGAATGCGACCGGGGTTTTATTGAATTGAAGAAAAGGTTGACGTCGGCTCCTATTCTCGCCTTACCGGTGCAGGGCGAGGACTTCGTGGTGTATAGCGACGCATCCTATCTGGGTCTGGGGTGTGTCCTGATGCAGGGCGGAAAAGTGATCGCTTATGCATCCCGCCAGTTGAAGGACCACGAAAAGAACTATCCCATTCACGATTTGGAGTTGGCGGCGGTGATCTTCGCGCTGAAGTTGTGGAGGCACTACTTGTATGGTGCACATTGCGAGATCTACACCGACCACAAAAGCCTCAAGTACTTATTCACCCAGAAGGAGCTCAATCTGCGGCAACGGCGGTGGTTGGAGCTGCTGAAGGATTATGATGTCGATATCCTTTACCACCCCGGCAAAGCAAACGTGGTCGCCGATGCACTAAGTAGAAAGACGGCGAGGAACCTCGCTATGGACGTCACGAATCAAACGCCGTTATGGTTGGACATGGGGCGGATGAACCTTGAGGTAGTCGCTCCCGAGGTGCCGGCCCTGATGATGGCGCTTATTATTCAGCCGACCTTGTTGGAGAGGATCAAGAATGTGCAGCCTTCCGACTCAAGTCTCCAAAAGGTACGGCGTGACATCGAGGAGGGCAAAGGCGGCGATTTCCATGTACACGCCGATGGCACACTTCGGTTTCGGAACCGTTGGTGTGTGCCGGAAAATGAGGAGCTCCGCGAACTGATATTGCGAGAGGCGCATCGGTCACCTTATGCCGAGCACCCTGGTGGCACCAAGATGTACCACGAGTTGAAGATGCTCTATTGGTGGCCGGGGATGAAGGCGGACATTGGGCGCTTCGTGGCAAAGTGCCTTACATGTCAACAGATAAAAGCGGAGCGTCGACTCTCGGCGGGGAAACTCCAAAGCTTGCCTATTCCCGTTTGGAAGTGGGAGGACATCTCTATGGACTTCATCGTCGGGTTGCCTCGCTCAACGGGTGGCCACGACTCGATCTGGGTGATCGTGGATCGTCTCACCAAGTCGGCACATTTCTTGCCGGTCCACACCACCTGGGCGGGAGAGAAGTTGGCACAGGTATATCTTGACGAGGTGGTGAGGCTGCACGGGGTGCCGAAGTCGATTGTATCGGACCGAGACCCCAAGTTCACCTCGCATTTCTGGAGGAATCTGCAGGAGGCCCTTGGCACACGGCTCGATTTTAGCACCGCTTTTCACCCTCAGACTGATGGTCAGACAGAGAGAACCATTCAGACCTTGGAGGACATGTTGCGGGCGTGCGTCATCGATTACAAGGGCGGTTGGTGCAAGTACTTGCCGATGGCCGAGTTCGCCTACAATAACAGTTATCACGCTAGTTTAGAGATGGCACCGTTCGAGGCTCTTTATGGACGGAAGTGTCGATCCCCTATCTATTGGAGTGATGTGGGCGAGCGCACGGAGTTCGGGCCGGACATTTTGCGGGAGGCGGAGGAGAAGGTCCGCCTTGCTCGCAAAAGATTGCTTACGGCGCAATCTCGGCAACAAAGCTACGCGGACAAGCGTCGGCGGGATTTGGAATTCGCGGTGGGCGACCGCGTCTTCTTGAAGGTTTCGCCCATGAGGGGCGTGAAGCGATTTGGAGTGCGGGGAAAACTAAGTCCCCGCTATATCGGCCCCTATGAGATATTGGAGCGTGTGGGAGCGGTGGCGTATCGGCTTGCATTGCCGCCGAAGTTGGCGGATGTACATAACGTCTTCCACGTCTCCAATCTCCGCAAATATGTACCCGATCCAGAGCATGCGATGCTATATGAGCCGCCGGAGCTTCAGGATGACTTGAGCTATGAGGAGTTCCCGGTGGCGATTATTGCTCGGGAGGTGCGCAAATTGAGAAACCGCGAGATTCCTTATGTCAGGGTCCGGTGGAGCAATCACGATGATCGCGAGGCCACGTGGGAACTTGAGGAAACGATGAGGGCGCACCATCCTCATCTCTTCGAGGAGATGAATTAGAGGTATGAATTTCGATTCGGTTGAATTGCGTTAAATTTAAATTTCGCGGACGAAATTGCTTAAGGGGGGAAGAATGTAGGATACCGAACTTCTAAAAGTAGAAGTTAGACATTAAGTAGAATATGCCCAATTAATTCAAAGAAATCCTAATTAACCATAGGTAAAATGTGCAAGTTCAACTTTTAAATACCATATAGAAGTTACGGTAGGATATAGTAAGTCGGAAAAATTATTATATAAATAAAAATAAATAAAAATAGTGTAAGATACTATTTTTATTAGACTCATAGAAGCATAATATAGGTTGAAAATGACCTGCGCCGAAATCGGAGCGAAAACAGAAGATTTAATATTTTCTGTGAGAGACGGGGCAGATAAATTAGCAGAAAATTCACAGTGTCGAAAAATTCCGAAAAAATTCGGGGAGCTCCGTAATATTATTTTAAGGCCACAGAAAAAGTTTCGCGTTGATCGGATGCCAGATAGTGAGGACGGGCTCCGCCAACAGTGTCGAAAAATTCTGAGAAAATTACGGGAGCTTCGTAATTATGTTTTAAGGTTACAATAAAAGTTTCGCATCAATCGGATACCCGAGCAGTGAGAAAGGTACCTGACAGCGATTTTAAGTACAGCGAGACTTTTGGTGACCCAAAAATAGCCCAAACTGAAAATTTAAAATATCTCGTGATAAATTAAGTTGAGATGAGCCTGCCCGTCAAATTTGAGCACAAACGGACATCCAGAAGGGTTCCGCAGGCAAGTATCAGATAAAATTGGACTAAATAGTAAATTAACACTATTGTTGGGGGTCCTGTATGCACAAAAGCCACTTTCCCTTTCTTCTTCTTCTTCTCCACCCACGCACGCGCACATACAGACCGCACCTCCATGGAGAGCTCCCTCGTTCCTTCTCACCTCACTTCCTCTCTCTAAGATTTCTCATCCTAATGCGCATGAAATCGCAGAAAGATTTGTGGGAAGCCTAAGGCGAGCGAGGGCGAGCTTTTGAACCAGAAAAAGCTTGGAATCATAGCTCTTTGAGGTGAGTTTTGTAAAAAATAAATTTGATTTTGCCGTAATTTCTTTAGATCTAAAATCTATATGATCTTAGAAGGATTCTTGTCGAAGAAATCGGCGAAAATCGTGAAAAAATCATAATGAATGTGTATATGAAACCTAGGGTTAAAAGAGGAGTTTTTAGATTTTCATGGGATTGATCTCATTTGAACCTATGGAAACTCAATTACTATATAAAGAAACGTGTTGGCGAAGACGGATCGACATTCCGTCAAACGGTCGAAAAGTTAGAGCCGAAATACGCGCTCTAGGACTTTTGAGGCAAAAAGAGAAACAATTACATTAGTAATTTTGGTGGGGGATTTAAATGGAATCCTTCCATCATGGAGGGGTTTTGGGTAAACCCTTGACGATCCAGGCCACGAATCGTGGAAGTTCGTCGTCTTTCGTCGGCGCTTTTGCGCACACGTGAAAACACTAAGCATAGTGCTTGGAGGTTATTAATAGGCAGTTTTGGACTTGTTTAGGACATCCGACTTGAGGCGACCCTTGTGATCGAGACCGGTGCTCCCGTAGATTTTTTTGGAGAGCCGAGCCGAGCCAAGGACCCGAGGTGGGTGGTGCTTTTACCGAAGCCGCTGGGCTTCTCTCTATGTCTTAGCCACTTACACTATTGCATATCGCACCATTGCATTGTAGGATAGTATGTATTGCCATCTTTATACTTTCCGGTTGATATAGATATTTAGCAAATGTTATGCTAATATGTTGGATTGGGAAAGATTGGGTCGATACCGAGGAATCCTATAGTGCGGATTGGGTGTTGGACTTGTGAGTCAACAATTGATGATGAGTGGCATATATGTAGAAATTGTGAACACCACACAATAAATGAACGAGTGGCATATGAAAGGTAGTGTAGGTAAACCTACCGTGACACATGTGAGACATAGGTTGTGTATTATCTATAGGGATCTCAGTTGCCATTAGCCTTATAGATAGGGTATCCTCGTGTGGAGAGGATTGGATCATGCTCATAGTCTGTTTTTGGCTGGTGGAGGTCGCTCCTCTACGGCCGCCTACTCCGGAGTTGGTCACGGGGCACGCCACCCCGAGGGACAGTCAGGTCCCGCAGACGCGTTCGATTGGTAGGTTGAGACATAGTCTCCCTCGTCGTGATAGTGAGCCGTGGGCAACCTTCGGGTGTGCCGTGAGATTTGAGATGAAGTGTTAAAAACCACACTTCTTGAAAATGAGTTAGAGAACAAGTATGAAATAGTACTTCTTGGACATAGTGATATATTTGGATATCTCTCCCCCGAGCATGCATACATGTTTTTCCGTGTTGGGCATAGTAGTGTAGTTATTTACTGCATTTACAGTTTTCAGATATATCTATCTATCTATCTATCTATCTGCTTTTGCCCTCTTGGACCTAGTGGGAAGACCGTTGGAGTCGGTGGCCGAACCCACTGGGAACTATGGACCATAGTTCTCACCCCACTATTATTACAGGGCCGAGTACAGGTACTCCCGGCGAGGATCGCGGTAAGGGCTTGGCGCCCTAGAGGCGTTGATAGCAGCCTCCCTACATCTATAGCTCTTGTCACCTTGTCTTTACATTTTGAGAGTAGATGTTGTATAGGGTGAGGACATTTTGGATGTGATCTATGTATTATTCATATACACGAATGGAATGGTTGTAATAGATAGAGTTTCTCTCTTTTGTTACTTGTATGTTTACTTTTATATACTCGTACCTTGCTCTTATGTTCTTGTTAGCACTGGTTGTGCTCTCGTTGTGATTGTGTATATCTAGAATTAATTCCTGGGTGATTCTTGTACATGATCTTGTCGCTTAGCCTTGGGCGGACAGGGGAGGTTCTGTCCGTTCGGCGTCTGTTCAGCGCGCCCGAACCATGCCAAATTGGTAGCAGTTTCGGGGCGTGACAACAAGGCTTTCCCAAACATAAACAACATAACACCAAACCCAACAACAAAGTACAACTCCAATATACTAATATAATCCCAAACATACTGCTCCACAATGTACAACCCCAAGAATATCACATATACAAGTCTCAAAATAACAATACTACTACAACAAATGACCAGTACACCACTCCAACCAACTCTCCAACAAATATAATAAGAGCAACTCCAAAACATCTCTAACAACAACACCAAAAGAATACAACTCTGGGACTGACATAAATACATAAAGCTGGCTCCAGCCAGACCAAATATACAGTAGTCGGGGTACATAAAAAAAAACTGAAAGAAATAAATAAACTATAGGGCGACCTCTATCAGAACCATCGGGGTGGAGCTCTATCTAGTCCGCGATTCCCTTGCCACGCTCTGCCTGTATCGCTGCTCCAGAAGAGATCCCTGGGGAGCAACAACGGGTGTGAGAACTATTAACAGCAGTCCTCAGTGGGTAAATCATCGAACCCCCGACCTACCCACCGAGTCTACCATAGGGGCAAAGTAGGTGATAGTAAGAAGAATAACAGCAATAGCTGAAAAGGAAACTATTCTACTATGCCCAAAACCAACTGAATAATGTCAAGAGTATGCATGAATGAATGTATCACGACCCTCGTGTACCAATAATGTCTCCAACTGTATGATCTCAAATAGACACATGCATACCTCATAGAAACAACTACTGAGCTATACAATATCAACAGATATGTGATCTCAAATGTATAACTACATATGTATGCATCACGAAAGGTAACTGTCAATGTAGAACCCAGTCCTGGATAGGGCCAATACTGCCTGTATAAATCAATCTCAACAACCGGTACACCAACCCGGTATAGAGCTCAATCTCACGAACTCAGTATCTCCACTGTCCAAATGACCGGAACCCAACACGGTCTGACCGGCACCCAACACGGTCTAAAGCCTACTCCGGAGTGGCACTCGAGGGGAGCGACCTGCTCGAGTCAATAAGTAACCCATGTCCAAAAGCTCTGTCAAGTATCTCAGTCAATCAGGCAAAAATCGACACTATGCTCAAAGTGGAGACTCACTCAATCCACAATGCAAAACCCAGCCCCAACTGATGCATAACACCAATCGGTCCAACCGCCCATAGTTCGCGGTTGCCGAAACAATAACCCGAGTCGATAATCTGGTGCTATCCCACCCGACTCAACAATATAGCTATACTATTCCCATCCCCGCTCTCTAACGCGAGCAATAAAAGCATAAGAGGAAAGAAAAGGGTTTTCTCCTAAGTTTGATTCCAACATGAATAGTATAGCATGAATAAAAGAGATATGGCCTATCTATATGTCTAGATATCAAGGAATAGTTCTCACACATGATCAATATAGTTTTCAACAAGAAACTTAAATATAAGTATGATTAAACCCATATAGATAGTAAGCATCACACAAGGTTGCACTTTTGGTTGAGCCGACTTGCAGGCCGCAATTTCGATGTGCTCAACAACCCACCTGTTTGCTCAATGACTAGAATCCAATCCTGCAGATTTTTGGCGATTTCGGTATGTTATTCGATGCCTTTCCAACAACTCGCCTTGCCTTGATATTCCTGTTGGAGAAAAATACACATACTAACCCAATTTTCGATGCCGAAAAATAAGCTGAGATTCAACTCACTACAACACCCAATTGAAACACCTTTACATGTGGAATCCAAAAGTAAAATTATTCATCTTGCATCTAAGATTACACTCATCCTTTAAAATTGACTACCTCAAGTACACTTAACCACGAAATTATATAAAACCCTCAATTTACTATAAATGCCATTCAAACATACATGCAGATTTTCAACAGCAAAAGGGCTGAAAGTAACTTAGATATGGTGTATCAATTCTTACCCAAATTTCGTGATTAAGGTATCGATTTGTTCCTCTTGAAGTCTAGAAGATAACCCAATTTAACTTTCCACATTCCACCAAGAGAGCAAAGAGAAATCCTAAATTTACCACATGCTGTCCAAAATTGGAATCTGAATAAAGGGCTTCAAAGATGGTGAACTTTACCTATTTTAGAGCAAGATCTAGTCCTCCTTTTTAACACAAAAAGTGTGGGTCTCTGAGTCATGGTGAAAACCCCCAAAAATGAGCTTAAAATTCCACTTCTTCAGTCCTAGGGAGCAAAAACACCATGCATAACTCAAAACTAGTTTTAAAATCTCAGCTCTGCACAAGAGTCCCAGAAATGGTTTAATTTACCTATCTTAGAGCCAAAATTTGAGGATCTAGAAAATACGAAAATTGTAGGTCTAGAAGTCCTGAAAATATCCCAACAAAAATCAACTCAAAATTCCATTTGTACATCCCAGGGGAGTAAAAACACTAACCTCTGCTCGGAATCCTCCACAGAAAACAAGTGTCTCAAAGATTGCTATATTTACCTTGTTTAGAGCTTCAATTAGGTTCCCATCTTCAATATGTAAGTTGTAGATCTGGAAGTTGTGAAGAGAACTCCGCAAAAATGGCCTAAAAACTCCTCTCCTACAGCTGGGGACCCTTCCTGGAAGAAAACGTAACGTAGTGGGATGCTCAAACAGCAATGACCAAGCTTCACAAATGAAGGATTCCATGGTGGAGAAGAAGAAGATGATGGCTCTATCTTGGACTCTCAAGTAGCTAAGAAGTATAAGATGTCCTAAAGAGAAGCCCCATGCCAAATAGCCCTCTTAAATAGCCTTAACCAGTTCCAAAATTGGGCTTGAGGTGCACTACAACACACTTCACCCACTCCCCTGTCAGACCCATCCCCCTTGCAGCAGATCCGGTGCAAGGGGGGTCGGACCAAATGGTCCGACCGACACCAGGCGCGGGCTCGGCGACAGTGCAGCCCGGCCCACGCGCCATGCGCGCATGCGCATGCGCATGCGCGGCGCATGTTTGCCCGGTGCACCGCTCGTGCACCGACCCTGCGGTCGCCCACCTGGACCCGGTGCACGCCTCCGCATGCACCGCGCTGCACCTGCCGGTGCATGGCTCTTGAGCCGGCCTCCGTGAGCCCGGTTCACAGCTCCCTGTACACCCAAACACACCACTTAGCTCCCAAAAACCCAGAAATAGTGTATTTTGCACAGTTTTTCACAATGAATCCATTTTTCTCATCCATTTGACGAACCAAGGGTCCCAACACACCGAAAAAGTATACTCAAAGATCTCCAAACCATAACTGTACAACCACCGCACTTTCGTGCATCTCCTTTATGCAGATTTTCGCACCGTATCTGATTTTCGCATCCTTTTCGCACACAGACAACTCTAACACACCCAAAATGTGCCAACGAGCTACCAATCCATTAGTAACTCAACTCACAAGAATTCAGGTCTTCACATCCTCCCCCACTACAAAGAGTTTCGTCCTCGAAACTAAACGTCTTTCTCGATGAAGTCTCAACAAGTAGGGGTGTGCAGTCCTCATGGCATCCATCACAAGTCTGAGAGGTGTGTCCTCACTATCTATCAACACTGTACCCACTAGTATCGAGTATCTGTCCTCTACGCTCTGAGTCCATGAACATATCTGCCCGGTTCGATACCCCGGTATTCTCGATGCAACACTGACAAAATCCTCACTCTGATCTTGCTGAATCTGATCGCAACTCTCTCAAGGTAGGGTCCACACTCTGCTTCTCACTAATTACATCCATGTACAGCTGCAGCTGCGCTATCCGCTCCCAAAACCAACTCATCTGAATAGGGAGACAGAGGAACTGATTTGGTCGATCAATCACAATAACTCATATAGCCTTCGCTCCACTCTGCGACCTCGGTAATCCAGTAACAAAACCCATGCTCACATGATTCTATTTCCATTCAGGCATTGGAAGGCTTGGTCACTTGCCAGCGAGAACCTGATGTTCAGCATTAACTTGTTGTCAAGTTGACCATAAGAAAGGAACATCCCAAAATCTCTATTCATTCCAGACCACCAGAATTGTGCCCGGAGGCCTCTATACATCTTAGTACCACCTGAGGGAAAGTTATAAGGTGTATAGTGAGCCTCCCTCAGCATCTGCTCTCCAATCCTTAAATCCATAGGCACACAAATGCGGTCCCTGTACCTAAGTACTCCCGCTATACCAATGGCAAAATCCCCAACTTGACCCTGCTATGTCTGATCTCTAATCCTCGCCAAATAGGGGTCCACACTCTGTTTTTTCCTTGATCCTATCTAACAGAGTTGGCTGCAAGACTAGAGACATAAGTCTTACAGAAACCCCAGGGAATACAACCTCAATGTCCAAACGCCTCAGCTGCTCTAATAGTGGGCATCTGCTGGGTAATCAACAAACTCAATGAATACACTGCTTGTCTACTCAAGATGTCTGCATCCATAATCACTTTCCCAGGGTGGTACTATAAACCCAAGTCATAATCTTTTACCAATTCGAGCCATCGGTGTTGTCTCAAGTTGAGCTTCTTCTGAGTGGCAAGTATTTCAGTTCTTGTGATCAATGAAAATTTCACAATCCTCCCCATACAGATAGTGGCGCTACAGCTTTAGTGCGAAACCACAGCGGCCAGCTCCCACTCATAGGCAGGGTAATTCTTCTCATAATCCTTCAGTTGACGAATCTTGATTTCAGCTCTTCAAGGCTCTATTAACACTGTTCATCCTAAGCAAATATGATCTCCATTCTAGTCCATCCGGTGAGAGGAGTGGAGAGCTTCGCAAAACCCTTCACAAAATGACAGTAGTAGCCAGCCAAACCCAAAAACTACGAACCTCAATGACCGTCGTTGGTCTAGGCCAAATCCGAACTGCATCAATCTTCGTCAGGTCTACTGCCACACCTGTGGCTGAAATCACATGGCTAGAAATGCAACCTCCTGAAGCCAAAATTCACACTTATTAACATGGCATACAACTTCTTTTCTTGGAAAAGTTGCAGCACTATCCTCAAGTGCTCCTCGTGCTTATATTGCTTCGGAAGTATATCAGAAATATCAACAATGAAAATCAATACGAACCGATCCAATAAGGTTGGAAAAATTCTATTCTTCAGATCCATATAGGTGGCAGTGCATTAATTAATCCAAAATGCATCCCCTAGAACTCATAATGCCCATACCGAGTCTGCCGTGCGATCCTCAATAAGCCTTCGGTCCTCACTCTCAACTAGTGGTAACACGACTGGGGATCTATCTTCGAAAATGCTGAAGCCCACTGCAACTGATCAAACAAATCATCGATTCAAGGCAACGAATATCTATTCATGGTGACCACTTTATTCCATTCTCTTTAATTCACACAAGGTCTAAGTGAGCCATCCTTCTACATCACAAACAGTAATTGCACTCCTCAAGGTGACGCACTGGGCTGATAACATCTTTATTCAACAAGTCTTGTAGATGCGCCATTAGTTCTCTTAACACGGTAGAAGTCATCCCAGATAGTGCCTTAGAATTGGTGCAGTTCCCCCGGAGCTACATCAATTACAAACTCAACCTCCCTATCCGGCGGCATCAATGAAAGCTCACTAGAGAAAACCGCTGGGTACTCGCGAACAACAGAAATGTCCTCGATCCCCAATGCCGTTGTAGGCACCTCTACCACCGACGCTAACAATGCAACTCATCCTCTACTCATCATATGTCATGCCCTGGCCAAAGATATAGTCGCTGCGAACAGCATGCTGTGGCATCCTCTGTAAACATATTCCTCCTGACCCGGCTCTCACAGAGTCACTGTCCTCTCTCTTTAGTTAATCGTGGTATAATATTGAGATAACCAATCCATACCAAAACCACATCGGAAACCTGGAACTAAAGTAGGACCAATAACTCAATGAGTAAAATCTAAGGTCCTAACTGCACCGGTCAGGATCTACAACACTCATCTAGCCTGAGGAGGCCCCACCATCTGCAGCGACATCGGAGGAGTCGATGCAGATGATGATGCAAAGGTCCCAAATGGCCACATTCGTAGCACCAGTTCTGTCACTACTCGCACTGATGGGGTGCATGAAATCTACCTCAAATAACACACCTGTCAGAACATCTCTCCTATTGCTATTGTCCCTGCTGCATGGCTATCTCTGCTGCTGTGGCCGTCTTGACATTCGAATTTCTCCTAATCTCCGTCCTCTCTGAGATTCGTGACCCAGAAACTAATATCACTGTAGCCTCGGAGATTTTGATCGACTGGTCTGTCCTCCATCAGATTATGTCGGGCGCTTTTTCTCAAACTCTATCGGCTTGCCAAATCTTTTAAACTCGAATGTGAAAATAGCCCTTGGACCCCAGATCACTCGAACCCATTCCGGTCGAGGAACAAATAAAGATGATACTTATTCCAAAAAAAAATATATATATATATATATTTTTTGATTAGAGGAAACACATTTTAGTAAACTTGATTTCTTAGGATAATCTGTTAAAACCAGTTTTACTTTTCCAAACCTCGAAGGGTTAGCAACCTCACCTTATCAAGCGAGAGCAGGTCCTGGCAATCCTTCGAAATTTGGAAGAAAACGTTGGCATACCCAAAATCACGTATGTCTAAAAGAAACATTCTGGGTTCAAGGTCCTGTTATCACAAACTCAACATCAAAATCATTCAGCCATCCTACAAAATAACTCCAAAAATGCTTTCCTTGACTGTCTTATCCCGATCTGCTAGTCGAAAAACATCCAGCCTGCAACACTGGGCCAACCGCCCAACATTTGCCCCTACTCCACAGAGGTCAAAATCAAACCGAACCCCCTGCTCTGACACTATTCAACAATGTTGCCGAAGGCTCCAGGACTTGCTGTGCTGGCTCACCTACTGAGTTGACAGCTGCGCCACCTGCTCTTCCTGTCTACAGTTCTTCTTTTCCCAATGGATCATCTGAACTCTCAACTCGTCCATCTCGACAGATCTCTCATGCCCAACCCTCACAGGATAACGGGGTGATATGCGTAGGAACAGATCGCGCAAAACAACACACAAAAGAACAGCTAACACTACACTCAAAATCAAGCCACCGCTCGACCCAATCTAGTGAAAGCCCAAGACATCGCCCCACTTCTGTAGCCTTATGTCGTCTGCAGCCAACATAATTGCCCAGCAGAAGAAGGGTATGTCCAATTCCTCTCTCTACTCCATCAGAGAGTTAATAAACCAAATCACTGACTTTCGCATAATCACGTCTCTCACGTGCTATTATCCTAGGGTCAGCCAATAGCCTAGGGTTTCCTAAGTCCCAAAACGACCTATTCCCTAAGCTCTGATACCAACTTAATCTGTCACGACCCGGGTGTAAACCATAACCCGAATTCGACAACAGATCCGCCGTATATGTAGCATTTTGCACATATACGAAGCGACACAATAACTCAAGCAACTAGGTGTAGTGTACAAGAGAATATATAGGCACAAAAAGTGGCTCAGAGCGAGGAATGAACATAAACTACTGTATAAACAAACACCACCAGCAGACAAAACTACCAAATAACCACCACCAAACAAGCCTCCACCACTAAGAATAAACTCCAATTAAGATTACAAAATCCAATCCATGATGAAAGATACAACAACTCAACTGAAATGAACTATAGACATACAACCACAAGGCTTTCCCAAACATAAACAACAAAACACCAAACCCAACAACAAAGTACAACTCCAATATACTAATATAATCCCAAACATACTGCTCCACAATGTACAACCCCAAGAATATCACATATACAAGTCTCAAAATAACAATACTACTACAACAAATGACCAGTACACCACTCCAACCAACTCTCCAACAAATATAATAAGAGCAACTCCAAAACATCTCTAACAACAACACCAAAAGAGTACAACTCTGGGACTGACATAAATACATAAAGCTGGCTCCAGCCAGACCAAATATACAGTAGTCGGGGTACATAAAAAAAAACTGAAAGAAATAAATAAACTATAGGACGACCTCTATCAGAACCATCGGGGTGGAGCTCTATCTAGTCCGCGACTCCCTTGCCACGCTCTGCCAGTATCGCTGCTCCAGAAGAGATCCCTGGGGAGCAACAACGGGTGTGAGAACTACTAACAGCAGACCTCAGTGGGTAAATCATCGAACCCCCGACCTACCCACCGAGTCTACCATAAGGGCAAAGTAGGTGATAGTAAGAAGAATAACAGTAATAGCTGAAAAGGAAACTATTCTACTATGCCCAAAACCAACTGAATAATGTCAAGAGTATGCATGAATGAATGTATCACGACCCTCGTGTACCAATAATGTCTCCAACTGTATGATCTCAAATAGACACATGCATACCTCATAGAAACAACTACTGAGCTATACAATATCAACAGATATGTGATCTCAAATGTATAACTACATATGTATGCATCACGAAAGGTAACTGTCAATGTAGAACCCAGTCCTGGATAGGGCCAAACTTGCCTGTATAAATCAATCTCAACAACCGGTACACCAACCCGGTATAGAGCTCAATCTCACGAACTCAGTATCTCCACTGTCCAAATGACCGGAACCCAACACGGTCTGACCGGCACCCAACACGGTCTAAAGCCTACTCCGGAGTGGCACTCGAGGGGAGCGACCCGCTCGAGTCAATAAGTAACCCATGTCCAACAGCTCTGTCAAGTATCTCAGTCAATCAGGCAAAAATCGACAATATGCTCAAAGTGGAGACTCACTCAATCCACAATGCAAAACCCAGCCCCAACTGTTGCATAACACCAATCGGTCCAACCGCCCACAGTTCGCGGTTGCCGAAACAATAACCCGAGTCGATAATCTGGTGCTATCCCACCTGACTCAACAATATAGCTATACTATTCCCATCCCCGCTCTCTAACGCGAGCAATAAAAGCATAAGAGGAAAGAAAAGGGTTTTCTCCTAAGTTTGATTCCAACATGAATAGTATAGCATGAATAAAAGAGATATGGCCTATCTATATGTCTAGATATCAAGGAATAGTTCTCACACATGATCAATATAGTTTTCAACAAGAAACTTAAATATAAGTATGATTAAACCCATATAGATAGTAAGCATCACACAAGGTTGCACTTTTGGTTGAGTCGACTTGTAGGCCGCAATTTCGATGTGCTCAACAACCCACCTGTTTGCTCAATGACTAGAATCCAATCCTGCAGATTTTTTGCGATTTCGGTATGTTATTCGATGCCTTTCCAACAACTCGCCTTGCCTTGATATTCCTGTTGGAGAAAAATACACATACTAACCCAATTTCCGATGCCGAAAAATAAGCTGAGATTCAACTCACTACAACACCCAATTGAAACACCTTTACATGTGGAATCCAAAAGTAAAATTATTCATCTTGCATCTAAGATTACACTCATCCTTTAAAATTGACCACCTCAAGTACACTTAACCACGAAATTATATAAAACCCTCAATTTACTATAAATGCCATTCAAACATACATGCAGATTTTCAACAGCAAAAGGGCTGAAAGGAACTTAGATATGGTGTATCAATTCTTACTCAAATTTCGTGATTAAGGTATCAATTTGTTCCTCTTGAAGTCTAGAAGATAACCCAATTTAACTTTCCACATTCCACCAAGAGAGCAAAGAGAAATCCTAAATTTACCACATGCTGTCCAAAATTGGAATCTGAATAAAGGGCTTCAAAGATGGTGAACTTTACCTATTTTAGAGCAAGATATAGTCCTCCTTTTTAACACAAAAAGTGTGGGTCTCTGAGTCCTGGTGAAAACCCCCCAAAAATGAGCTTAAAATTCCGCATCTTCAGTCCTCGGGAGCAAAAACACCATGCATAACTCAAAACTAGTTTTAAAATCTCAGCTCTGCACAAGAGTCCCAGCAATGGTTTAATTTACCTATCTTAGAGCCAAAATTTGAGGATCTAGAAAATATGAAAATTGTAGGTCTAGAAGTCCTGAAAATATCCCAACAAAAATCAACTCAAAATTCCATTTGTACATCCCAGGGGAGCAAAAACACTAACCTCTGGTCGGAATCCTCCACAGAAAACAAGTGTCTCAAAGATTGCTATATTTACCTTGTTTAGAACTTCAATTAGGTTCCCATCTTCAATATGAAAGTTGTAGATCTGGAAGTTATGAAGAGAACTCCGCAAAAATGGCCTAAAAACTCCTCTCCTACAGCTGGGGACCCTTCCTGGAAGAAAACGTGACGTAGTGGGATGCTCAAACAACAATGACCAAGCTTCACAAATGAAGGTTTCCATGGTGGAGAAGAAGAAGATGATGGCTCTATCTTGGACTCCCAAGTAGCTAAGAAGTATAAGATGTCCTAAAGAGAAGCCCCATGCCAAATAGCCCTCTTAAATAGCCTTAACCAGTTCCAAAATTGGGCTTGAGGTGCACTACAACACACCTCACCCACTCCCCTGTCACACCCATCCCCCTTGTAGCAGATCCGGTGCAAGGGGGGTCGGACCAAATGGTCCGACCGACACCAGGCGCGGGCTCGGCGACAGTGCAGCCCGGCCCACGCGCCACGGGCGCATGCGCATGCGCATGCGCGGCGCATGTTTGCCCGGTGCACCGCTCGTGCACCGGCCCTGCGGTCGCCCACCTGGACCCGGTGCACGCCTCCGCATGCACCGCGCTGCACCTGCCGGTGCATGGCTCGTGAGCCGGCCTCTGTGAGCTCGGTTCACAGCTCCCTGTACACCCAAACACACCACTTAGCTCCCAAAAACCCAGAAATAGTGTATTTTGCACAGTTTTTCACACTGAATCCATTTTTCTCATCCATTTGACGAACCGAGGGTCCCAACACACCGAAAAAGTATACTCAAAGATCTCCAAACCATAATTGTACAACCACCGCACTTTCGTGCATCTCCTTTATGCAGATTTTCGCACCGGATCTGATTTTCGCATCCTTTTCGCACACAGACAACTCTAACACTCCCAAAATGTGCCAACGAGCTACCAATCCACTAGTAACTCAACTCACAAGAATTCAGGTCTTCACGCCACATCCTCGGGTCACCGCTCGGACTACCGCCCCGACTAAATCTCTATCATGCCCCTCCCTCAGGCCTCGGGCCGCTGTCTCTCACAGCCGACTACGCCTGCCCACTGGGCTACAGGCCCACAGTCCACATACATATTCCAGGCATGGATCATCCCATAGCGAACCCACAAATCATCGCCACGCGACTACTACGCTCTACTGAGCAGAACCCACTAACTAGTCATCAATCCACGACCCGAACAACCTATCGACTCTTGTCACACCTAGCATAAGCTAAGGTGCCACCTAACCAGCCATCTCTAGCTGAACGGTACTTGTGCTCTGCGAGCACCAAAACGGTTGGGCGTCCTACGCCTCCACGCTAACTCACAAAATTCGTAGTGTTAAGCGATTTTCTTAAGCACCCCTATGGCTCTTGTGCACCTCTCCCAACTAGGTTGAGGCACCGCAATAACGGTTCACCGATCTCGATGACTAACGAGCGACCCTACGGTGGCAACCTTTACCATTATACCGATCCGTCGGACCGGCACCAAAAACTCCTGCTCACTTGCGAGGTTCTCGAATCTCGAAACCCACTCTGAGCCCCACTAACTCCACTATCCGGCAACCTAGCCACAATCAATACGCCACACGGTCACTACCGTCATCAGGGGCAAATTCCCGCCGCCTGGCCCATAAGTCTTTCTTGTCCTAACCCTTAGGACATATTAACTTGGCTCTCGCAACATAGCGATCACCATCGTCTCGTGAGTCTGTCTCTCGCTGGACCTTACTAACCAAACTTTGCTAGCAAACTAGTTGACACAAGCTTATGACACCCTATGCTGAAGGTGCAGGGTGCGCCGACAAAAGTTCGGCGGCCACTGCCACTCTCTCTACTGTCGCCCCTACATGCGGCGACGCCGTATGCTCATGCGTCATTTATACAGCCTCAGCTTGCTGTGCTATTAGCCACTGGAGCCTATCGATCTGCTCCGATAGTCACCTTGACGCTTCATCTAGGCGCCGAAATCTTCCTTCCTGCCGGCGGGATGTTTTCGCTTGTCGACAAGAAGCATCGGTCTGCTGCTGGACCACACCAATAAGTGCGGCCACCTGCTATCGCAGCTCGTTTACCTTGTTCGACCCAGAGCCCTCTCGTGGCTCGAATCGAAACAAGCGCGTCTCCCTACGTGGTGTCATCGCTAATATGCACACCACATGAAACGATTAGCCCAAATTTAGCCATTTGAGCAATGCGTAAACTAAATACCAGTAAAAAGGCTCGTCGACCCAATCATGCGAAAGTATAAGAGGGCACTCCATTTCATCTCCAACATTACGTTGTCGGCCGCCAACGTAGATGTCCGAAGAATGAAAGCTCATCACCCTCGATCAGTTCCAACATCCTTTTTGGGGACAACAATACCCAATCAAGTACTTTCGCCAAATAATCCACACACTCTCTCATGCTAATCCCTAGGGTCTCTCTAAGGTTTGCTAACCACCTAGGACTATTCTTAGGCTCTGATACCACTCTAATCTGTCACACCCCGAAATCGCCAATTTGTACAGTTCGGGCACGCCAACAGACCCGCCAATCGGGTATGACCTCTCACTACCCGAAAGGAACGGTAACATCCAAAACAATACATCAAGTGTAGGCGGAAGCTCAATATCAGAGTACTAAAATCACTACTAATTTAAAACTTTCATTCAATAAACAAATAGTTTAAGCGGAAATGAAAGCATACAAGAGTGAACCATAAAATAACTTTATTACACTTTATATCTCTCAACTTGTAACTAAATAATATTACAAATTTTTTTTTTTTTACATCTTTTCCTCACCATACAAAGTTCACTCAAGAAATATAAAAATGGTACCTCTGCTAGACCCTCTAGGCCTCTATGCTGCTGGGCCCTTGTCCCTGTCGCATGCCTCGCAGACTGCATCTGAACCTGGAAAAATGGTCACCCAAGGGTGTGAGAACTACTTAAAGTTCCCAGTGGGTTCAACCACCGAGAAAAAGTGTCATACACCGCTTGGTTCCAATGGAAGCAAAAATAGTAGAATGCTAGGAAACTATAAATCAGGATTTAACATGCTGATATGCATATAAAGGTCACTACACTATCAGTGTATACTCATCGACCCAATACCACTATGTCCTGCCATACCAGGTTACTATCCAGAAACTCGGCCGCTACGCAGCTGTAAAAAGGGGGAAGCTAACCCGGCCACCTTGGCCACTCTATTCTCTCTTTATTCTTTCTCATTCAGGTGCTTTAGTTAAAGTTAAACCCTCGGAAATTCGTGTCCAACGGGCCCCAGCCCGGTAGTCATGCTACCATAAGACAGGAATCTCTAAGATTGTCGATAACACTGCTAGTGTTACCCCGTCCTATGGGGGGACTTGTCATACGGGTCACTGCCCGGGAGAGAGACACTATAATGACATGACTTTTCGTGTAATACGTTACCCTCCGGTTATCAATGTACTTTTACGAAAGCTGAATGATCGAGTTTTCTTAAGTTAACCGTCGTGCTACGCGGGTATTTTTCTGTGAAAGGGCCCAAAAAACGATGACCGATGGTGCGATCGGATCTGAAATTCGACCTTGGGATCTCCCGGAACAGGGTTTTTAGGGTTGCGGTGACTTAGCATGCATCGGAATCCGTGCGGAATATCCTGCACGCTTTTTGAGGAAATATGGGTTTACCCCGTATAATTAATTAATTAAAGAATTAATTATTCGGTGACAAATATTAAATATGAGATTTAGTTGTATGTACGAAGAGGAAAAATCTCACTTTTCGCAAAAGAGAAACCCTAGCCGGAGAGAACGAGAAAGAAAAGAAAAGAAGAAAAAGACCGAACCCTAATCGGAGGAAAAATAGAAGAGAGAGAAAGAAAGCGGAGGAGTCCGAACACGCCGATGAACGTGTGAGAAATGGGAGTGCGATCGGATCGTCTTCCCCATCAGAATCGGTAAGTGGATTTCGTTTTATTAAATGTTTGTGGTTTCGTGTTCTTTTTCTCGAGTCGCGACCGCCGCCTCCGTCGCCATCGTCGCCGTCGCCGCCGCCGCTGCCGCGCGACCTAGGGCACGCGGGGCGCCGCCGGCCGGTGGCGCGCGCCGCGCGGCCTTGTGCCGCGCGGGGCGCCACCCGCAGGCGCGCGCGCGCCGCACGGCCCCGTGCCGCGCGGGGCGCCCGCGGGCGGCGGCGCCCACGCGGGCAAAGCACCGCGCACACGCCGCCCGCGGGCACGCCCCGCCCGCAGCCTAGCGCCGAGCGGCCTCACACCGCGCGGGGCGCCCGCGGGCGGCAGGCGCCGAACAGGAGCCATCCGCGGGCGCGCGCCGCGCGGGCGGCGGCGCCCGCGCGAGCAGGCACCGCGCGGGCGCCACCCGCACGCGCGCGCCGCTCGGCCTCATGCCGTGCGGGCAGGCGCCGCCCAGGAAGGCGCCACGTGGGCGCCACCCACGCACGCGCGCCGCGCGGCCTCGTGCCGCGCAGGGCGCCCGCGCGGGCTGGTGCCGCGCGGGCGCCTTCCGCGGGCGCGCGACGCGCGGCCTCGTGCCGCGCGGGGCGCCTGCGGGCGGTAGGCGCCGCGCGGGTTGGCGCCGCGTGGGCGCCATCCACGGGTGCCACCCGAGGGCGCGCGCCGCGCGGGGCACCCGCGGGCGGCGGTGCCGCGCGGGCAGGCCCCGCGCGGGCGCCACCCGCGGGCGCGTGCCGCGTGGCCTCGTGCCGCGCGGGGCGCCCGCGGTGGCAGGCGCCGCACGAAGAGCCAGCGGCGGCAGGAGCCGCACGGGCGATGGCGCCGCGGGGGCCGTCTCCGCGCGGACGCCGTCCGCGGACGCGCGGGGAGCCGTCAAGCGACGTGAGCACGCCGTTTTTGGGTTTTTCGTCGTGTGGTTAGATTTTGGATTCTGTTTTTGCGGCATTAGTGCGTCATATTGACTTATCATTTTTGGGGACTTCTTTAGGTCCAGGTGCGCAGCGGAAGTGTGTCAAGGATCCAGGTGTTCCGATCTCCGCGCAACAAGGTGGGTACTTTCGTATTAAGTGGTGCATGTAATCGTATAACAAGTGTAATAAAGTAGATGAATTGTGTTAACTGATTTAAACCCATCGCATGAGTATTTCCCGTTGTTTTGTTATTAACTATAGCGACTAAGTGTCGCGGTGCTTATTTGTAATATCATAGACTTTTGTAACGCTTTATACCTCCTGCTAATAAAGTTTCCGTTTAAAGTAACTAATGTAACGGGTTTACTTAAGTCGTTAATTTGGAGGTGCCGCGGCTAGGGTAAGTGCCGCGCGGGGCCGGTAAGTGCCGCGCGGGGCCGATGCCCGCTCGGCCGCGGCAAGTGCCGCGCGGGCGAGTGTCCGCGCGGCAGCGGTAAGCGCCGCGCGGGGCCGGTGCCCGCGCGGCCGCGACAAGCGCCGCGCGGGCGAGTGCCCGCGCGGTCGAGGCATTCGCCGCACGGGGCCCTAGCCCGCGCGGCCGCAGCCAGTGCCACGCGGGGAGGTGCCAGCGCGGCTGCGACGCGCGCCGCGCGGGGCCATGCCCGCGCGGCCACGGCTAGTGCCGCGTGGGCGGGCGCCCGCGCGACGGCGGTGCATGCCGTGCGAGGCCTTGCCCGTGCAGCTACGGTTTTTGCAGTGCTAGCGGGTGCCCGCGCGGGGCTCATGCCCGCGTGGTTGCGGCGCGTGCCGCGCGGGGTCGGTGCCCGCGCGGCCGCGGCAAGGGCCGCGCGGGGCAGGCGCCCGCGCGGCCGCGGCTTGCGCCGTGCGGGGCTGGGGTCCGCACGATTACGGGAGGGACCGTGCGGGGTTGGTGCCCGCGTGGCCGTGGCTTGCACCGCGCGGAGCTAGGGCCGCGCGGTCACGGCAAATGCCGCACGGGGCCAGTGCCCGCGCGGTCGTTCGACCCGCAACACCGCGGGGGCGGCCGCGTCGCCCGACGCGCGCGGGCGCCACCCCCGGGTCAAGTTGTCGTTAGTGTTTTTGAGTTGTGGGCTCGGTTTATCCACTATTATATTTCTGATCTAACCGCGGCTCGTTTGGGGACTACTTCTAGGTCCTGGCGTCAACAGAGAGCAAGGTTCGGTCTCCGGAGTGGACGTTCCGTATAATCGAGGTGGGTAGGTGTTGGTTATTACCGGTGTGGTGTCGTTTCTGAATAGTCGTTTGATAAAGTAGATATGTTGATAGTTTGACTAACCCCATAGCATGTGAATTCCTTTTAATGTGACAATAAAAGCGGCTGCGGTCGCATGTGCGTTATACAGTTCTGACTAAAGCGGCTGACGTCGCAAGGCAATAAAAATACTCATATTGCTTACACGCACACCGACTGTTTGGCCACTGCAGAGGGTGTATTTTTCCGGAAAGATGGTAAGCCGTTTTACCCGTGTACCCCACAAGGGGAGGTTAGTGGGGACCCCTCAAGGAGAGGCGACTGCTGCTTGGGCAGTGGAGGGGTTGGAGGCACCAAGATGATGAGTACGGGGCCCAAAATATTCTGAAAGCTGGGGTAGGTGCCCAGCGGGACTTTCTACAGGGATTTAGCGATACATGAGGGGGAGGGGAAAGTAAATGCTCCAGTGATTCGGTGTGTCCTTTCTATTATCGCGTTTACTTGCATGTTTTCTACTTTATCAGTCACTGACAACCCACACTGTGACAGGTCCGAGTAGGGGTGAAATTCGGGACGACGGTGTGGCATCAGTTAGAGGACGCTAGCCACGAGGGCTAGTAAACGATACGTTATTCTTTTACTTTTGGTTATTTCTTTATACTTTGGTTAGTTTAACTGTGATTCATTTACTGTGGTTTCTGATGGATGTTGGGATGAGAATTTTCTTGTAAATAACTGGTGAATGATAGGATGTGCCATGTGGGCACCGATTTTAAAACCCGTGGATTTATCCTTTCAAGTTAAAGGCCGCTCAAGAGTTTGCGAAAATGTTTTAGAAAACTGGGTGTCGAGTGGGCACCGATTTTCAAAACCCATGGGTTTATGCTATAGTCTTATAAGATAGCGGTGATGGTATGATGTAATATATTCTCTCCTCTGTGATTGTCATTATTGGAATGGTTAAAGTATTCAACTTGTTGGGAACGCCGTGCATATACAAAGGAGGCTCCGCCCGCTTGGGGAGTGAATTTGTATATGCGGCGGGTCTGATACGCGCCGGAGGCATGGTTCATTTGAATGTTTTAGAAAAAAAAAATGGGTACGTTTTCCGCTCTGTTAGAACCTCCGGGGCGTGACAGATTTTATGGTATCAGAGAAAACAACTTTAACCAAGGTGATCATGACCAACATCCACAGAATGTAATGACACAAGTGACTAACTAAGTTGATAACCAAAGTATAGGTGTGTCACGTATGAGCATGAGCGCGGGGAAATAAGGGATAGAGTCCCAGGGTTAGTAGGTCAAGATGCTAGACCGATCGTACTATGATTAATGATTTTTCTTTGCTCACAGTGGAGAATGGCTCGTACAAGATCGTCGACTCAAAATGCAGGAGCCGATAATGCGGCTCCAGCAACTACGGAGAATGAACAAATTCGCCGGCAGTTACGTGAGATGGCTGGACAACTGTCAACCCTCACAGAGCACGTGCGTCAACTGACGCAGCAGCAACACGCCGTGCCTGGGGAGAGCGCCCGGGTCCCACCACTAGAAGCAAGCCCGCCCGTGGCAGGACCATCTGGGACGCATGGAGAAACAACGGCCGCTCCTCCCCAGACAGCGACCACCGGGGTGTCGATGGACCAACCGACCGCACCATCGGCCGCACCCAGTCCAACGGTTTCGGGACCCGTTACGGGCGGAGCCTCCACCCAACGGACGGAATGGGACAGGGTGAGAGCGAACCTGTCCGAGTTCAAGAAACACGACCCACCCGTATTCGAGGGTGAGACGACCGATCCCTGGGTCGTGGAGAAGTGGGTGGATACGATGGAAAAGCTTTTTGAGGATTTAACGATGGAAGAACATGAAAGAGTTCCCCTAGCGATTCATTGTCTTGAGGGAAATGCCCGGATATGGTGGAAAACGGTGCGCCCGGATTCCGCGAAGGGCGACACCTTACCGACATGGACCGAGTTCAGAGAAAAGCTGTTCGGAGCGTTCTTCTCCAACAGTGTGAAACAACAGATGGAGGACGATCTGAAGCATATTCGGCAGGGGAACCGATCCGTCATGGAGTATCAACGAGAGTTTGCGATGTTCGCAAATTGTGTCCCCTTCGTCATAAGTGACGAAGCTCATAAAGCCCGCCTCTTCGTTGACGGATTACGAAGCAACATCTTCGAGGTGGTGCAAGCAGCAGACCTTCACACCTTCCAGAGAGTGGTGGATAGGGCTACCATTGTAGAGCACGACTTCGCAGTGACGCGCGCTCGGCGAGAGGACAAGGATTTCAACAGAGATAAGAAGCGTCCGCAGTCCTTGACAGGAGGGGGGCCAACCAGTGGGAGTCGGCCCACTAAACACCCAAAGTCGCACCACGGGGCTAGGAGCGCACCGGCAGGCGGTCAAAGACCAAGGGACAGACCCTGTGTTATCTGCAATGGAGCCTACAAAGTTACTGAGTGCGCGAAGAGGCACGACCACTGCTTCCGTTGCGGCAGGCAGGGCCATTTTCGTTTCAACTGCCCCACAAACCCGGGATCAGCCTCATCCGCAGCCTCCGCCCCACCCCCACAACAGTCAGGAAGGGGAAGAATCCCCTCGGGACCCACGGCGCGCCCTCCGCCCACCCGACAGGAGGGGGAGACACGTCCGCAATCAGGAGGAAGGATCTACTCGATGACCCACCAAGGGGCAGACCCACCAGAAGACGTAGTGGCAGGTACTACTCTAATCTCAGACTCTCGAGCTAGAACATTATTCGACACTGGGGCATCGCACTCCTTTGTATCTAGTATTTTTGCCCATACTCATGACTTGGAAATGAAACCCCTATGCCATTCCCTCACCGTCCGGACTCCTGGGGGGCCTATCGAGGCCGTCAACTATGTGCCTTTCTGCCCAATAAGGTTGGGAAGGTTAGACTGCCCCGGAGACCTGGTGGTCATTCCACTGAAGGAATTCGACGTAGTTCTGGGAATGGATTGGCTTACCAACTACAAGGCGGAGATCGACTGCGACAAATGTCAAGTACGACTGCGGGAACCGAGATTTTCGAAAAACGTATACCTCGCGTGTAAGAGTACCTTCTTCTCGACCGTCATCACTGCAACCCGAGCAAGGAGAATGATGGAGAGTGGGTGCGTGGCGTACTTAGCCTCGGTGTATCTGGCGACCCGGCCCACCTCCTCACTTTCCGACGTTGCAGTTGTAAGGGACTTCCCGGATGTTTTTCCGTCCGAACTTCTGGGGATGCCACCTGGACGTGAGGTCGACTTCACTATCGAGCTAATCCCGGGGACAAAACCCATCATGAAGGCGCCATACAGAATGGCTGTGTGGACCCGGGATTCCCACTTATTGATCACTGTTGCGTCTACTGCTTCTGGAGGTAATTGTGGCGCGTTGGCGGGGTTTGTGCACATTTTGGACACAAGTGATGGACTTCGGGCTTATAAGGAGATCCCGTGGGAATTTGGAAGACCCGTCGGGTGTTTAGAAGTGGTTTCGCGCGATTCAGATGTCAAAATTGGACTCCGGGTGAAGTTTGGATAAAGGATTACCTCTCTGGTCGCCTTCGGGAATATTTAGAGTTGGAATTTAGCAAATCAGACTTCAGGTTTGGACCCGGCGGGGAAAATCGGATCGAGTGGGCATTCGGCAAATTTTCGGATGAGAATTTGGAGAAACTGACATCATTTTCGGATTCAGCGCGCGAAATCGCTAAGTTTGGACTATTTACTTGTTTGATTTGGAGCCCGGATAAAGGGCACGCTTTTCGAGGCGCGTGCACGGATCCCGAGGTGCGGCACGCTTTTCGAGGCGGAGTCGCGCGGCTCGGAGCGCGGCGGTGCACTGCGCGAGGCGCGCAGGCGCCTCGGGAACGCGCTCCTGCGCGGGTGACGCAGGGGCCGCCACGTGGCGGGCCCCCGTTGGCGCCCGCGCGGAAGGGGAGAGGGGGCTACGGTGTGGCGCTCGCGGTGTCCCGCGCGCATGCAGCGCGCGGGTGCGGCGCCTGCGTGGCACGCGGTGACGCGTGCCGCGTGGTGCTGTGGGCGCGCGCGTGGACCGGGCGCGCGCGCCCATGTGCTGTGGACCGGGGGGAGAGAGGCTCCCATTGGCTGCCGCGGTGGACCTGGGCTGTGGACCGGGTCCGTGGACCATCTCCCTCTTCCCCTTTTTCTTCTTCTTCTTCTTTCTCCCCCGCGCCATTTTCTCCTCTTTTCTTTCTTTCTTCTCCACCCGAGCGAGAGAGGGAGTGAGGAGGGAATTTTTGGGTGGCGCGGCGGTGCGCCGTGGACCTCGCGAAGCGCGCGAGGTGTTCCAAGGAGGCGGTTGGGCGGCGCGACGCGGTCGAGGTAGGTCCCACGTGTTATTCTTGCGGTATTTTGGCACAGTTTTGGAGCGTCCTTTTGGACATTGGATTTGACCCCTTACTCTCGTCTGTGATAGGGACCGTGTTTTATTGCTCCGTTTTGCGTGTGGACCCCTACGGTGTGCACCGTTTTGCGTGCGGACTCCTTTTTGCGCGCGGGTTTCGGCACCGTGCACCGTTTTGCGTGCGGACTCCTTTTTGCGCGCGGGTTTCGGCACCGTGTTCCGTTTTGCGTGCGGACTTCATTTTTCGTGCGGGTTTCGGCACCGTGCTCCGTTTTGCGTGCGGACTCCGGCGGTGTGCACCGTTTTGCGTGCAGCTTGTTGTGCGAGCTCGGATTGAGTCGTGCTTTTACTCTCTTTGGATCTACACGTCGCAAGGATTACCGTCGTGTTTTTCGGGGAATTTGCTGAGATCCGCCCGAAGGTATACTTCTTTCCCCTTTACTGTGCGGCGTATTACAGTTGTGTTTGTTGTGGACTTTCGCGCTCACCGCGTTGTGGAATTTGTAACTCGGCCTCCGGGATTCGGATTTTGGCGTGCAGGTACTCGTTTCGAAGGGCTCGACGCGACGATCGCGTCCGTATTTTTGGTGGATTTTTCTGAGTCCGTTCTGCAGGTGAAAATTTCACATCTTCAGGGCTGGTTCCGGCAGTTGGTGTATACTTGGATATTTTAGCATAAAGTGTAACCTTGGACCTTTTGTTGTACCCAGGAGGGTTCGCGAGTATTTTTGGAACACTGCTAGGAGCAGAGGTTTGCGAGACTTGTACCGTGGTTACGGGTTCAGCTGATTGTGCGTGCAAGTGGCCACGCTCTTCACCGACTCCAGGTTTGCCTTGGATTGAGCACTTCAGGTGGGTAAGCTTAATTTAGTAACTGTATAAGATTTTTATATCATGGTGAATGTAAGGGCACATGTGGGGTTATCATCCCTCTATGATTGATAACAGGCGTATTTGATGTACAACCGATATGAGCGAGAGGTAAGCAAGGAATGGCCCACTTGGGTGAGATTGGTATACCATAGTAGGAATGTTTTAGCATGCTTTACTAATATATGCTTCACCCACTGTTATTATTTCTGAGAACAAAGCATGCGTGCATGGACATGTAGTTAGGCCATCTTTTACCGCTGCACTACTTTTGGAACTTGACTTAGGAGAAACCATGTTATCATTTTCTCCTTCTTTGTTAGTCAGGTGGTCTGTGGTTCTCAGGTTCGAGCAGGGGTGCTGGGTAGTGTAGTCGGGACTTGGTGTCTGGGACAGGTTGGATTAGTTGTGGGGCTTTGCGGCAACCGCGGATATTGGGCGGTTGACCGGACATTTATTTATGCACCAGATTGGGTATCTGATTTCTCTAGTGGATGGGTTTTCCCACTTTGATCAGAGTCATGATCCAGTCCTGCTGATTATGATACTTTTGTTACTGAATACTGAGATACTTTACTCGTGTGGGTCGCTCCCCTCGAGTGCCACTCCGGAGTGCGCGGCAGACAGACTTTGAGTCCTTGAGACTCCTTTGCTTCGGTGTTATGCGTAGGCTGGCATACCTGTCGCGGCAGGCAGAGCAGGCAGTACCAGTGTCTACTGGTGGCATTAGATTGGGCTTATTACAGGCTTTTGCTTTATAGTTGCGCTCGTGTCAGGGGGACCGAGTGGAGTTTAGTGGAGGTGTTTGGACCAGTGCTAGTGTTGTTGGGCACCGTTTCGGGGTACGGTGGTCCCAAGGTCATTGTGGGTTGTTGACCGTTATAGGTAGGCATAGGCAGGTAGAGCAGGCATGGCAGGCATAGTAGGCATAGGCAGGCAGGGCAGGCATAGGCAGGCAGAGCAGGCATGGCAGGCATAGGCAGGCATAGGCAGGCAGAGCAGGCATAGTAGGCATAGGCAGGCAGGGCAGGCATAGGCTGGCAGGGCAGGCATAGGCAGGCATAGCAGGCATTGGCAGGCATGGCAGGCAGGCAGGCATGGCAGGCATAGTAGGCATAGGCAGGCAGGGCAGGCATAGGTAGGCAGAGCAGGCATGGCAGGCATAGGCAGGCAGAGCAGGCATGGCAGGCATAGGCAGGCATAGCAGGCATAGGCAGGCATGGCAGGTAGGCAGGCATAGCAGGCATAGGCAGGCATAGGCAGGCATAGCAGGCATGGCAGGCATAGCAGGCATGGCAGGCATAGCAAGCTTAGTGGCTTGATAGCTGTTGAGAGGGTCCAGCTTCTTTTTATACGTCTTTACGGCTTTGGTTAGCTTTTTGTCTTTTGAGGACTTGGTGGGCAGACCGTCGGTCCTGGCGGTGGTACCCACTGAGAACTCCCTCCTTTGGTGTAGTTCTCACACCCTCTGGGGTTTTCCCCCTTCTTTTCCTTCCTCTCCTTTGTTTTGCAGAGTCTTAGCGGGTGTTGCTGATTCTGCGGTTGTTGATCGAGGCGAGGGAGTCGCGAGCTAGATCCCTACCCATGTTTGGAGAGTAGCGGTACCCCTTCAGAGGAGAGCTTCAGTAGATTAGTTGTTTTATTTCCTCTTTTGAGAGACTGATGTAGTGAGGATATGATATGTATTGAGAGCCTGTACACTGTTGTATTTATTGGAGATACCTTCCGGTAGAGCTATGAGTTTTGTGTCTGAGGATGTTGTATTATTATCATTTTTTGGGAGGTGGACATTATTGTATTATCTTCAGTTGTACAGTGGTTGTTTTTAGTTATTCAGCAGTTTTATCTTTTAGCTCTGATATCTGTTAGCTGTAGCACTTTTCTTGCAGGTAGGACGCTTCGCCTATGCGGAGTTTGGCATAGGTGGCGGATCTGTTGGCGAGCCCGGGTCGCAGTTTCGACCCCGGGGCGTGACAGATTAGAGTGGTATCAGAGCCTAGGTTGTAGGTCGTGGTGGACTTAGAAACCCTAGGCTTATGGTTTGACCCTTGGTTGACTTCGTGAGAGTCGTGACTTTTAGCGAGAGTCCTGATTGAGTTTTATACCTCTCCCAAGGGACGGGAAGAGTGATTGGCATGTGTATTCTCCTAAGTGATTATGTTGGCTGCAGACAACATAATGCTGTGGAATGGGTGACATGCTTTAGACTTTCGCTGGATTGGGTCGAGCGTTGTGGTGTGCTGTTTTGTTGTTTCGTCGTGGCGAGCGGTGTCTCCCCGACGCTGGGTTTTGACCCGTGTGTATCCTGTCATAGCAGTTGATCTTGAGCGGTTGGTTTTGGGCCGGACACCGGATTGAGGTCAATGAACTCCGGACCCAGATGACAGGATTGTCTGAGGCTTATCAGCGACAGAGTGAGCAGCTGGTCTCGGTGACACAGTTGTCGGAGCACTGAGTAGCCCCCTCTATGCCAATGTTTAGTGTCGAGGCACCGAGGCAGGGTGGATAGCTGACGACAGAGGAGCTGTGGGACATGATCGATCTATTGAGCCAGATTTGGCAGATGATCCACCCCGACTCGTAGGATTGAGTTTGGAGCCTTTGGAGGCAGAGTCGTGGTTGGTGTTGATGGAGTGATTAATTGAGAGCCTCTCTGGGCTAGAGAGTGTATGCAGTTGTTGAACTGCGCGCTCCAGGTTTCGAGGGACGAAGCGCATAGGATATGTGAGACTGGGAGTGGTTTGCGCCAGGATACCTTTCAGCTTAGTTGGTCCCTCTGTTATGGATTATTGATGCCTCGGTGGAGTAGGCATTGTGTATGGAGCGTGGCGCTGCAGTTCCTTTGGATAGGGATCTGCCGCTAGAGGCGAGTTCAGGATATTGGCGCTTGGCGCCGGGTGAAGGCGGACAAATCGGCCGGCAGAGGCACTTCTGATTTCCTTTCCAGGATGACGGGTTCCTGAGATGCCAGAGATCGGGTGGACCCCGATGGTAGCATCAGCATTTATATCAGAGTGACGCAGCGGTAGCGTGGATTTGTTATCTGCGGAGGACCTTATTCGTCGCCTCAGTGTGAGCAGAGACAGAGGTCGTACTCCCTATGTGGATAGCCCTAATTTTCAGGCAGATTGAGCGACAACCACTTGCATCGAGTGGATGAACCTGTGCCGCCCGGTTGGAGGGCGCCACGGTAGTGGATCGAGTTGTCGCAGGTGTGATTCCATCACAGCAGTCGGAGTTAGAGCATGTTGCATTCCTGCATGGACTAGAGGCAGATTTGTTACCACGTGCACTCGAGGTACAGGTTCCTGTTAAGTGCTGTGCATGTGGAGAAGGTTTGTGGATCATGTCCAATGCAGCTGAGGCCGCGAGTTTGTACCGGCAGGCTTATTGGTAATTGTGGCAGTTCGGTGTTTGACCTTGTGCTTGAGATTGATTGGCACAATGCAACAGGATGTTTGACTGCGGAAAGAGAGGACGTCGATTTTCTGCGAGGCGGACGAGAGGAGGTTTGGTTGTAAAGACTGTTAGAGCGCACAGGCTTTAGCGACAGTGTGAGAGGTGCTTTTTGGCGGCACCGGGATTCAAGGACATCTCTGTTGCCCGCGAGATCCCGGGTGTGATTTCACCTGAGTTGTTGACGATGCCGCCGGTTAGGGAGATAGAGATTGCGTTTGACGTGGTTCGGTAACCGCGCCACCCTTGATAGCACCTCATTGGATATCGCCTGTAGAGCTGAGAGAGCTGATGGTGCAGTTGTAGGATCTGATGGATCGAGGGGTCTGCTTGACCTGATGCCACGCCGTTGGTACACGGTGGTGATGCCACGTCGTTGATGCACGACTGTGAGGGTCCTTTTATGGTTCGAGTGTAGACAGGTCCGGGTGGTATCTAGGACCTTTTGATGGAGTCATACTCCGGCAGTTATAGTATGGTGTGAGTACCTACTTGGAATCAGACAGCCGAGGATTCTTGAGTTTAGATGGCGTCAGGGACCCGGGTTAGGGCATCACGACCGTCGCTAAGTGAGGCTCAAGTGGATGATTAATGGCCCTGCCCACTTTTATGATTTGAGG
>CM055060.1:24148649-24211142 GCA_029204045.2 Tillandsia leiboldiana
GGAGGCCCGAGGGACTTTCGGGCGCGCACAGTGTTGGGCCGGGCCCAACACTGTAGCTGCCAGAAAATCCCGAGCGCCCGGAACTTGGGTCATGTTGGGTATTTGTTGATTTGTTTTTCCGGCCTATAAATAGGCCCCTGTTCAGCAGGGAAGAACTCTTTCTCAGTGCGGATTTTTGCAGTGCAACCTTCAGGAGATTTCTTCATCTCCCAGAGCCGGATCCATCTACAGATTCCAGGATTTTTCTGCGGCACGCATCCTGAGGTTTGCATTTTTACGGCGCGGCACGACGCTCGTTCGTTTGTGATCTTCTTCGTCGCATTTTGGTGCGAGTACTCCCCCGGCTTACTCCGACCTCCGATTGAGGCGATTCTTGCGCCGTTGGACTCACGACAGGTAGGGCTTTGATCTTCATGTTTTGAGCTCCTCCTGATTTCGAGTTTATCTTGGAGTTCCCCGAGCTTCCATTTGACCCTTTTCTTGGGCGGAGTTTTGGACAGCACTGTGGTATTTCGGCCATATCTTTGCGCACATGCATCGGATTGGGGTGATTCAAAAGGCGTTTTGCATCTACACATCACGAGAAATATCCTCAAATTTTCTTGAAATTTTATGAATATTTTTAGAAGGTGAGAAATCTCTGTTTATAGGAATTAGTGCTACAGTTTTTGCGAGCAGTTTATTTCGAGGTGGTTCCCTTGTCGGATTTGTTTCTCAGTGTAGGAAACTCGGATTTGAGCGTGCAGGTACTCGTTTCGATGGGTTCGTCGCGAGGATCGTTACAGTATTTTTCTTGGAATTTTTCGGGCACTTCTCGCAGGTAAAAATAGGGCACCTTTGGGACTGAATTCTGGACAGCATGTTTTCGGATACTTGTGTGCTTATTTGTGTGTATGTTTTGGGGTAATTGTGAACAGCGATCCCGGCGGTTTATTTGTTTGAGCATTTGGCGTGAAAAGGGGATATTGGACAGCGAGGAGGTTTTACAGCGGAGGATTGCGCGTGTCCAGGTGGGTGGTTGCTTTATCCCTCTTTTCTGACTTACCCACTAGGAGTATTAGAGGGATCCTTCTTGAACATCCATGATTGATAATTGTAATTGGGACTTGCATGCTTGTGGTAATCTGATAGTGGTTGGGACTTGTACATGTTTGTATGGATAGAATGTTAGCGTTTAACCTTGCATGTGGAATGGAATATTTATTTTGGACTATATGATTATCCTGTTAGTGGTTGGTACTATTTGAGGATTTTATGACATGCATAGGTGGATGATTTAGGTGTGGGAAAGTTGTGGATTTTAAACATGTGCGGTTGGATAATGTTCTAGCATGATGGTTATATCTATGCGGAGCTATTAATTGTTACACATGTGGAACCACTATTGGACACCTTTTCCTTTATTTCCTTGAGAACACTTGCATGCTTGTATGGACATCTAGATAGGCCATCTTTTATCGCTACACTTTCATGCTGGAACTTGACTTAGGAGAAACCTTGTTTGTTTCTTTTCTCCTTTCGTTAGTCAGGTGGTATTTGTTGCTCGGGTTTGAGCAGGGGTTGGGATAGTGTAGCCGGGGCCTGGATTATGGATTATGGGCTTTGGCGGCGACCGCGGATATTGGGCGGTTGACCGGAGGTCGGTTGTGAGACTGGGTTGTTGATTGTGGGGTATTGCGGCAATCGCGGATATTGGGCGATTGACCGGATGGTTACTTTTGCATCTGATTGGGAATCTGTTTTCTTTTAGTGGAGGGTTGTGTTCCACTAGGGCTTTATAGTTGCGATCCAATCCTGCTTTTGTTACTTATCACACCGGCGCGGTTATTGCCCGGTGATGCTTTCCTCGTGTGGGTCGCTCCCCTCGAGATCCCCTCCGGAGGCCGGGGCCAGACAGTTATGGACAGTTTTGCTATCACATCGGCGCGGCTTATTTGCCCGATGATGAGGGCGGTAGCAGGAACTTTGCTATCACATCGGCGCGGCTTACTTGCCCGATGATGAGGGCGGTACAAATTGGGTTCATCTGGGACGGTTGGTTATTGTTGCATACGGTTATTCCAGTCTAGGACTGTATTTTAGAGGCATAGTAGTGGTAGATTTCCCTTTTTCAGCGGTTTCATTTCTTACCACTCTTCTTTCCTTTTTGCCTCTGGTAGACCTAGTGGGTGTGTCAGAATTTGAGGTTTTACCCACTAGGGGAGGCTACTGGTTTACTAGTAGTTCTCACCCCCATTCTTCTTTCCTCTTTTTCTTCTTCCTTGTTTTGCAGTGTCTTCTGCGGGTGCTGCTGGGCTTTCAGCGGCGGGTCGAGGAGAGAGGACGGCTGAGTAGATAGATCTCGAGGCAGGATGAGCGAGTTAGCTGGACTGTTGGTGTACCCAGGTTTCCTCAGACGGTTGTACTTTTACATTTGGGACTGGCTTTTGCCAGCAGGTTGTATTTATTTTGGTGAGCTGGGAGAGACTGATGTATCATTTATACAGATGTATTGTATTTTATTTCCACCTTCAGTCTGAGATGTATTAGATTTTAGTTCAGCTTTGTTTTTATTGCTCTTTTATTATTATCTCTTATATCTGAGCAGGTTTGGTGCTTCGTGTACGCGGGAAATACCGTGTGCACGGCGGATCTGTAGACGGGCCCGGGTTCCGGTTTACACCCGGGGCGTGACAGATTAGGTGGTATCAGAGCTTAGGGATAGGTCATTTGGGGACTTAGGAAACCCTAGGCTTTTCGATGGACCCTAGGATGTTAGTGCGTGAGAGACGCGACATTTTGCGAAAGTCAGTGATTTATTTTGTTTGACTCTTCCTGTGAGTGAAGAGGGATCGACATATCCTATTTTTATGGGACAGTTATGTTGGCTGCAGACAACATAAAGTTACAAAAATAGAGGTATGTCTTTGACTTTCGCTAGATTGGGTCGAGTGTTTGGGGTGTGCTGATTTGCGGTTTTGTCGTGGTGAGCGGTGTCTCCCCGACGTTGGGCCCTGACCCGGGTGCACCTTGGTGCGGCAGTTGGGTCTGAGCTGGTTGTTTCGGGCCGGATACCCAGATTGGAGTCTGAGAGCTCCGGACCCGAAGGGTAGGTGTGTTGGAGGCAGATCAGCGGAGCGGTGACACAGTTGTCGGATCAGCGCAGTGGCACAATTGTCGGATCAGCGCAGTGGCACAGTTGTCGGATCAGCGCAGTGGCACCGTTGTCGGATCAGCGTAGTGGCACAGTTGTCGTAGTAGCGAGTAGCCCCTTCCGTGCCGACGTTTAGTGTTGGGGCACCGAGGCAGGGTGGATAGTTGACAGCGGGTAAGCTGTGGGATTGCGATGATCGAGTGAGCCAGTTTTGGCGGATGAGTCATTCCGATTCGTGGGATTGAGTATGGAGCCCTTGGAGGCAGGGTCTTGTTCGGTGGGGGAAAGAGAGTACTTGGAGGCCTTTTATGGCAAGAGTTAACGCAGTTGCTGAACTGCACGCTCCATGTATAGAGGGACGGGGCGCATAGGATATGAGTGTCTGAGAGTGGATTGCGCCAGGATACCTTTTAATTCGTTGGGTCCCTCCAGTACGGATTTGGGACACCTCATTGGAGTAGGCGCCGGGTGTGGAGCGTGGTATTGTAGTTCCTTTGGGTTGGGATCTACCGCCTGAGGCGAGTTCTGATTGAGGCGCTTGGCGCCGGGTGATGGAGAACAGATCAGTCGGTGGAGGCATTCCCGATTTCTTTTTCCAGGATAGTGGATTTCTGAGACTGTCGGAGCACATATGTTACAGCGGTCGGTATGGTGGTACTTGTTGGGCTGGCGGGTTCAGTTTTCTTTCGCGGTGGTTGATTATGCCGCAAGGACAGTTTTCTTGGGGAGCCAGGCCCGGAGGTGTTGGTGCACTTGGGTTGCATCAGGGTTATCTTCGCCTCTATAGTTTTGACCTCGGGAGCGAGGCGGGTGTTTCGCAGTGGATGAGTAGACTTTTGGCTGGTGTGGTTGAGGGACCTACGGCGGCGCTGGGACTCGGGGATACCCCCTTTGGTTGCGAGTTCCCAGCTGTTCTCCTATCGGAGTGGTCTCGCATGTCACTAGTTTGGGAGTTGAGGACACAACTCCAGGATTCGATGTTTTGGAAAGTTTGTCAGACCAAGTGTGTCGCCTTGGGAGCGCCGGTGCTATTCGAGTTGTGGATGGTTGGTTCACTTCGGCTTTGTGTGGATCCCCGGGAATTTGATGAAGTGACCATCTGGAGCTAGCACCCTTGTCGAGCATGGAGGATTTGATTTACCAGCTGTAAGGGTCCCGGGTCTTCCCGAAGGTGGATTTGTAATCTGGTTTTCTCGACTGCTTATGGCTGTGTGTTGATGCCGGAGAGTCGGGGAATTGCTTCTACATCCCGACGGTTTAGAGATTAGAGATCAGAGTCTACGTGATTAGTTGGGGGACTTATATTGGATACCTTGGGAGTACAGAGGTATTGGGATCAAGCTTTTGTGTCGATGGACTTGTGGTTGGATTATCGGGGCTCTGGGAGGAGCGGATGCCTGTACCGATGCAGGCTACTTGGTAGCTCGAGCGGTTAGCCCAATTGTACTTGGATGAGGTGGTGCGGTTTTCTGGAATGCCCGCCTCTACTTTGTTCTAGTTAGAGACCCGAGGATTGTATCGCGTCTCTGGAGGAGGTATTAGACAGCCTTGGGGGCTTGAGTGGTGGATGATTGGATATTTACCCCCTCTACTTGGTTGAGGTTCCGGATTGAGGAATAAGTTTAGTTTCGAGGACGAAACTTTCTTTTAGTGGGGGAGGATGTGATGACCTGGATCTCTGCAGAGCTGTGGTAGAGTCATTGGTGACATCTGGGGAGCCTGTACTGTGTGTTGGAGGTGTTAGTGCACCAATTGGACACAAGTGGCGGACTTCGGGCTTAATGGATCACGTGGGTGATCAGTGGACTCCGTCGGATCTTTAGAAGTGGTTTCGTGCGAAGCGGATATTAAAAATGGACTCAGCGCGAAGTTTGGACCAAGGAACACCTTTCCGGATGCCTTCGGCAAATTTTGGAGTTAGAATTTGGCAAATCGGACATCAAATTCGGATTCAGCGCGCGAAAACGGTCAAAATGGACTACCCACTTGTTATCTTTGAGCACCGGTTACTGTTCACGCCGGAACAGTAATTCCGGCACGGCGGCAGCGGCGGCGGGCAGCGGCGGAGCGCGGCGGACGGGCTCGGGCAGGCGGCGGAGCGGCCGCGGGCAGCGCGCGGGCGCGGGCAGCGCGCGGGCAGGCGCGCGGGCTCGCGGGCAGGTGCGCGGTCCACGGGCCGGCGTGCACCAGGGGCAGGACACGTGGCATGTTGAGATTGGTCGGTGCAGTGGACTTGAACCACGGAGCAGGCGGGCGCGGTGCATGGACCGGCGGGACACGTGTCTGATTGTGGTCGGCGGGCTCATGAAGGCTGGGTCCACGGAGGTGCACCGGGGTGCCTCGGGATTCGCTCCTGGCAGGGGGCGCAGGCGGCGGGCGCAGGCGGCACGTGGGCGCACTGACCGGGTTTTCCCGCGCTCGGGCCCGCCACGTGTCGTCGCCGCGTTGCTCCACGCGTCGCGCAGTGGATGGCCAGCGCGGCTATCCGCTGTTGCGGGGGCGACGTGGAGGCCCGAGGGACTTTCGGGCGCGCACAGTGTTGGGCCGGGCCCAACACTGTAGCCGCCCGAAAATCCCGAACGCCCGGAAGTTGGGACATGTTGGGTATTTGTTGATTTGTTTTTCCAGCCTATAAATAGGCCCCTGTTCAGCAGTGAAGAACTCTTTCTCAGTGCGGATTTTTGCAGTGCAACCTTCAGGAGATTTCTTCCTCTCCCAGAGCCGGATCCATCTACAGATTCCAGGATTTTTCTGCGGCACGTATCCGAAGGTTTGCATTTTTACGGCGCGGCACGACGCTCGTTCGTTTGTGATCTTCTTCGTCGCATTTTGGTGCGAGGACTCCCCCGGCTTACTCCGACCTCCGATTGAGGCGATTCTTGCGCCTTTGGACTCATGACAGGTAGGGCTTTGATCTTCGTGTTTTGAGCTCCTCCTCATTTCAATTTTATCTTGGAGTTCACCGAGCTTCCATTTGACCCTTTTTCTTGGGCGGAGTTTTGGACAGCACTGTGGTATTTCGGCCATATCTTTGCGCACAGGCATCGGATTGGGGTGATTCATGAGGCGTTTTGCATCTACACATCACGAGGAATATCCCCAAATTTTCTTGGAATTTTTTGAATAATTTTCGAAGGTGAGAAATCTCTGTTTACAGGAATTAGTGCAACAGTTTTTGCGAGCAGTTTATTTCGAGGTGGTTCCCTTGTCGGATTTGTTTCTCAGTGTAGGAAACTCGGATTTGAGCGTGCAGGTACTCGTTTCGACGGGTTCGTCGCGCGGATCGTTACAGTATTTTTCTTTGAATTTTTCGGGCACTTCTCGCAGGTAAAAACAGGGCACCTTTGGGACTGAATTCTGGACAGCATGTTTTCGGATACTTGTGTGCTTATTTGTGTGTATGTTTTGGGGTAATTGTGAACAGCGATCGCGGCGGTTTATTTGTTTGAGCATTTGGCGTGAAAAGGGTATATTGGACAGCGAGGAGGTTTTACAGCGGAGGATTGCGCGTGTCCAGGTGGGTGGTTGCTTTATCCCTCTTTTCTGACTTACCCACTAGGAGTATTAGAGGGATCCTTCTTGAACATCCATGATTGATAATTGTAATTGGGACTTGCATGCTTGTGGGAATCTGATAGTGGTTGGGACTTGTACATGTTTGTATGGATAGAATGTTAGCGTTTAACCTTGCATGTGGAATGGAATATTTATTTTGGACTATATGATTATCCTGTTAGTGGTTGGTACTATTTGAGGATTTTATGACATGCATAGGTGGATGATTTAGGTGTGGGAAAGTTTTGGATTTTAAACATGTGTGGTTGGATAATGTTTTAGCATGATGGTTATATCTATACGGAGCTATTAATTGTTACACATGTGAAACCACTATTGGACACCTTTTCCTTTATTTCCTTGAGAACACTTGCATGCTTGTATGGACATCTAGATAGGCCATCTTTTATCGCTACACTTTCATGCTGGAACTTGACTTAGGAGAAACCTTGTTTTCTTCTTTCCTCCTTTTTGTTAGTCAGGTAGTATTTGTTGCTCGGGTCTGAGCAGGGGTTTGGGATAGTGTAGCCGGGGCCTGGATTATGGAGTATGGGTTTTGGCGGCGACCGCGGATATGGGGCAGTTGACCGGATGTCGGTTATAGGACATCGGTGATAGGGCACGATTATGGACTAGAGGGTTTTGTGGCAACCGCGGATAGTAGGCGGTTGACCAGATGTCGGATGTGGGACATGATTGTGATTGTGGGTTATTCCGGCGACCGCGGATATTGGGCGGTTGACCGGACGTCGTTTGTGAGACTGGGTTGTTGATTGTGGGGTATTGCGGCAATCGCGGATATTGGGCGATTGACCGGATGGTTACTTTTGCATCTGATTGGGAATCTGTTTTCTTTTAGTGGAGGTTTGTGTTCCACTAGGGCTTTATAGTTGCGATCCAATCCTGCTTTTGTTACTTATCACACCGGCGCGGTTATTGCCCGGTGATGCTTTCCTCGTGTGGGTCGCTCCCCTCGAGATCCCCTCCGGAGGCCGGGGCCAGACAGTTATGGACAGTTTTGCTATCACATCGGCGCGGCTTATTTGCCCGATGATGAGGGCGGTAGCAGGAACTTTGCTATCACATCGGCGCGGCTTACTTGCCCGATGATGAGGGCGGTACAGATTGGGTTCATCTGGAACGGTTGGTTATTGTTGCATACGGTTATTCCAGTCTAGGACTGTATTTTAGAGGCATAGTAGTGGTAGATTTCCCTTTTTCAGCGGTTTCATTTCTTACCACTCTTCTTTCCTTTTTGCCTCTGGTAGACCTAGTGGGTGTGTCAGAATTTGAGGTTTTACCCACTAGGGGAGGCTACTGGTTTACTAGTAGTTCTCACCCCCATTCTTCTTTCCTCTTTTTCTTCTTCCTTGTTTTGCAGTGTCTTCTGCGGGTGCTGCTGGGCTTTCAGCGGCGGGTCGAGGAGAGAGGACGGCTGAGTAGATAGATCTCGAGGCAGGATGAGCGAGTTAGCTGGACTGTTGGTGTACCCAGGTTTCCTCAGACGGTTGTACTTTTACATTTGGGACTGGCTTTTGCCAGCAGGTTGTATTTATTTTGGTGAGCTGGGAGAGACTGATGTATCATTTATACAGATGTATTGTATTTTATTTCCAGCTTCAGTCTGAGATGTATTAGATTTTAGTTCAGCTCTGTTTTTATTGCTCTTTTATTATTATCTCTTATATCTGAGCAGGTTTGGCGCTTCGTGTACGCGGGAAATACCGTGTGCACGGCGGATCTGTAGACGGGCCCGGGTTCCGGTTTACACCCGGGGCGTGACATAAGCGATTTGCTTAAGCACCCCTATGGCTCTTGTCCACCTCTCCCAACTAGGTTGAGGGACCGTAATAACGATTCACCGATCTCGATGACTAACGAGCGACCCTACGGTGGCAACCTTTACCATTATACCGATCCGTCGGACCGGCACCAAAAACTGCTGCTCACTTGCGAGGTTGTTGAATCTCGAAGCCCACTCTGGGCCCCACTAACTCCACTATGCGGCAACCTAGCCACAATCAATATGCCACACGGTCACTTTCGTCATCAGGGGCAAATTCCCGCCGCCTGGCCCATAAGTCTTTCTTGTCCTAACCCTTAGGACATATTAACTTGGCTCTCGCAACATAGCGATCACCATTGTCTCGTAAGTCGGTCTCTCACTGGACCTTACTAACCAAACTTTGCCAGCAAACTAGCTGACACAAGCTTATGACACCCTATGCTGAAGGTGCAGGGTGTGCCGACAAAAGTTCGGCGGCCACTGCCACTCTCTCTACTGTCGCCCCTACATGCGGCGACGTCGTATGCTCATGCGTCATTTATACAGCCTCATCTTGCTATGCTATCAGCCACTGGAGCCTATCGATCTGCTCCGACTGTCACCTTGACGCTTCATCTTGGCGCCGGAATCTGCCTTCCTGCCGGCGGGTTGTTTTCGCTTGTCGGCAAGAAGCATCGGTCTGCTGCTGGACCACACCAATAAGTGCGGCCACCTGCTATCGCAGTTCGTGTACCTTGTTCGACCAAGAGCCCTCTCGTGGCTCGAGTCGAAACAAGTGCGTCTCCCTACGTGGTGTCATCGCTAATATGCACACCACATGAAAGGATTAGCACAAATTTAGCCATTTGAGCAATGCGTAAACTAAATACCAGTAAAAAGGCTCGTCGACCCAATCATGCGAAAGTATAAGAGGGCACTCCATTTCATCTCCAACATTACGTTGTCGGCCGCCAACGTAGTTGTCCGAAGAATGAAAGCTCATCACCCTCGATTAGTCCCAACATCCTTTTTGGGGACAACAATACCCAATCAAGTACTTTCACCAAATAATCCACACACTCTCTGTAAGACCTGACCTTTATTTTTGGCTTTCCCTTTTTATTTCACTTTTGACGGTCCGACTGAGGGTTTATTTTTTGTGTTTTTCCGGACAGTCCGTCGGGGCTCGCGGACAATTTTAGGTGGAAGAGCTCACGAAACGGAGAACGGGAGTGCAGTCGGATTCGAATTCCGACTTCCGGTTCTCCCAGAATTAATTTTCAAAGTTGCACCCCCTTTTTAGGTGCTTCGAGAACCGTGCTGGTGACCTGCACGGAAATCGAGGTAATCCAGACCCCTTATTTGATTTGTCTGTGATGTTGGGTGGTGACTCGGGGATTTAACCCATCGACCCACTTGGCTCCTTAATCGGGCTAGGTCAGACGTTTTGATTTAAGGGGAAAAGCGAGCTGGGATAGGGATCCCCACCCTTACGCGATTTGGACGTTCGAGCAAGGAGAGGAAGAGGAACCCTGTTTTCCCCCGCTTGCGGTCCAAGGTGCGGCGCAAAGCTTCTTCGGGGATCGCCGGTCGAAGGCGGGCAATCCTTCTTCCTCCTTTTTCCCTCGCGAATCAAGGTGAGTTTTTGAGGTTTCTTGAGTTACGTTTTCTTGTAAGGGATCGTTTCGTGGGGTTGGGTGATCGGGGGTTTTCGCCACCGCCGCCGCGTGGGCCGCCTGCAGGCGGGGCGCCGCACGGCAGGCGCGCCGCGCGGGCATCGCCCGCAGGCTGGCACCGCCCGGACAGGTGCCGCGCGGGCCGCCTGCAGGCGGGGCGCCGCGCGACAGGTGCGCCGTGCGGGCACCGCCCGCAGGCTGGCACCGCGCGGACAGGTGCCGCACGGGCCGCCTGCAGGCGGGGCGCCGCTAGGCAGGCGCGCTGCGCGGGCACCGCCGCAGGCTGGCACCGCGCGGACAAGTGCGGCGCGGGCCGCTTGCAGGCGGGGCGCCGCGCGGCAAGCACGCCGTGCGGGCGCTGCCTGCGGGCTGGGGCCGCGCGGGCCACCAACAGGCCGCACGCCGCACGGCAAGCGCGCCATCAGGCCACAGCAACGTGTTGGGGCCGTTGGGGCTGTGCGCAGACGGAGTGCGCGCCGCACGGGTCGGTGCCGTGCGGGGGAACCCCGCCGCGCGAAGTCCGGGGATCATGTCTGTTAGCGGTTTCGGTATGGAGTCGGTGTCAGTGTTCGGATCCCTTAGCCATGACATACCTTTGTTCCTCAGGAGTGCGGGATGCTGTAGGAAACAGACGCACGGTCACGGACGAGCCGAGCACCGGACGACACACACGAGGTTGGTATTTTCTCCAGGATTAATTGGGAAAGGGTGTACAATTATAAGGTGCTAGTATGGGCAAAGGTGTTTTCTCTTCTAGATGTTCTTTATGTGCAATGCTGACCCCGTTTTACTTTATTTAAATAATCGTCTATTTATATCTATTTTTGAGGCTCTGGTGTTACTACACGCACACCGGCAGTTTGGCCACCGCAAGGGTGTGCTTTTTCGGAAAAGTGGTACGTTGACCCGTGTACCCCACGTGACGGTGACGTTAGGAAAGGGGGCCCTCATAGGTGGGGGGTGTGAGCGGTGATGCCGAGGCAGGTGCTCGGCGGCCGAGACAGGTGCTCGGCGGGGGACACCAGGGCAAGGGCTGGGTGCGGTGTTCGGGGAAGGTGCCCGGTTTTGCTTGGTGCAGGGTGTGATTATTGTTGATGATGTTTGAGGGGGATGGTTGCTCCGGTTACCGTGGTTTGCCTTGTTTTAGCCCTTTTTGCATATTATGTTATTTCTAGTCACTGACTCCCCACTCCGTGACAGGTTCGTCTAGGGGCGAGTGCTAGGGGCACCGGTGAGGCCGCGAGGGTGCTGTTCTGACATTGAGCGACTTCAGACACAGTGACTCTTCTTTCCCCTTTTCCTTTATTATTCATATTGGTTAGTTGTGGATTGCGACACCCCCGTGGGGTCGAAGTGGATGCTACCTCTTTTCACATATGCGAATAAATGTTGTTCCTTTCCTTGCTTGGCCGTTTTAAAACAATGAAAAAAAAAACAAAGAAAGAAAACCGTTTGCGAAAACCGCTTTTAAAAAAATGTGGGTGTCGTGTGGGCACCGGATTTTAAAACCTTGTGGAATTTATGTGGTTTCGAACTGGCTTTACAAAATTTGGCATCGGGTGGGTGCCGTTTTCAAAACTCTGTGGATTTATGTGGCTTTGAAACAGATTTTCTAAAACAATGGCGTCGAGTGGGCGCTGCTTTCAAAACCCTGTGATTATTTATCCTTTCAAATCGACGGCCTCTATATTAGATATTGAAACTAGTAGATTATGTGAGATGAATGGTTGTATGTGTGCGGGACTCCAACTAGTGTGGTTAAAGACTGTATGTGGTGTACCTTGTGAGGCACTTTGTAGTCGAGACGCCGTGCATATACAAAGGAGACTCTGCCCGTTTGCAGAGTGAATTTATATATGCGGCGGGTCTGGGCACGCGCCGGGGAGTAAGGGTTTTCAAAAAAAATATATATATAGCTGAATTAGGAGCATCGGTGGCTCCACTTCCGCGCGTTCGAACCCCCGGGGCGTGACACTCTCTCGTGCTAATCCCTAGGGTCTCCCTAAGGTCTGCTAACCACCTAGGACTATTCTTAGGCTCTGATACCACTCTAATCTGTCACGCCCCGAAATCGCCAATTTGTATAGTTCGGGCAGGCCAACAGACCCGCCAATCGGGTATGACCTCTCACTACCCGAAAGGAACGGTAACATCCAAAACAATACATCAAGTGTATGCGGAAGCACAATATCAGAGTACTAAAATCACTACTAATTTAAAACTTTCATTCAATAAACAAATAGTTTAAGCGGAAGTGAAAGCATACAAGAGTGAACCATAAAATAACTTTATTACACTTTACATCTCTCAACTTGTAACTAAATAATATTACAATTTTTTTTTTTTTTTACATCTTTTCCTCACCATACAAAGTTCACTCAAGAAATATAAAAATGGTACCTCTGCTAGACCCTCTAGGTCTCTATGCTGCTGGGCCCTTGCCCCTGTCGCATGCCTCGCTGACTGCATCTGAACTTGGAAAAATGGTCACCCGAGAGTGTGAGAACTACTAAAAGTTCCCAGTGGGTTCAACCACCGACAAAAAGTGTCATACACCGCTTGGTTCCAATGGAAGCAAAAATAGTAGAATGCTAGGAAACTATAAATCAGGATTTAACATGCTGATATGCATATAAAGGTCACTACACTATCAGTGTATACTCATCGACCCAATACCACTATGTCCTGCCATACCAGGCTACTATCCAGAAACTCGGCCGCTATGCCGCTGTAAAAAGGGTTAAGCTAACCCGGCCACCTTGGCCACTCTATTCTTTCTTTATTCTTTAACATTCAGGTGCTTTAGTTAAAGTTAAACCCTCGAAAATTCGTGTCCAACGGGGGGACTTGTCATAAGACAGGAATCTCTAAGGTTGCCGATAACACTGCTAGTGTTACCCCGTCCTACGGGGGGACTTGTCATACGGGTCACTGCCCGGGAGAGGGACACGGCCCAACTCCGACAAGAGTACTATGGAACATGTCATACGGGTTGTAGAGTTATTATGGATCCACAAGGATCTAAATAGGTACTATCAAACACCTAGAGGGGGGGTGAATAGGTGTAATACTTAAAAAACTCAATCTCAGTGCAAAATAAAAACAATGCGGAAAATAAAAAATAGCACACCGAGATATACGTGGAAACTCCAATCCAGGAGAAAAACCACGGGACCAACACGCAATAACAATCCACTAAGAATAGAAGAATAACAAGGTGATTACCGACTCTACGGACTCAAACCCCTCCTTCAGCTTCTTCGGACCTTGCGCTGACCGGTTGGATATCCGCGCAATAACAATCCCTAAGAAAAGAAGAATAACAAGGTGATTACCGTCTCCACGGATTTAACCCCTCCTTCAATTTCTTGGACCTCGCGCTCCACCGTTTTGCTCGTCCACTGCTCACGTTCGAATCCACGAACGCACGCTTCGAATCCACGAAACGCCTTTAGCACATCGAATCCACGATGCCACGTCGAATCCACGACGCAAACTCAGTCGATAAGAATATTGACTTCGATGGTGATCCTTTGCTTAGATTCTCGTTGAGGAACCGTAGAAGAAATCTCTAAGCAAAGATTAGATCAATTCGACAAAAGATGTGTTCTTGAAGGAACCATCGAATTGACCTAAAAGAGGCTATAAAGAAGAACGATGAAAACCTAGCCTCTAGGGTTGCTCTCAAGTGTTTAGAAATTGATCGGCCGTAGCACCCACGTTTTTGAGAAACCCTAAATGTCTATTTATAACCCTTGGAAAAAGATAAAAGTCGGTTTAGGAAATTTATCCCGATGGGGCATTGTGTACCGGTACCAAATATCCCGTTCCGGTACGCAATGGTGCAAACACAGATTTTTCTATTGTGTTCCGGTACGCGAGTCCGTGTTCCGGTACGCAGTGCAATTTACAGAAAATTCTGTGTCGGGTTAGAGGAACTTTAAGTGTGGTTCCGGTACGTAATGTAGAAACTGATTTTTCCAAGATAAACTTTATCCAAATCAAACCAAGTACCGGAAACCAAACTTAAAATAGATTGTAAGTTAAATCCAAGTTCCTAAGACCAAGTCTAAACCGGTTTTCACTAAGTTCCTGATTCCAATGGTTATAAATGAACTTAAATCACCATGGTTTAATTAACCATACCTGAGTGTTATCTTGAGCTCATGTTGAATCTTCAATGAGTCTTCGAAAGCCGATTTGACAATTTGTTCCCTTTAAGACTCCGACTCAAACTCACGAAATGTGCCAACACAAAAAGCCGTAACAATCTCCCCCTTTGGCAATTTCGTGACAAAACCCAAAAATACATAAAGTCGCTCAAGTCACTCATCTTAAACCAAAAAGACGAAACTCAATGTTATCACCAAAACATTGATTTTCTTTGCGTGAAAGATCCAATAAATACAAAATACATTTGAACCAAACAGTCCTAGAACATACTCTATGACTTAGGACTTGGAGTCTTAAAGTGATGTAATTCCTGCAAAACAAAACTCCAAACAAAATCAAACGTTAGTCGTTAGAAGTTAAAATCCTACATTTGATTCGTCTTCCATTTGGTTCTTTTGTTTTTCCAGCTTTTGTTTTGTGGCTCTTTCAATCTGTTCTTTATCTCCCCCTATCTTGAGCATCAAAGAGCATCCATGTTCTCCACGTTCTCCCCCTGTCTTGAGCATCTATGTTCTCCCCCTTTGTGATGCAATCAATATTTTCTGTCTCCCCCTTTTATGATATGTCCATCATTTCCATTCTCCCCCTTTTTGTCACAAATTGTCAAACGGTTAATATAAACAAAAAGTAAAAATACTAGGAGGATAAGTTCTTAGTTACAAGACGATTAGAGTTCTTGTTCATCACAACGTGAAAGGAAACTGAAAACCAAAAACAAGAAGGAAAAGAGATCACTCATCCTCATTTGAATCATCATCATCATCATCATGTGATGTTGGACCATGCGATGTACTCGGTGCAGTTGCTCCAGTGACCACATCATCATGTTTGCACCCAAGGATATCGAAGATTTTCTTTAAACCATCCTCTTTCTTGAAGCCTTGCTCCATCCTTTGCTCCATCCTTTGCTTTAATGAACGAACATCCCGATGCAAGGTTTGAAGAGTTATGACCTCATCTGGTTCAGGAGATTCTTGACGAGGTGGTGCACTCACTGTCGCTTCACTTGCATAGGCTTTTGTATGCCCAAAAGTCTTCAAAGTGCTGATTGACTTGGCTAAAGTGATTCCATCAATTGCCCCCAAGCCATAATCATATTTGACACAAGAAATGTCAACTCCGTGATCTTCCAGAATACTAGTAATCAAGATTGGATACGGTAGAAGGTCACGTTGCCTTGATCCTTCAATGACATGTACCATTTGCTGCCAAATGAGAAATGGAATGTTGGTGTTAATTCCATTTGCACTTTCCGGGTGACCGAGGAAAAAGAGAAGTAACAATCGATCCCATCGAATCCTTTTGGTCCCCAGTGTGGGCAATAGGTTGTAGCATACAATTAAGGACAAAATATGATACTCTGGTTTTAGGTCCTTTGATTCCACATATGATCTGTTCGTGTGCGTCCCTGTCTTGCAAATAGAGTCCACAACCATATCCCAATGGGTATCATGTAGGAAATTACCCTCAGTGTAATAAAGACCAGAAGTGTCAACAGCTAATCCAAGGTTTGCACCAATTACTGCTGGAGTAATGTCAAACTTGACGTCTCTAACTGTTGTTTCAAAGACGAAAGCTCCGGTTTCATGGTCGTTTTGAAGTATGTTACCTCGCATGTAGAACTCCCTGATGATCTCCACACAAAAACCCATCTTAGGTTGAACTCTGCCAAGTGGCCGAATATGACTTCGTTCCAAAAGTCTTGCAAAGTCTGGCACCTCACGACATAGCTCGTTAAAGTTCACGTGTCGCTCTCCAATGCATGTGCGGTTCGCAAATCTGGCACGGCGTTTTGCACTCACATGCGGTTCACTTTCATCAACATTTGATCTCCGTTGAGAGCGCTCGCGTATTACCGGTCCACCGGTACTTCTACGCGGAGGAGAATCCGCACCCTTCTTTTTCCTTGAAGCCAAAGGTGCTTTCCCCTTTCCTTGAACTGATTCCTCTTCATATTCTGAGGAATGTTCAGAATCTGAGCTAGTTGAATCCTCGTTGCGTGATCGCTTGGTAGCCTTTTTCTTTCCAGAACCGCGACCACATCCACTTCCAGTGGCCATCAAAACCACTAGTGCAAGAAGCCATGAAAATGCCATTTCCTACAAAGAACACAATGCAGTATGATTTGATCGTATAGGAAGGCTTAAACATGTCTAAGAAACATTCTAAACATGTCACAAATGATGATTCATCATTTAAAAAACATTTTCATTAAAAGCCCTAATTCTCAATTTCTTTTATGCTAAGAACATATGAAAATGTTAGATTCAATCAAATAAGCATGGAAACATGAATCTAATTAGATAGAAAGCAACCATATATGTTCTAAACATGAATTAAGAGTGATTTAAGCAAGAGATTTCATTAGGAGAAAGGATCAACTCAAAAATCCCAAAATAAAACATCAAAGCCTAAAAACTAGGGTTTTGAAACAAAAGTAAGCAAGATTAAAGAGGAAACTTACAAATCAAAACCACAAATCACTTGATCTTGATGAAAAACCCCTTAGAGATGTTTTAGAGAGAGAGAGGGAGGGTTTTGAAGTGGGAGAGATGAAATAAAACAATGTAGTCTCGGAATATAAGGAATCCCAGACCGCGTACCGGTACCAGAAGCCGCGTACCGGTACGCAGTGTAAAAGCCGAAAATCCATCGTTCGGGATCCGGATTGACAAGCAGAGGATCCGGATCCGCAATGTAGTTCCGGTACTAAAAGTGTAGTACCGGTACGCAAGTGAAAAACCAGAAAACTTCACATTCGGGATCCGGATTGGATTTTTCTAATCCGGATTGGATTTTCAGGTACTAAAAAGCAGGTACCGGAACAACAGAGCCAAAAAGCAAAAATTTCTTGAAACAAATCCAAATTTTAGAAACTTTTCAAATACCGATTTGTATTCCATCAAGAAATCAATTTAAGTGCTTTAAACAGTGAATTCACATAGATGTCATTCAATCCAATTAATTTCACAAAATTAAAAAGATTTACTCCAAAATCATGAAAAATAAAGGTAAAACATTATAAACCGTTTTTCATGTTATATTCATCAAACACAAGTCATCAAAAATAATCTTGAGATCCAAAGTCTATCAAGATGTAACGGATTTACAAAGATGACATACGGAGATTTCCAAACGACATCAATCTTGAATTCTACCCTTTCAAATGAGATAATCACTAAAATACCTAAGGGTGGCTCTTTGAGCATCTTTCAACTATCCCACCTTATACCAACCAGGAGATTGTTCAAAATATAAGAGTTTTGCATATTAATCTCCAAATGCTTCAACTAAAGATTTTCTCATAAAATACTATCAAGCATCCATAACATGTGGTAGCTTCACACACAAACCGGACGACCGGGGTGGCAGCTCTTTCCAGCATGTGGTGGTAGTTTTCACACTCCTTTCGGATGTAACTCTTTCCACATCTTTTGCAATTCATTTATTTACCCTTGTAAGAATGCAATCTCTTACGTGAAAGAATTAAATCCCAGATTTCAATCAATCGGTTGTCTCACGTTTATCACAATGAATTCACACAACCGAGATAGATTAAGCATCTAAAGATCACACATGATTTCTAAAATTTGATGCTTATAAGATCAAAAACTCCTATAATGAAGTATCTTCAAGATTATGATTATGGAGTAAAGTTGATAATCCAAATAAAATTAATTTGGAGTGAATAAACGTGAAGCCCCTTTTATTCAATGCACTTGTTCAGTAAAACCCCTTTTGTTCAAAAACAAAGTATAAAGACGAAGAGCATTGAAAAACATGTAATGCAAAGATTAAGAAAGATATGAAGGGAAAACCAATCAAAGCATTACATACAGTCATAAGCTATTTAGAACTTAAGACAAGGAAAGATATCACCTTTCCGAATCCAAAATCGCTGGATTTTGGGTTGTCTTGATTCGTTGTGGCCGGGGGTTGTCCGCTTTGACTGTTGATCCACCTTAGGTCTTTGCCTCGCAGTGATCCACTTGAATGATTGATGTTGTGGCTCGGACCTTTGGTGGGTTGAGTGAACTCCTTTGACTTGATGTGTCTTTTGATTCCGTTGAGTTCGCTCCGTAGATGAAGTTGCCGAAGAATTCTTCTTTCTCTTTTTCGGGCAATTCTTCACCAAATGACCTTCAAGTCCACATAGGTGACAAGTTCTTCTTTTCAATTTAGTTGTGGAACTTGAAGCATGCACAGTTTGATCCTTTTTAAATCTCAAACCAACCTTGCTTGCTTGACCTAATCCGGATATACAATCAAATTTCTTGGAAACAGTTGAAAACCTTTGTATGTCGGATTTGAGTTCATGAACTTGCTTGGTCAATACTTGGTTGGTGACATGAATCTCCTCAAACTGTTTTTCTAGAAAACCAATCTTGTCCATAGATGATTTAGCGTTTGTCTCCGATTGGTTTAGCTTTTCTTGGAGGATTTTATTGTTATCCAATAAACGTCCTTGTTCCTCCTCGAGATCTTGAAGTTTTATCTTTAAAGCTTGATTCTCGTCTTGACCTTCAAGTCGTTGCTTCATCAACTTCTTAATATGTTTGGCCATCTTCTTTGATTCCGTAAGAAGTTGTTGATATGCCTCAACGAGTTCTTCTTCGTCCGACTCCCCCTCACTTGATGACTCTCCGCCGGTTGTTGATGTTTCATACACAATCAAAGGAGTAGAGTCAGTGACTAATGATGATAAACAGTTATTAGAAGAGGGAAAATGAGAGGCATGAGAAGCAACGATTTTTTCCTCTTTACTTGAGGTCGATTCATTAGAAGTAGAATCGTCCCAAGTTTTCACTTGCAAAGCCTTCTTTTTATATAATTTCGGAGTAGGACAATCCGTTGAAATATGGCCGTAGCCTTTGCATCTATAACATCGGATTTCCCCTTCGAATTCATCTTTTTCCTTAGAAGGTTTTGCAAGGAATTTGAGGTTAGAGGATTTAGAACCCGATGACCCTTTAGATGGTTTCGTGGATGAAGATCCATCGGTTCGATTCTTCCAAAATTTCCGACGAAATTTCTTTGTGATCCGCGCCAATTGTTCTTCAAAATCGGCAAAAGAGATTTCATCGTCGGAACTTGATTCGCTATCTTCTTCCTTTGTGGATTTGAATGCAATACCTGTAAGCTTAGAAGAAGACTTGGAAGAAACTTGATTAGTAGGAAAAGTCAATTCATAAGTTTGCAAAGCACCTACTAATTCCTCTACACTCATCTCATCCGGATGACTAACGGTTTCAATGGCGGTAACCTTTGCCCTAAACCGTTCCGGAAGAGTCCGAAGTATCTTTCTTACAATTTTCGACTCCGGGATCTTTTCTCCTAAATTAGCACATGTATTAATTACATCTTGAAGTCTAGTGTAATAATCTGTAAACAATTCATGCTCTTCCATATGAATAGAGTCAAATTGACTTGTAAGCATCTGGAGCTTTTGAATTTTTACAAGATTAGTACCCTCATGTGTAATTTTGAGAATATCCCAAATTTCCTTCGCGGTTTCACACGCGGAAATTCTTGTAAATTCAGTCGAGGAAAGAGAATTAAATAAAGCGTTCATACCTTTCCCATTGTAAGAAGATCTTTCAAATTCCTCTTTGGACCATCTAGAGCGAGGTTTTGGGGTAGTAGAATTTCCTACTTCCTCAACAGGATGCACCCAACCGCATTCCACGGATTGCCATACTCGCTCATCAATTGCGATGAGAAAAGCTCTCATCCGCACTTTCCAATAAGCATAATTAGTCCCATCAAAAAGAGGAGGTCTATAAATATTACCACTTTCACCCATCATGATAGATAAACCTAAAACCCGCTCTGATACCAATTGTAGAGTTATTATGGATCCACAAGGATCTAAATAGGTACTATCAAACACCTAGAGGGGGGGTGAATAGGTGTAATACTTAAAAAACTCAATCTCAGTGCAAAATAAAAACAATGCGGAAAATAAAAAATAGCACACCGAGATATACGTGGAAACTCCAATCCAGGAGAAAAACCACGGGACCAACACGCAATAACAATCCACTAAGAATAGAAGAATAACAAGGTGATTACCGACTCTACGGACTCAAACCCCTCCTTCAGCTTCTTCGGACCTTGCGCTGACCGGTTGGATATCCGCGCAATAACAATCCCTAAGAAAGGAAGAATAACAAGGTGATTACCGTCTCCACGGATTTAACCCCTCCTTCAATTTCTTGGACCTCGCGCTCCACCGTTTTGCTCGTCCACTGCTCACGTTCGAATCCACGAACGCACGCTTCGAATCCACGAAACGCCTTTAGCACATCGAATCCACGATGCCACGTCGAATCCACGACGCAAACTCAGTCGATAAGAATATTGACTTCGATGGTGATCCTTTGCTTAGATTCTCGTTGAGGAACCGTAGAAGAAATCTCTAAGCAAAGATTAGATCAATTCGACAAAAGATGTGTTCTTGAAGGAACCATCGAATTGACCTAAAAGAGGCTATAAAGAAGAACGATGAAAACCTAGCCTCTAGGGTTGCTCTCAAGTGTTTAGAAATTGATCGGCCGTAGCACCCACGTTTTTGAGAAACCCTAAATGTCTATTTATAACCCTTGGAAAAAGATAAAAGTCGGTTTAGGAAATTTATCCCGATGGGGCATTGTGTACCGGTACCAAATATCCCGTTCCGGTACGCAATGGTGCAAACACAGATTTTTCTATTGTGTTCCGGTACGCGAGTCCGTGTTCCGGTACGCAGTGCAATTTACAGAAAATTCTGTGTCGGGTTAGAGGAACTTTAAGTGTGGTTCCGGTACGTAATGTAGAAACTGATTTTTCCAAGATAAACTTTATCCAAATCAAACCAAGTACCGGAAACCAAACTTAAAATAGATTGTAAGTTAAATCCAAGTTCCTAAGACCAAGTCTAAACCGGTTTTCACTAAGTTCCTGATTCCAATGGTTATAAATGAACTTAAATCACCATGGTTTAATTAACCATACCTGAGTGTTATCTTGAGCTCATGTTGAATCTTCAATGAGTCTTCGAAAGCCGATTTGACAATTTGTTCCCTTTAAGACTCCGACTCAAACTCACGAAATGTGCCAACACAAAAAGCCGTAACACGGGTCGCTACCCGGGAGAGGGACATTGCCCTAACTCCGACAATTGTACATTCACCCCCGAAGGTACGCCCGTTTTATCTTTTTCTTTTCTTTTCTTTTCTTTTCTTTTACTTTAGCACTTAGCCTCTTTGCACTTTATTCCTTTGCCTTTCTCTTCGCTCTTAAGCACTTGCTTTTCTTTCTTACTCGAGCTTATAGCTCACATTGCCACTGGCAAACTGTTTCTTTCTTTAAGCATTTTAGCTTATCTTGCTTATTAAGCCACTTTTAGCATTCTTTTAAACTTTATCTTTTTCATTAATTTATCCTTTACCCTAGGTCTTGCCACACGGGTAACTAGAGAGTCTCTTGGACCCTGAATCGTTTTTCTTTCATTCATTTAACTCAAATTGAAGTTAAAGTGGTTGTCCATTTACCCAGACACCCTATGACCCACTCTAGGGTTATATTTGTTTAACTCATTAACCTTGTGATTACAAACACTTATCCTTAGAGTTTGACTCTAAGTTAGATACTCTAGTATCTGCTTAACTCCTTAATTGTGTGGCCACATAACCCTTTTTCTTATTCCACGTTGAACCTCGAGTTACATTAACTCTATTTTCCTATTCCACTTTTAACTTAGAGTTACATTGACTCTAATTCATTATTTGAGAGTAAAACTCCACTAATTCACCTTAGGTTTTCTTTACCTAAGTTCTGTATCATGCTTAACCTAGAGTTCATTTACTCTATGTTAAATACTCTATTCTCAACCTTAGGTTATCCCCTAAGACAATGTCACTCGTTCATCTAGGTTTAACTCCTAGGACATCATTGTTACGGCTTTTTGTGTTGGCATATTTCGTGAGTTGAGTAGTTGAGTTGCTGAGTTGAGTCGGAGTCTTGAAGTGATCAAATTGTCAATCAGCAATCGAAGACTTAGAGAAGATTCAACAAGAGCTCAAGTTGACACTCAGTGTTTTGAGTCTTGAAGATTGAAATAGAAGAATTGTGGATCAATTACATCAATCTTAAGGAAAATGGATTCGGATTGATCAGGTACGTTTAACTAAATAATTTTGGTGATCCGAATACATTTGAGTGGTTTAGAAACACTTCGATAAGTTTTCATTGCTTAAAAATCAAAAACTGGACAAATTGGATGTTTCAGAATTTCTGATCCTGAACCGATACGGATCAGAATTCCGATCCGGATCAGAATTCCGATCCGGATCCCGAACCTTGTTTTTTCAGGAATTGCTGAAAAAAGACGACGATCAGGATCGCCGTAAATCCGATCCGGATCGTCGTGCGGGAAAATTTCTATTAAGCCAGTTTTGTATGCTTATCTCTTTCCAAAGGTTTCTAAACTATAAATAGACATTTAGGGTTTCTCAAAAACTACCGATTGATTAATTAAACACTTGAGAGCAACCCTAGAGGCTAGGTTTTTATCGTTCTTCCTTATAGCCTCTTTTAGGTCAATTCGACGGTTCTTTCAAGAACATATCTTTTGTCGAATTGATCTAATCTTTGCTTAGAGATTTCTTCTACGGTTCCTCAATGAGAATCTAAGCAAAGGATCACCATCGAAGCCAATATTCTTACCGGCTGAGTTTGCGTCGTGGATTCGACGTGGCATCGTGGATTCGGTGTGCTAAAGGCGTTTCGTGGATTCGAAACGTGTGCTCGTGGATTCGAGTGGCGTTCGTGGATTCGAACGTGTGCAGTGGACGTGCAATCGGTGAGCGCAAGGTCCGAAGAAGTTGAAGGAGGGGTTTGAGTCCGTGGAGTCGGTAATCACCTTGTTATTCTTCTTTTCTTAGTGGATTGTTATTGCATGTTGGTCCCGTGGTTTTTCTCCTGGATTGGAGTTTCCACGTATATCTCGGTGTGCTATTTTTATTTTTCGCATTGGTTTTTATTTTGCACTGAGATTGGTTTTATAAGTATTACACCTATTCACCCCCCCTCTAGTTGTTTGATAGTACCTATTTAGATCCTTGTGGATCCTTAATATTATAAAAACCTACAATTGGTATCAGAGAGGGTTTTAGGTTTATCTATCATGTCGGATGAAAGTGGTAATATTTATAGACCTCCTCTTTTTGATGGGACTAATTATGCTTATTGGAAAGTACGGATGAGAGCGTTTCTCATCTCAATTGATGAGCGGGTATGGCAAACCGTGGAATACGGTTGGGTGCATCCTGTTAAGGAAGTAGGAAATTCTACTACCCCAAAACCTCGCTCTAGATGGTCCAAAGAGGAAATTGAAAGATCTTCTTACAATGGGAAAGGTATGAACGCTTTATATAATTCTCTTTCCTCGACTGAGTTCACAAGAATTTCCGCGTGTGAAACCGCGAAGGAAATTTGGGATATTCTCAAAATTACATATGAGAGTACTAATCTTGTAAAAATTCAAAAGCTCCAGATGCTTACAAGTCAATTTGACTCTATTCATATGGAAGAGCATGAATTGTTTACAGATTATTACACTAGACTTCAAGATGTAATTAATACATATGCTAATTTAGGAGAAAAGATCCCGGAGTCGAAAATTGTAAGAAAGATACTTCGGGCTCTTCCGGAACGGTTTAGGGCAAAGGTTACCGCCATTGAAACCGTTAGTCATCCGGATGAGATGAGTGTAGAGGAATTAGTAGGTGCTTTGCAAACTTATGAAATGACTTTTCCTACTAATCAAGTTTCTTCCAAGTCTTCTTCTAAGCTTACAGGTATTGCATTCAAATCAACAAAGGAAGAAGATGGCGAATCAAGTTCCGATGATGAAATCTCTTTTGTCGATTTTGAAGAACAATTGGCGCGGATCACAAAGAAATTTCGTCGGAAATTTTGGAAGAATCGAACCGATGGATCTTCATCCACGAAACCACCTAAAGGATCATCGGGTTCTAAATCCTCTAAACTCAAAGGCATTGCAAAACCTTCTAAAGAAAAAGAAAAAGATGATTTCGAAGGGGAAATCCAATGCTATAGATGCAAAGGCTACGGCCATACTTCAACGGATTGTCCTTCTCCGAAATCATATAAAAAGAAGGCTTTGCAAGCGAAAACTTGGGACGATTCTACTTCTAATGAATCGACCTCAAGTAAAGAGGAAAAAGTCGTTGCTTTTCGTGCCTCTCAAATTCCCTCTTCTAATTTGTGTTTATCATCTTTAGTCACTGACTCTACTCCTTTGATTTTGTATGAAACATCAACAACCGACGGAGAGTCATCAAGTGAGGGGGAGTCGGACGAAGAAGAACTCGTTGAGGCATATCAACAACTTTTTACGGAATCAAAGAAGATGGCCAAACATATTAAGAAGTTGAGGAAGCAACGACTTGAAGTTCAAGACGAGAATCAAGCTTTAAAGATAAAACTTCATGATCTCGAGGAGGAACAAGGACGTTTATTGGATAACAATAAAATCCTCCAAGAAAAGCTAAACCAATCGGAGACAAACGCTAAATCATATATGGACAAGATTGGTTTTCTAGAAAAACAGTTTGAGGAGATTCATGTCACCAACCAAGCATTGACCAAGCAAGTTCATGAACTCAAATCTGACATACAAAGGCTTTCAACCGTTTCCAAGAAACTAGATTGTATGTGCGGATTAGGTCAAACAAGCAAGGTTGGTTTGGGTTCTAAAAAGGATCAAACTGTGCATGCTTCAAGTTCCACTATCAAATTAAAAGGAAGAACGTGTCACCTTTGTGGACTTGAAGGACATTTGGTGAAGGATTGCCCGAAAAAGAGAAAGAAAAATCCTTCGGCAACTTCATCTATGGAACGGACTCAAAAGATACATCAAGTCAAAGGAGTTCACTCAACCCACCAAAGGTCCGAGCCACAACATCAATAATACAAGTGGATCATTGCGAGGCAAAGACTTAAGGTGGATCAACAGTCAAAGCGGACAACCCCTGGCCACAACGAATAAAGACAACCCAAAATCCAGCGATTTTGGATTCGGAAAGGTGATATCTTTCCTTGTCTTAAGTTCTAAATAGCTTATGACTGTATGTAATGCTTTGATTGGTTTTCCTTTCATATTTTTCTAAATCTCTGCATTACATGTTTTCAATGCTCTTTGTTTTTATGTTTTATTTTTTTTTAACAAAAGGTTTTTAATGAACAAGTGCATTGAATAAAAAAGGGCTTCACGGTTATTCACTCCAAATTAATTTTATATGGATTATCAACTTTACTCCATAATCATAATCTTGAAGATACTTCATTATAGGAGTTTTTGATATTATAAGCATCAAATTTTAGAAATCATGTGTGATCTTTAGATGCTTAATCTATCTCGGTTGTGTGAATTCATTGTGATAAACGTGAGACAACCGATAGACTAAAATTTGGAATTTGATTCTTTCACGTAAGAGATTGCATTCTTACAAGGGTAAATAAATGAATTGCAAAAGATGTGGAAAGAGTTACATCCGAAAGGAGTGTGAAAACTACCACCACATGTTGGAAAGAGCTGCCACCCCGGTCGTCCGGTTTGTGTGTGAAGCTACCACATGTTATGGATGCTTGAAAAATATTTATGAAATTTTGTTTAGTTGAAGCTTTCGGAGATTTAAATTCAAAGTTCGTATTTTGAACAATCTCCTGGTTGGTATAAGGTGGGATAGTTAAAAGATGCTCAAAGAGCCACCCTTAGGTATTTTAGTGTTTATCTCAATTTGAAAGGGTAGAATTCAAGATTGATGTCACTTGGAAATCTCCGTAAGTCATCTTTGTAAATCCGTTACATCTTGATAGAGTTTGGATCTCAAGATTATTTTTGATGACTTGTGTTTGATTAATATAACATGAAAAACAGTTTATAATGTTTTACCTTTATTTTTCATGATTTTGGAGTAAATCTTTTTAATTTTTATAATTAATTGGATTGAATGACATCTATGTGATCTCATATTATTTTCAAGCACTTAAATTGTTTTCTTGATGGAATACAAATCGGTAATTCAATTATTTCAAAATCTGGATTTGTTTCAAGAAATTATTTGATTTTTGCTTTCGGCTACCGGTACGCAATCTGTGTTTTTGTTATATACCGGAACTGAGCTTTTATCTCTCTTTCTCTATGAACTAATGCTGTTAGTGATTTCCTTTTGTCTAGTATGTTCACTGTTTGACAATTTGTGACAAAAAGGGGGAGAAGAGAAATGGGGGAGATGAGATCATCGAGATAGGGGGAGACGGAGAAGAGATCATCGAGATAGGGGGAGACGGAGATGAGATCATCTAGATAGAGGGAGATGATGAAAAAGGAGCCGAAAAACAAAAGAACCAAAAGGACGAATCAAATGTAGGATTTACATTTAATTTCTAACGACTAACGTTTGATTTTGTTTGGAGTTTTGCTTTGCAGGAATTACATCACTTTAAGACTCCAAGTCCTAAGTCATAGAGTTTGTTCTAAGACTGGTTCAATTGTAATTTTTGTTTATTGGATCTTTCATGCAAAGAAAGTCAATGTTTTGGTGATGACATTGAGTTTCAATTTTTTGGTTTAAGATGAGTGTCTTCAGCGTTTTATGTATGTTTGGGTTTTGTCACGAAATTGCCAAAGGGGGAGATTGTTACGGCTTTTTGTGTTGGCATATTTCGTGAGTTGAGTAGTTGAGTTGTTGAGTTGAGTCGGAGTCTTGAAGTGATCAAATTGTCAATCAGCAATCGAAGACTTAGAGAAGATTCAACAAGAGCTTAAGTTGACACCCAGTGTTTTGAGTCTTGAAGATTGAAATAGAAGAATTGTGGATCAATTACATCAATCTTAAGGAAAATGGATTCGGATTGATCAGGTACGTTTAACTAAATAATTTTGGTGATCCGAATACATTTGAGTGGTTTAGAAACACTTGGATAAGTTTTCATTGCTTAAAAATTAAAAACTGGACAAATTGGATGTTTCAGAATTTCTGATCCTGAACCGATCCGGATCAGAATTCCGATCCGGATCAGAATTCCGATCCGGATCCCGAACCTTGTTTTTCAGGAATTGCTGAAAAAAGACGACGATCAGGATCGCCGTAAATCCGATCCGGATCGTCGTGCGGGAAAATTTCTGTTAAGCCAGTTTTTGATGCTTATCTCTTTCCAAAGGTTTCTAAACTATAAATAGACATTTAGGGTTTCTCAAAAACTACCGATTGATTAATTAAACACTTGAGAGCAACCCTAGAGGCTAGGTTTTTATCGTTCTTCCTTATAGCCTCTTTTAGGTCAATTCGACGGTTCTTTCAAGAACATATCTTTTGTCGAATTGATCTAATCTTTGCTTAGAGATTTCTTCTACGGTTCCTCAATGAGAATCTAAGCAAAGGATCACCTTCGAAGCCAATATTCTTACCGGCTGAGTTTGCGTCGTGGATTCGACGTGGCATCGTGGATTCGGTGTGCTAAAGGCGTTTCGTGGATTCGAAACGTGTGCTCGTGGATTCGAGTGGCGTTCGTGGATTCGAACGTGTGCAGTGGACGTGCAATCGGTGAGCGCAAGGTCCGAAGAAGTTGAAGGAGGGGTTTGAGTCCGTGGAGTCGGTAATCACCTTGTTATTCTTCTTTTCTTAGTGGATTGTTATTGCGTGTTGGTCCCATGGTTTTTCTCCTGGATTGGAGTTTCCACGTATATCTCGGTGTGCTATTTTTATTTTCCGCATTGGTTTTTATTTTGCACTGAGATTGGTTTTATAAGTATTACACCTATTCACCCCCCCTCTAGTTGTTTGATAGTACGTATTTAGATCCTTGTGGATCCTTAATATTATAAAAACCTACAATCATGCCACTCGTTAAACCCTTAATCTAGGTTTTCTCCTAGTTGTACTACCAAACATGGTTTTTTTTTATATCACCGAATTTAGGTAAATCATAAATTTGCACTTTTCATCAGTGTTCCTCTACTCATGCAAATTTATCCCCTATTTTGGGTAAATCTTAAAGTTGCACTTTTCATTTGTATTTATCTACACATGCAAATTTATCTCCTATTTTAGGTCAATCATAAATTTAGCACTTTTCATCTGTATTCATCTACACATGCAAATTATCCCCTATTTTGGGTAAATCATAAATTTAGCACTTTTCATCTATGTTCATCTACACATATAAATTTATCCCCTATTTTTGACAATTAGAAAATTCCACTTTTCTCTATGTCCATTTACACATGCAAATTTATCATCTATTTTTCTCAATTAGAAAAATTCACTTTTCCCTATGTCCATTTACGCATGCAAATTTATCATCTAATTTTGACAATTTATAAAATTTGCACTTCCACTATGCTCTTTTAAACATGCTCAAATATCCCCTATTTTTATAAATAAAAAAATGGCACCTTCCTCTAAGTCCATTTTAACATGAAAATATATCACCAATTTTTTTTTCCTCATTCATAATCACATTATCTCACATTAAAATATTACACTACACTAGCATGCTCACTATAATGCTTCAAAGATCAAAAGCAGAGGAAAAAGTGGAGAGGTCACCTATTTTCGGTAGAATCCCCCACCTTGTGGTGTACCCAATTGCTTGTAGACACTTGCAATTGGTCTCCGCGCAATTTTTCTTGTTTCCTCAAGCTTGCACGCAAAACGGTGCACGTCCCTCGAACGCGATGCAAAACGGTGCATGTCCTTCGAACCTCAGGTTTGCACGTAAGACGGTGCACATCTTTCTTTGCGGTTGCACGCAAAATGATGCGCGCCTTTCGATCCTGCACGCAAAACGGTGCACATTTAGCAAGGTTGCACGCAAAACGATGCTCGCCGCAAAATAGGGCACATTTTTCAAGGTTGCACGCAAAACGATGCTCGCCGTAAAATGGTGCACATTCTTCAAGGTTGCACGCACAACGGTGCACGATCATTAAGGTTGCACGTAAAACGGTGCACGATCATTAAGGTTGCACGCAAAACGATGCGCACAGAAACGCCCGGCGATACTTCGCCCAGCAAAACGGTACAGTAAAACACGGTCCCTAACGTGCACAAAGGCATGAGGTCAACTCCAAAACCCAAAAAGAAAATCTCAAAACTGTGCCAAAAATACTGCAAAATGACATACGGGACCTACATCGACACCGTCACACCGTCCAACGCGTGCACACGCGTCCATCCGACTTCTTGGAACACCTTGGACACGCTCCAAGGGATCCTCGGCGTGCTCGTGGCACCCACGAAATCCCACCCCTCTCCCTACCTTGGTGCTCGGTTTGGAGAAGAAAGGGGAAAAGAGAAGAAAATGGGGCATTTCTTCCAGCACCGTTTCATTGGACCAGCCACACGAAGCCCCGCAGTGGGGGCCCGCCACGTGGCGGTCCACCCCCCCGCACCTGCTGACGCGCGCCAGCAGAGGCGCGCGGCCGCGTATGGGGGCCCGCCACGTGGCGGCCCCCCGCGTTGACCCGCGCAACAACGTGCGTGCATCCCTGCGCGCGCGTGCTGCGCGTAGGGTTGCGACGAGTGGGGCACCGCCACGTGGCGCCCCACCTACCTCCCCTCGCGCCTCGCGCAGCGCCCACTGCGGGCCTTGCGTAGCACGCCATCACGTGCTCTTTCCGCGCGCGCCTCGTGCCACGCGCCATCGCCTCGGGATCCGTGCATTGCTTCATGATCCACACGCTGCCTTGAAATCTCTGCCATGCCTCGGAATCTGTGCTATTCCGAGATTCGTTCTATTTTGGGATCCGTGCTTCTCGAAATTCACGCATCTCGAAATACGTGTTCGTCTCGAAATGCGTGTGCTCTGCGAAGCTACGCCCGCCTCGGGATGCATGCCAGCATCGTTACAGCAAATCGGACACAGCCACAGTGAATTCCGTCACCCGGAAGTACAGCCCAATCTGGAATTCGCCCGTTTTCGCCCCTTTTTCGACCGTTTTCGTCCTTTTTCATCCCGTTTTTGCCCAAATTTGACAGACAGACTCAACTCAACTCAATATATCACGGGATATTTTAAATTTTCAGTTTGGGCCATTTCTGGGTCACCAAAAGTCTCGCTGTATCCAGAATCGCTGGCGGACCCCGTTCTCACTATCCGGGTATCCGATCAACGCGGAACTTTTAGCATGGCCTTATAACATAATTACGGAGATCCCAGAATTTTCTCAAAATTTTCTGGCGCTGTAAATTTTCTGCCAAAAATTTGGGCCCCCTTTCTTAAATAAAATTCTAGATCTCTCCTTTTATTCCGATTTCGACCCAATTCTCTTCCAAATCATTCTTTACTTCTCTAAATTTCATAAAAATAGTATTTCATACCATTTTTATTTATATTTATTTATATACCAAAAATTTGGTACATTACACCCATCTTGCACGCAAACATATTCCCCCTCGAGAAAACCAAATTGCGCACCTGCCATGTCAGTACTGGGACCTCAGGCAAAAGAAATCCGCCCCGCTCTCACCTTGGTGCCTTTAAACCCCCCACTGCACAGGTGCAGCACCGCAAATAGCTGCAAGGGGCCCCTACCAACGTCACCTCGTAGGGTTCACGGGTGCGCAGACCACCTCTCCGGAAAAGTACACCGACATGGTGGCCAAACCGCTGGTGTGCGTGCAAGTGCCATGAGCATAATGATAATAATAAAACGAGTGTCATGAACACCTGCGACACTCAGTTGCTCCAGAAATAACAGAACCGAATCACGTGCATGAAAAGGGATTAGTCATCAACTCAAAATATTGTAACTGTAACCAAAAGCATTGTAGGTTTTTATATATTAAGGATCCACACGAATCTAAATAGGTACTACCAAACAACTAGAGGGGGGGGGGGTGAATAGGTGTAATACTTATAAAACCAATCTCAGTGCAAAATAAAAACCAATGCGGAAATAAAAACAGCACACCGAGATATACGTGGAAACTCCAATCCAGGAGAAAAACCACGGGACCAACACGCAATAACAATCCACTAAGAATAGAAGAATAACAAGGTGATTACCGACTCCACGGACTCAACCCCTCCTTCAACTTCTTCGGACCTTGCGCTCCACCGATTGCACGTCCACTGCACACGTTCGAATCCACGAACGCCACTCGAATCCACGAGCACACGTTTCGAATCCACGAAACGCCTTCAACACACCGAATCCACGGTGCTACGTCGAATCCACGACGCAATTCAGCCGATAAGAATATTGGCTTCGATGGTGATCGTTTCTTAGATTATCATTGAGGAACCGTAGAAGAAATTTCTAAGCAAAGTCTAGATCAATTCGACAAAAGATAGATCTTGGAAGAACCGTCGAATTGACCTAAAAGAGGCTAAAAGAAGAACGATAAAAACCAGCCTCTAGGGTTGCTCTCGAGTGTTTCTGAATTGATCGGTAAGTGTCGAGAAACCCTAAGTGTCTATTTACAACCCTTGGAAAAAGATAAAAGTCGGTTTACAAATCTTATCCCCAGAAGTCATTGTGTACCGGTACCAACAAAACATGTTCCAGTACTCAATGGTGCAAAACACAGATTTTTCTATTGTGTTCCGGTACACAAGTCTGTGTTCCGGTACGCAATGCAAATTACAGAAAATTCTGTGTCGGGTTTGAGGAACTCAAAGTGTGGTTCCGGTACTCAATGTAAAAACTGATTTTTCCAAGATAAGCTTTATCCAAAACAAACCTAGTACCGGAATCCAAACTTAAAATAAGTTGTAAGTAAAAACCAAGTCTAAACCGGGTTTCAATCTGTAGAGTACTGTCGTTCCAATCCCTTTGTATACCTCCTTTTTATGACGGGATTGTTGGGAAATCTTTTCACTGTGTTTTCTGCAATGGACTAGCCTAGACCGCGAGTATTTTTTCTGTGATGGAGCTCGAAAAACGGAGGACGGCAAAGCGAGCGGATTCGGATTCCGATGTACGGATCTCCCGGAATGGGGGTCAAAGCGTTTGCCATTGAGTGGTGCATCGGAATCCGTGCTAAGTGGCTGGCACGCTTTTCGAGGTGATCGGATGGGATCCTTCTACGAACGGACTTTTCATCTTTTTATGTCACTGGATTATTTTATTTATTTTGTAGTACCTCGACCCTCCGGCTTTCCATTTTCGGTCCTAGTTGAATCTTTTCAGTTGTTAGGGGGGGGTTGAAATTCGAGAATTTCTGGGTAGATCGTCGGAGCTCGCGGGTATTTTTAGGTGTTAGAGCTTGCGAAATGGAGAATGGTGGCGCGATCGGATTCGAATTCCGACCCCGGGATCTCCCAGAATAAATTTTGGAAAGTTGCTAGCTGTTCCGGGTGCATCAAAAGGCGTGCGGACGATCGGCACGCTTTTCGAGATAAATTGGACCATTGGTCCGCACCCGATCGATTTTATTCTTGAGTTGGGGATTTTTGGGTTTTTTCCCACTTCTCTTTGGTCGTGCGTTAGGTCTTTTTGAGTGGGAGCGGAAAACCCTAATCCACTTTTTCTCTCTTTCCAAGCAGGCGGCGTAGGGATCAAGGCAGAGAGACACGGAGAGGGAAGGAGAACGGCTCCCTTCCGCGGTTGTGATCGAGCAAGGAGGTGAGGAGGGGACATTATTTTTCTTACTCCTTCTCCAACGAATCAAGGTGAGCGGTTCGGCTCTCCCCGGTTATTTTTCGTTATGAGGTTTTCCTTTTGTTGTTGTCGTGGGTAATACAAGGAGTTGAACGGAAGTGTCCTTGCTTCCCACATCGGAAACAGTGGTCTTGCCTCTTGGAGCATTCTGTCACCCGGTGTGCCCCGCCGCAGATCACGCAAGGCCTGTCATCCGATCGTTGGCTTCCCCCCGGCGCACCCCTGGACCTCTGCTGGGATCTCCACTGCTTAGAGGGTCGGCTCCCACTGGAAGAGCCTCCCCCCGAGTACGGCTGAGACCGCTTCCTTTCCTCCTGCTGAGTAGGGCCTTCTCCCCGGGCGCGCGTAACGGCGAAGCCGCGCTCCACGATGGTTGCCCGGTCGACTACCTTCTGGAAGGTGTGCAAGTCCGCCGCTTGCACCACCTGGAAGATATCGCTGCGAAGCCCGTCCACGAAGAGGGTGGCCTTGTGAGACTCGTCCCGTATGACAAAGGGGACGTAGTTCGCCAGCCTCACGAACTCCCGCTGATACTCCATTACGGTTCGGGTTCCCTGCTTGATGTGGTTGAGATCGTCTTCAAGCTGTTTCTTGACGCTGCTGGTGAAGAACGCCCCGAACAGCTGTTGCTTAAAGGTGGTCCACGACGGGAGGGTGGTACCCTTCGCAGAGTCAGGGCGTACCATCCTCCACAACATTCGGGCGTTCCCTCCGAGAAAGTGGACAGCCAGGGGAACCCGCTCGTGGTCCTCCATCAGTAGATCCTCAAACAGCTTCTCCATGGTGTCCACCCACTTCTCCACGACCCAGGGGTCCGTCGTTTCCCCCTCAAACACTGGCGGGTCGTATTTCTTGAAGTCGGCAAGGTTAGCGCGCACGCGGTCCCGCTCGGTCGGTAGAGTTGCCCCTTCCCCCGTGGCGTTAGCGGCCGCGGCGGGAGTGGGCAGCACCACGGTCTCCCCTGAAGTAGCTCTGACTGTCGGTGCTGGCGCCAGTCCCACTGCTGCTGCCGAAGGGGCCACCTCTGGCACCGTCGGTTGGGCTAACGGTACTTCGGGCACCGCGGCCCGAGTAGGGGCAGCCCCCGCCTCGGCCTCCGTCGCCGGCGGTCCCGTTGCCGGTGCAGTTGGCCCCGTGGGAGGGCCCTGGGCCACCACCACCGTCGCAGCGGCCTGCTGTTGCTGAGTCAGTTGGCGCACATGATCCGTAAGGGTCGCCAACTGCCCCGCCATCTCCCGTAACTGTTGCCTCAGGAGTTGATTCTCCGCCGTTGTCGGCGCCGCTGCGTCCGCCCCTGCATCCTCGGTAGTAGATCTAGTTCTGGCCATGATCTGAACACATGCAACATACCAGTTACTTCTAGATTAAACTACAGTAACACCTCAACGTTGGCCCTAAAAGTAATTATACTATTCCCTCCCCCACGAGCACTCGCGTTGTATTTATTTACCCACTGTTCACTTTATTCATCAGTAGCTAGTGTATCGCACCCCGTGGATGTTGGGCCCCGACTATTGTGGTTAAAGTTCAGTCTCTGATACCATCTTAATCTGTCACGCCCCGGGGGTTTTTATGCGCGGAAGGGTAGCCACCGATGCTCCCAAAATTTTCCATATATATTTTTTTTTTGAAACCAATCTCCCCCGGTGCGTGCCCAGACCCGCCGCATATACAAATTCACTCTGCAAACGGGCAGAGTCTCCTTTGTATATGCACGGCGTCCTGATTACAAAGTTCACATAACCATGCCTTTAACCACACTAGACCGATTGCCAATCACATACAACCATTCTCAACAACATACAATCAATTTCCGCAAGTAATAAAGAGGCCGGCTATTTTCGAAAGGATAAAACCACAGGGTTTTGAAAGCGATGCCCACTCGACATTAGGTTTTAATAAAACTATTTTCGAAACCACATAAATCCACAGAATTTGAAATCGGTGCCCACTCGGCACTAGGTTTAATAAAACTAATTTCGAAATCACATAAATTCACAGAATTTGAAAGCGGTGCCCACACGACACCCATATTTTTAAAACAGTTTTCACAACAGTTTCCTTTTTCCTCGTTTGTAGTTTGAAAGCGGCCAAGCCAAGAAGTAAGCACAAAACACCCATCCAAAAGAGTTATCGAATAGCCCAACATCCACATCGATCCCACGGGGGTATCGCGATCCACAACTAGCTACAATGCGTAATGAAATGAACAAAGGAGGTAAAGAAAATAGTATATGTAGCCTCTAAGGGCCAAAAGATCGCTCACGCGGCCTCACCAACGTCCTAGCACTCGCCCCTGGACGAACCTGTCACGGAGTGGGAAGTCAGTGACCAGAAATAATAATAATAAAAGCAATAAGGGCTAAAGTAAGGCAGAGCACGGTAAAAACCAAAGCTACAGTAATTTGACCCGTGTACCCACCTGAAACGCGAAGGAGAAGGTGTGCGGAACTCCCGCTAAAAACACTCCCACCCTGTGCCCAAAAAAGCTACAGTAAGTAATAATGTTAAAAAACATCGTCGTGGTCAAAAACACTGAAAAACGGGGCGAAACGGGCCACAAACGGAGCTTCTGGACTCTTTTCTGAAGTCTGGTGCACGGGTCCAGGCATGGACTGGGTCCACGGCTCAGAGGAAGCGGCAGCGTAAACCGGGCTCACCCCGGGGGCGTGCACCAATCGGGATGGGCCGGGCAGGTGCACGACAGAGCGCGCACCGGGCTCACGCGCCCCCTGCCGCGGAGGCAGCGCCGGGTGCACGCCTGGCGCGTGCACCGCGCGGCCTGGGCCGGGCTGGCGCACGCGCCCGTGAGCCGGGTCCTCACTGCCGGGCTGCGGGGGCGTGCGCCGGGTACACGCTTGGCGCGTGCACCGCGCAGCCTGGGCTGGGTTGGTGCACGCGCCCGTGCGCCGGGTCCGCCCCTCCTGGCCGTGTGGGTGTGCGTCGGGTGCACGGGTGGCCTGGTGGACCGCGCGGCCTGAAGCCATACGGAAGGGAACAGTAAACCCTATTTTCGCCCCCCCGCGGTTCCGGTTTCGCGATTTCAACTCCGTTTTCGCTCCCGTGCGACGACCCCGTGGGCATGATAACGGCGGCGGCGGCCTCCCGTTCAACGACGGCGGCGGCGGCCTCCCGTTCAACTCCTTGTATTACCCACGACAACAACAAAAGGAAAACCTCATAACGAAAAATAACCGGGGAGAGCCGAACCGCTCACCTTGATTCGTTGGGGAAGGAGTAAGCAAAATAATGTCCCCTCCTCGCCTCCTTGCTCGATCACAACCGCGGAAGGGAGCAGTTCTCCTTCCCTCTCCGTGTCTCTCCGCCTGGATCCCTACGCCGCCTTCTTGGAAAGAGAGAAAAAGTGGATTAGGGTTTTCCGCTCCCACTCAAAAAGACCTAACGCACGACCAAAGAGAAGTGGGAAAAAACCCAAAAATCCCCAACTCAAGAATAAAATCGATCGGGTGCGGACCAATGGTCCAATTTATCTCGAAAAGCGTGCCGATCGTCCGCACGCCTTCTGATGCACCCGGAACAGCTAGCAACTTTCCAAAATTTATTCTGGGAGATCCCGGGGTCGGAATTCGAATCCGATCGCGCCACCGTTCTCCATTTCGCGAGCTCTAACACCTAAAAATACCCGCGAGCTCCGACGATCTGGCCAGAAATTCTCGAATTTCAACCCCCCCTAACAACTGAAAAGATTCAACTAGGACCGAAAACGGAAAGCCGGAGGGTTGAGGTACTACAAAATAAATAAAATAATCCAGTGACATAAAAAGATGAAAAGTCCGTTCGTAGAAGGATCCCATCCGATCACCTCGAAAAGCGTGCCGGCCACTTAGCACGGATTCCGATGCACCACTCAATGGCAAACGCTTTGACCCCCATTCCGGGAGATCCGTACATCGGAATCCGAATCCGCTCGCTTTGCCGTCCTCCGTTTTTCGAGCTCTATCACAGAAAAAATACTCGCGGTCCAGGCTAGTCCATTGCAGAAAACACAGTGAAAAGATTTCCCAACAATCCCAAAATTTTCCATATATATATTTTTTTTGAAACCAATCTCCCCCGGTGCGTGCCCAGACCCGCCGCATATACAAATTCACTCTGCAAACGGGCAGAGTCTCCTTTGTATATGCACGGCGTCCTGATTACAAAGTTCACATAACCATGCCTTTAACCACAATAGTCGGGGCCCAACATCCACGGGGTGCGATACACTAGCTACTGATGAATAAAGGAAAAAGGAAACTGTTGTGAAAACTGTTTTAAAAATATGGGTGCCGTGTGGGCACCGCTTTCAAATTCTATGGATTTATGTGATTTCGAAATTAGTTTTATTAAACCTGGTGCCGGGTGGGCACCGATTTCAAATTCTGTGGATTTATGTGGTTTCGAAAATAGTTTTATTAAAACCTGATGTCGAGTGGGCATCGCTTTCAAAACCCTGTGGTTTTATCCTTTCAAAAATAGCCGGCTTCTTTATTACTTGCGGAAATTGATTGTATGTTGTTGAGAATGGTTGTATGTGATTGGCAATCGGTCTAGTGTGGTTAAAGGCATGGTTATGTGAACTTTGTAATCAGGACGCCGTGCATATACAAAGGAGACTCTGCCCGTTTGCAGAGTGAATTTGTATATGTGGCGGGTCTGGGCACGCACCGGGGGAGATTGGTTTCAAAAAAAAAATATATATGGAAAATTTTGGGAGCATCGGTGGCTACCCTTCCGCGCGTAAAAACCCCCGGGGCGTGACAGATTAAGATGGTATCAGAGACTGAACTTTAACCACAATAGTCGGGGCCCAACATCCACGGGGTGCGATACACTAGCTACTGATGAATAAAGTGAACAGTGGGTAAATAAATACAACGCGAGTGCTCGTGGGGGAGGGAATAGTATAATTACTTTTAGGGCCAGCGTTGAGTTGTTACTGTAGTTTAATCTAGAAGTAACTGGTATGTTGCATGTGTTCAGATCTTGGCCAGAACTAGATCTACTACCGAGGATGCAGGGGCGGACGCACCGGCGCCGACAACGGCGGAGAATCAACTCCTGAGGCAACAGTTACGGGAGATGGCGGGGCAGTTGGCGACCCTTACGGATCATGTGCGCCAACTGACTCAGCAATAGCAGGCCGCTGCGACGGTGGTGGTGGCCCAGGGCCCTCCCACGGGGCCAACTGCACCGGCAACGGGACCGCCGGCGACGGAGGCCGAGGCGGGGGCTGCCCCTACTCGGGCCGCGGTGCCCGAAGTACTGTTAGCCCAACCGACGGTGCCAGAGGTGGCCCCTTCGGCAGCAGCAGTGGGACTGGCGCCAGCACCAACAGTCAGAGCTACTTCAGGGGAGACCGTGGTGCTGCCCACTCCCGCCGCGGCGGCAAACGCCACGGGGGAAGGGGCAACTCTACCGACCGAGCGGGACCGCGTGCGCGCCAACCTTGCCGACTTCAAGAAATACGACCCGCCAGTGTTTGAGGGGGAAACGACGGACCCCTGGGTCATGGAGAAGTGGGTGGACACCATGGAGAAGCTGTTTGAGGATCTACTGATGGAGGACCACGAGCGGGTTCCCCTGGCTGTCCACTTTCTCGGGGGGAACGCCCGAATGTGGTGGAGGACGGTACGCCCTGACTCTGCGAAGGGTACCACCCTCCCGTCGTGGACCACCTTTAAGCAACAGCTGTTCGGGGCGTTCTTCACCAGCAGCGTCAAGAAACAGCTTGAAGACGATCTCAACCACATCAAGCAGGGAACCCGAACCGTAATGGAGTATCAGCGGGAGTTCGTGAGGCTGGCGAACTGCGTCCCCTTTGTCATACGGGACGAGTCTCACAAGGCCACCCTCTTCGTGGACGGGCTTCGCAGCGATATCTTCCAGGTGGTGCAAGCGGCGGACTTGCAGACCTTCCAGAAGGTAGTCGACCGGGCAACCGTCGTGGAGCGCGGCTTCGCCGTTACGCGCGCCCGGGGAGAGGGCCCTACTCAGCAGGGGGACAGGAAGCGGTCTCAGCCGTACTCGGGGGGAGGCTCTTCCAGTGGGAGCCGACCCTCTAAGCGGTGGAGATCCCAGCAGAGGTCCAGGGGTGCGCCGGGGGGAAGCCAACGATCGGATGACAGGCCTTGCGTGATCTGCGGCGGGGCACACCGGGTGACAGAATGCTCCAAGAGGCAAGACCACTGTTTCCGATGTGGGAAGCAAGGACACTTCCGTTTCAACTGCCCCACGAACCCATGAGCAGCATCTTCGGCAGCTTCCACGCCAGCACCACAGCATGCGGGGCGAGGAAAAGCCCCGATGTCGTCGGCCCCCAGATTTCCGGCACCTCGATCAGCAGGGGAAGGGCCACCACAATCTGGAGGCAGGGTCTATTCGATGGCCTACCAGCAGGCAGACCCACCCGAGGACGTCGTCGCAGGTATTACTCTCTTTTCAGTTTACCGTGCTAGAACTCGTTTCGATACTGGAGCAACCCTCTCGTTTATGTCTTGTGATTTTGCACTGACTCATGGTTTTGAGGAGAGACCCTTACCTAGTTTTTTTTGTCTATCCAAACCGCGGGGGGACCCTTGGAGGCCCGCAACCTCGTTCCTTCCTGCCCAATAAGGATGGGGAGGCTCCATTGCCCCTGGGATTTGGTAGTTATCCCATTGAAGGAGTATGATGTAGTACTTGGGACGGATTGGCTCACGTGGTATCAAGCAGGATCGGTACGGTCGCGCGACTCTTGTCCTTGATGGTCGAGCCAACCCTATTAGAGAAATCCTGGAAGGTCAGAAGACAGGCGCACAGATACAGCCTATGCGAGACAAGACCCCCCGGACCACGCGAGCGACTTTTCGACGAGTGCGAACGACACAGTACGTTTCGAGGGCGGAATTGCGTGCCCGAGCTGCCAGAATTGAAGAAAGAGATACTGTCAAAGTCGCACTGCGCTCGCTGTGCGGCGCATCCAAGTGACACGAAGATGTATGAGGACCTCGAGCAGAATTCTTTTGTTTTGTGAACTAACCAAAGGGGGATGTAACACAGTTCGCTACTCGCTATTCTGATGGTTAACGAGTAGAGTTCGAACATCAGCGCCAGCGGGGAAAACTACAATCTCTACCTGTACCAGAGTGGAAATGGGAGTGAATCAGCATGGAATCCGTCACGGGTTTGTCTGCATCGCATCAAGGGCACGAGGCAGTTTGAGTCATAGTGGATCGACTGACGAAGTCGACTCTTTTCTCACCCATCCGTACGATGTGGACTAGAGACACTCGGCTGGTGTCGAACCGTTGGCAAAGTCTACAACGAGCCCTAGGGACTAAACCACACTTCAGCACGGCGTTGCACCCCCAGACCGACGGACAGTCCGAGCAAGTGAACTGGGCCCTCGAAGATGTGCTCCGAGCCTGCGTACGTGATTTGGGTAGTGGATGGTCACTACTTTTGAGCCTAGAGAGGACCTGAGCTTCGACGGAACACCGGTGCGGATCTTAGCACGAGAGGACAAAAAGGATTGCGCAACCGGACGATCCCCTATGTGAAGGTGCTGAGGAGCAACTAGGAAGAACGTGAAGCAACTTGGGAACTGGAGTCAAAGATGAGGGAGTGCTAACCAGATTTATTCGTTGCGGACCAGGGTTAAGTTTCGAGGACGAAACTTTTTTTTAGTGGTGAGTGATGTAGAGTACTGTCGTTCCAATCCCTTTGTATACCTCCTTTTTATGACGGGATTGTTGGGAAATCTTTTCACTGTGTTTTCTGCAATGGACTAGCCTGGACCGCGAGTATTTTTTCTGTGATGGAGCTCGAAAAACGGAGGACGGCAAAGCGAGCGGATTCGGATTCCGATGTACGGATCTCCCGGAATGGGGGTCAAAGCGTTTGCCATTGAGTGGTGCATCGGAATCCGTGCTAAGTGGACGGCACGCTTTTCGAGGTGATCGGATGGGATCCTTCTACGAATGGACTTTTCATCTTTTTATGTCACTGGATTATTTTATTTATTTTGTAGTACCTCGACCCTCCGGCTTTCCGTTTTCGGTCCTAGTTGAATCTTTTCAGTTGTTAGGGTGGGGGTTGAAATTCGAGAATTTTTGGGCAGATCGTCGGAGCTCGCGGGTATTTTTAAGTGTTAGAGCTCGCGAAATAGAGAACGGTGGCGCGATCGGATTCGAATTCCGACCCCGGGATCTCCCAGAATAAATTTTGGAAAGTTGCTAGCTGTTCCGGGTGCATCAGAAGGTGTGCGGACGATCGGCACGCTTTTCGAGATAAATTGGACCATTGGTCCGCACCCGATCGATTTTATTCTTGAGTTGGGGATTTTTGGGTTTTTTCCCACTTCTCTTTGGTCGTGCGTTAGGTCTTTTTGAGTGGGAGCGGAAAACCCTAATCCACTTTTTCTCTCTTTCCAAGAAGGCGGCGTAGGGATCCAGGCGGAGAGACACGGAGAGGGAAGGAAAACGGCTCCCTTCCGCGGTTGTGATCGAGCAAGGAAGCGAGGAGGGGACATTATTTTTCTTACTCCTCCAACGAATCAAGGTGAGCGGTTCGGCTCTCCCTGGTTATTTTTCGTTATGAGGTTTTCCTTTTGTTGTTGTCGTGGGTAATACAAGGAGTTGAACGGGAGGCCGCCGCCGCCGTCGTTGAACGGGAGGCCGCCGCCGCCGTTATCATGCCCACGGGGTCGTCGCACGGGAGCGAAAACGGAGTTGAAATCACGAAACCGGAGCCGCGGGGGGGCGAAAATAGCGTTTACTGTTCCCTTCCGTACGGCTTCAGGCCGCGCGGTCCACCAGGCCACCCGTGCACCCGGCGCACGCCCACACGGCCAGGAGGGGCGGACCCGGCGCACGGGCGCGTGCACCAGGCCAGCCCAGGCTGTGCGGTGCACGCGCCAAGCGTGCACCCGGCGCACGCCCCTGCAGCCCGGCAGTGAGGACCCGGCTCACGGGCGCGTGCGCCACCCGGCCCAGGTCGCGCGGTGCACGCGCCAGGCGTGCACCCGGCGCTGCCGCCGCGGCAGGGGGCGCGTGAGCCCGGTGCGCGCTCTGTCGTGCACCGGCCCGGCCCATCCCGATTGGTGCACGCCCCCGGGGTGAGCCCGGTTTACGCTGCCGCTTCCTCTGAGCCGTGGACCCGGTCCACGCCTGGACCCGTGCACCAGACTTCAGAAAAGAGTCCAGAAGCTCCGTTTGTGGCCCGTTTCGCCCCGTTTTTCAGTGTTTTTGACCACGACGATGTTTTTTAACATTATTACTTACTGTAGCTTTTTCGGGCACAAGGTGGGAGTGTTTTTAGCAGGAGTTCCGCACACCTTCTCCTTGGCGTTTCAGGTGGGTACCCCTTAGAATCTCTTTATGTGCAGTTTCATTGTTGCTAGGTTATTTTGTTAAGGGGTTTGGTGGGTGTTGTGGACCTCCGGATTTACGGCTGTCACGGTAGAAGACCGGGCGGGCAGTTCGCCCTCCCCGAACAACGGTAGGGTTGTTCGGGGCACACTAGCGTTGGGGGACGGTGATCGACGTGACCTTTCAGAATTGGGAAGGTGGGTTTCTCGTTCGACAATCCAGGAGTCGGAAGTGAGGATAATTGGTAAGAGTAAAGTTCGACATGTGGAGTATTGTTAGCTCCGGTAAAGGTTTGTATTTTATTATCTTTATAGTTATGGCGACTGTGGGTCGTTGTGGAGACTCTTCCATTGTCTTGGTTTCCGGAGTTATGGGAAAAGGTGTAAGATCGTAGTAAGTGCATGTTTACATTTGCTAACCCCCGTTTATGCTTATGTTTTTATTATCACTACGTTTATGGCGACTAAGGGTCGCTGTGCTCGACGATACATCATGTTCTGGGAGATAGCCGAGGCAGGTGCTCGGTCTGGTTTACCGAGGTTGGTGCTCGGTCTGGTCGGCCGAGGTTGGTGCTCGGTCGAGGCTCGAGATTGCTACACGCACACCGGCGGTTTGGCCACCGCGAGGGTGTGCTTTTCCGGAAAAGTGGTACGTTGACCCGTGTACCCCACGTGATGGTGACGTAATGGGGGCCCCCGTGGGTGGGGGGTGTGAGCGGTGATGCCGAGGCGGGTGCTTGGCGGCCGAGGTAGGTGCTCGGCAGGGGTTTCCGAGGCAGGTGCTCGGCAGGGGTTTCCGAGGCAGGTGCTCGGTGTGGTTGCCGGGGGAGGTGCCCGGTTTGGTTTGCACAGGGTTCTTCACTGTTGGTTGCACATTGAGGAGGGTGGTTGCTTTGGTTTTTACCGTGGTCTGCCTTACTTTAGCCCTTATTGCTTTTATTATTATTATTTCTGGTCACTGACTTCCCACTCCGTGACAGGTTCGTCCAGGGGCGAGTGCTAGGACGTTGGTGAGGCCGCGTGAGCGATCTTCTGGCCCTTAGAGGCTACATATACTATTTTCTTTACCTCCTTTGTTCATTTCATTACGCATTGTAGCTAGTTGTGGATCGCGATACCCCCGTGGGATCGATGTGGATGTTGGGCTATTCGATAACTCTTTTGGATGGGTGTTTTGTGCTTACTTCTTGGCTTGGCCGCTTTCAAACTACAAACGAGGAAAAAGGAAACTGTTGTGAAAACTGTTTTAAAAATATGGGTGCCGTGTGGGCACCGCTTTCAAATTCTGTGGATTTATGTGATTTCGAAATTAGTTTTATTAAACCTGGTGCCGGGTGGGCACCGATTTCAAATTCTGTGGATTTATGTGGTTTCGAAAATAGTTTTATTAAAACCTGATGTCGAGTGGGCATCGCTTTCAAAACCCTGTGGTTTTATCCTTTCGAAAATAGCCGGCCTCTTTATTACTTGCGGAAATTGATTGTATGTTGTTGAGAATGGTTGTATGTGATTGGCAATCGGTCTAGTGTGGTTAAAGGCATGGTTATGTGAACTTTGTAATCAGGACGCCGTGCATATACAAAGGAGAGTCTGCCCGTTTGCAGAGTGAATTTGTATATGCGGCGGGTCTGGGCACGCACCGGGGGAGATTGGTTTCAAAAAAAATATATATATGGAAAATTTTGGGAGCATCGGTGGCTACCCTTCCGCGTGTAAAAACCCCCGGGGCGTGACACAATCATTTCTAGATTCCAATGATTATAAATGAACTTAAATCACCATGGTTTAATTAACCATACCTGAGTGTTATCTTGAGCTCATGTTGAATCTTCAATGAGTCTTCGAAGGCAGATTTGACAATTTGATCCCTTTAAGACTCCGACTCAACTCACGAAATATGCCAACACAAAAAGCCGTAACAAGCATCATTAACGAGGAAAGGAAAAACAACTCGGTATGCCTCAACCAACAATATCCCCTTTTTCAGATGAGAGAACCCACCTTAGAAAGCGTCGACCGAAACACCTAAAATTGTCCCACGCCTTCGTATGATTCCCGGACCTGAAAAGTCCTCAAGAGAAAACATCAATAAACTAAACCGTGCCCCGCGAAAATAGTAGACCCGAACTCTGTCCGGAAAAAGACAGTCAACACCAAAACCCAACCTGACGCGGCGAAAATAACAATGCAGCGCGGTCGGCCCGGCGCATGCGACAGCCCCGCGCGGGCACCTCCCCCGTGCGGGCGCAAGAGGCGTGGCGCCAGCGGCAGCAGCAGCCCTGTGCGGCTCAGCCCTGCACAGGCTTGCGCAAACAGCGCAACAGCCCCGCGCGGCACCACTCCGCGTGGGCACAGCCTCGCGCGGGCACTACCCCCCCTTCGAGCGGCGCGCGCGGTGCAACCAGCAGCCCGGCGCGGGCACCATCCCCGCGCGGGCGCGCGCGGCGCAAGCAGCAGCCCCGCGCGGGTGTTGGGTTATGTATAAAATGGATCTAAATAGGGGAAAAAACACCTAGAGGGGGGTGAATAGGTGTAAACAATAAACACTCAAAAATTTTTGCGATATAAAACCCAATGCGGAAAAATAAATAACACGCAGAGATTTTTACGTGGAAAACTCCAATCCGGAGTAAAAAACCACGGGACCGATAACACGGTGAAATCCACTAGAATTAACACACGTACAAGGTGATTTACCGTACACACTTACGACTCAACCTTTTCCATACGCTCCTAGTAGATCTTCTCCGCTCGCTCCGCAACGCTGCTCGAATCCACGATTAGCGTCCAACGCCGAATCCACGGCGTCCAACGTCGAGTCCACGACGTCCGACCGAATCCACGGTCTTCACCCAGTAGCACGTCTCGAATCCACGAACGTACCTCGCTCCGAATCCACGAGAGCGGTTGCACCTTGAATCCACAAGGCCACGCGAGTCCATGCGCCGATTTGGGATAAATCGTTGTTTTTGGGTGGTGATGATCCGCCGAATACTTAGATTAGAAATAGATCGGAAATACCATCTAAGTATTCATTAATTTGATTCTACTCAAAATCTGAGTTTGGAAAACCTAGAATCAAATTAATAATATAGATGAAGAAACATAGAATAAAATCATGTATTTCCTTTCTTCTCTATATGTGGAATATTTATGGATTAATTGGATTCCTTCCACTTCGCGTCGTCCCCTTAAAAAATGAATTAAAGGGTCTATTTATAGGTTAGAAAACTTGTGGAAGAAGATAAGAATCAAAAACTAACCATTTCTGGAATTTTACAGGACGACAGTCCGGACTGGAGTTGGCGGTCCGGACTGTCTCAGCGAAACATACAATTTCCAAAAAAGACGACATTCGGGGTCCGGACTGTTCATGCTTTTCTTGCAAATTCCACGTTCGGGGTCCGGACTGAAATTCCCAGGGTCCGGACTGGAATTATGCACGAACTAACCTATGTTCGGGGTCCGGACTGTAAAGCCCGATCCAGACTCTAAACATATGGAATGTCCAGTTTTTTATTTTTATGCAATAAAAAACTCATCCACGTGTTTCTACACTATAAGAAGTATTCGGATCAACAAACTTATTTAATTAAACGTACCTGATCCTTTTGAATTCTTCTTACTTGAGATTGAGGTATACGATCTAACTTTTTCATCTTCAATCATCAAGACTTAACCGATTTCACGAAATACGCCAACTCAAATTCCGTAACAGCGGGCACCATCCCCGTGCGGGCACGTGCGGCGCTTGCAGCCGAGTGTGGGTCCTGTCCCCGCGCGGCTGCAAGCAGCGGCGCAGCCCTGCTGGCCCGCACGGGCACCTTACCCGCGCGGGCGCGTTCGGCCCTTGCAGCCGCACGCGGGTCCTCTCCCCGCGCGGCTTCAAGCGGCGGCGCAGCGCTGCTGCCCGGTGCAGGCACCTCCCCCGCGCGGGCGCGTGTGGTGCTTGTAGCCGCGCACGGGTCCTGTCCCCGCGCGGCTTCAAGCGGTGCGGCGCAGAACAGCAGCCCTGCGCGCAGCGCGGTGCGCGTCCCTTCAGCGGCGCGCGGGTAGCGCGCACCCTATCCGTGAGGCGGCGGCGCGGTGGCGGCGCGGCGGTGGCTAGGGCATCTTGGCGTCGCACGACAACAAGCCCCAAATCACAAAAAACCCTAGCGGCCAAGAACATGCAAAATGAAAACAACGAAAACATGAAAAAGAGTAATGCCGTTAACCTTGCTCCAACGGAGAAGACGACCCGATCTCGCTCCTCGCAGGTAAAGGGAATCTGGATCCGCTCCCTGATCACGATGACGTTCTCGTTCTCGGCCTCCGGCACGTTCGATCGAAGAAGATGGATGAACCGGTCCCTCTTTTTCTTTTCTCTTTTCTAGGGTTAGCGATTCTTTGAAAAAGATATTTTGAATAAAAACTTAGTATTTCTCTTGTACGTAAGAGAACTCAAAATCGGTCTATAAAGAGGTATTCTAGTCTCCTCGAAAAGCGTGCCGATCGTCGAAATGCCCCGTAACGGCTTGCATGGATCCCGATGCACACTACGGACGCTGAGATTGTCCGACCATACCTTTCTAGGTCCGAAACAAAGAAAACCCCAAACCGGGAGATCTGTAAATTGGATTTCAGATCCGATGTTTTGTCATTCTCCGTTTTCCGAGCTCTAACACAGAAAAATACTCGCAAGTACAGAAGTTCCGCCCAAGAAAACTTGGTAAATTAATCCCCTAACCACTAATTTTATTCAAAAGGAAAAAGAATAGTAAAATGAAAGGTCGTGATACTACATCACACACCCCTTAAAAGAAGTTTCGTCCTCGAAACTTATCAACTACCCTCGTCAAACAAAGCCGGAAAACATTCTCTCATCTTCGATTCCAATCCCCAAGTAGCTTCGCTCTCTTCTTGGTTACTCCACAGCACCTTCACGTAAGTAATAACTCGGTTGCGCAACTTCTTGTCTTCGCGTGCCAAGATCCGTACCGGTGTCGCATCAAAACTCAATTCCTCTCGATGCTCAATTGCAGAAGCATCAAGGACGTGTGATGGATCAGGGAGGTATTTCCGGAGCATTGATACGTGGAAGACGTTATGCACCCGAACGAGATTCGGTGGCAAGGCTAAACGATAGGCTACCGGGCCAATGCGCTCCAAGATTTCAAAAGGTCCAACAAACCGTGGGCTCAACTTGCAATGCAAACCAAACCATTTGATCCCCTTGGATGGCGAAACCCAGAGCAAAACATGCTCCCCGACCTGAAACTCCAAGTCACGACGTCTCCGGTCCGCATAGCTTTTCTGTCGACTCTGGGCGGTCAACAACTGCTGCCTGATAATGCGCACCTTTGCCTCAGTCTCCTCCACTAAGTCTGGACCCAACAACTTCCACTCTCCTAAGTCATCCCAGCAAATTGGGGATTGACACCAGCGCCCATATAAGGCTTCATACGGTGCCATCTGAATGCTCGCCTGGTAGCTGTTGTTGTAGGCAAACTCCACTAGAGGAAGATAATGAGACCACCCCTCGCCCAAGTCAAGTACGCACGCTCGGAGCATGTCCTCGAGAATCTGGATCACCCGTTCTGATTGTCCGTCGCTCTGGGGGTGGAAAGCCGTGCTGAACTGTAGTTTGGTCCCCAAAGCCTACTGCAGGCTCCGCCAAAAGTTTGACACAAACCGGGTGTCTCTGTCTGAAGTAATCGACGCCGGTACCCCATTCAATCTCACAACCTCGTTGATGTATACCTGGGCCAAACGGTCCCGAGACCACGTCGTGTGGATAGGTAGGAAATGAGACGATTTCGTCAATCGGTCTACCACGGCCCAGACCGCGTCGTGACCTTGCTGCGATCGTGGGAAACCGGTGACGAAGTCCATGGTGATCCGCTCCCACTTCCACTCTGGCACTAGAAGAGGGTGCAACATTCCCGCCGGGCGCTGATGCTCGGCCTTTATCCGCTGACAAACTAGGCAGTGTGCCACGAAGCGCGTAACGTCTTCCTTCAATTTGGGCCACCAAAAGGTCTGCCTGAGGTCCTTGAACATTTTCGTGCCTCCAGGATGCACCGTATAGGGACCACAGTGTGCCACCATCAATATTTCTTCCCTAAAAACTGGCAAGTCGGGCACACATAATCGTCCTCGGAATCGTAAAGCATCATCCGCTCCAATCGAAAAGTCGCTCTCCTAGTCTGAAGTGATCTTGTCCCGTACGAGTTGCAACTGTAGTGGTCCAGGTCCCCATGTAGTCTTTCCCGTGAATCCACTGTGTAAAACACCTATTGATGGTGTGTCTGGCCCATAGTGCATCAAAGGGATGCCACAGATGGACCCTGTGAGGTATCTATAACTGGATTAGCCTTCGGCTGCTTTTACCAAATTTTAGAAAAGGTTTTGGGCCAAACAGAGGTTGGAGTTGAATTCAGCGCGGAAAAACGCTTGAAAACGGCTATTTGCTTGTTTATTTCTGAGTCCGGATGCCCAAAAAGGACTCCCGAAAGTTTTCAGTGGATTCTGCTGCATGGGTGGGGACCGTAGACCGCCGGATGCCACGTGGCGTTGTCCGATTGGCCGATTTATTCTTCACGGTCTATGGGATTAGCGCGGGGTGCATAGACCTGGGCGGGTGGACGCGTGGCGTCTCCGCAGTGGAAGTCGCACGCGGCACGGTCCACAGAACCCGTGCGGGCGCCGTGGACCGGGCGCAGGGACACGTGGCCGGCTGCCATTGGCTGGCTCATGTAGGCGCGGTCCATGATGGCACAGGCGGTCACCTCGGGATCCGTGCGCGTGTGGGGGCGGGCGGCGCGGCCGCCGAGGCACGTGGGCGGCTGGCGTGTCGCGCGAGCAGTCCACGTGGTGCCCTGCCATTGGCGGGCGCCACCTACCCGGTTGACCGGGTGCGGGACACGCGTCACTGCTAGGCGCGCTTGCACCGCTGTTGCCTGTTCGGCGGACACGTGGCGTGCGCAGAGGGTTTCGGGCACTGGTGAATGGGCTTCCTGGGTCGCGTTTTCGGCGCCCGGAAGTTCCGGGCTCCCGAAACATCAGTCCGAATTCTCTTTGGGCTGGGCCTATAAATAGGCCCCTTAGGCCTCATTTCGTGGTTTTTCTGGACCTTTTCACAGGGAGAGTTCTATTGGGTTTTTGTTCACCCATTTGTTCTACACTTTGTGGTGGAGTTCCAGGATTTTTGGGAGGCACGTACTTCGAGGTTTACTGTTTATCGGCGCGTCGCGACGCTCCTTCATCGGCGACCCTTCTCCTTGCTTTTCGGTGCGAGGAATCCCCCGACCTACTCCGAGCATCTTTTTCGACAATTCTTGCGCCGTTGGCTTCTCGACTGGTAGGGCTATGATTTTCGTGTTTTGAGTTTCCCCTCATTTTGAGTTTTTCTTGGAGTTTTCTGAGCCTCCTATGACCCTTTTTCTGCTGCGGAGTTTTGGACAGCGCCACGGTTTTTCAGCGATATCTCCACACTCAGGCATCAGATTGAGGCGTGCCAATACTTGTTTGCATCTACACATCGCAGCGAACCTCCTCGTATTTTCTCTGGATTTTTCTGAGTTTTCCCCGAAGGTGAAAATCCTACTTTTTCAGGGCGAAGTTCTACAGATTTTGTACTTGGGATTTTTGAGGTGGTCACCTTGTCGGTTTTGTATCTTGACCTACAAAACTCAGTTTGGGACGTGCAGGTACTCGTTTTGATCGGCTCGTCGCGACGGTCGCGGCGGTAATTTTTCTAGAATTTTCCGAGCCCATCTCGAAGGTGAAAACAACATAGTTCTGGACTGTTATTGTGGACTGCATGTGGTTATGGGATTAAGTGTTTATTTGAACTTATTTTTTTGGGGTATTTTTGGTACAGTTATTGCGGCGGACAATCCTTTGGGCAAGAGCACTTTTGGGACTTGGATTTAGCGTTTGAGGTGGGTGTTGTTGTGAACTCCTCACTTTTGACTACCCACTAGGAATATTGGAATGTTTCCTGTGTAAAATGGCAAATTGCACTCTATATGCATTGTTTGCATGCTTGGGAGTAGGATATCATGTTAGAGCTTGTATCCTTGAGGAATTGATCGCTAAAAACTGATATACTATGCTAAATGAAATGTCATTTAAATTTAGGGGATTTCATGCATGTGTACAGGCCGGCATATGACATGCTAGTACATAGGATACATAGGCGATCATGTTTACTTGCAATAGCATGCCTTATTTCTTGTAAGAATTTGAGCACCTGTATTTATTTTGCTAAGTAAAGGACATTTGCATGCTTGTATGGTCACCTAGATAGGTCACCTTTTTCTGCTACACTATCATGCTGGAACTGACTTAGGAAAAACCATGTTATTCCATTTATTTCTCCTTTTATCTAGATTTAGGGGATTTAGTGCTCGGGTTCGAGCAGGGGCTGGGATTGTGTAGTCAGGATTTGGGGATATATGGGATAGGCTGGGCCTGGTGGCAGGGTTTCGTGGCGACCGCGGACTTTGGACGGTCGACCGGGCGGATATTATTGCATCAGATTGGGGGAGGGGGTTCGGGCTTTCTTTCGTGGATGGTTTTTCCCACTTGATCAGAGTCATGATCCAGTCCTGCTATATCAGGTTACTTATGGCTACTTACTTTACTCGTGTGGGTCGCTCCCCTCGAGTGCCACTCCGGAGTGTGCGTCAGACAGGCTTTGAGTCTTTGAGACTCCTTGCATCGGTGTTATGCGTAGGCTGGCATACCCGACGCGGCAGGCAAAGCAGGCAGTACCAGTGTTGACTGATGTTTGGATTGGGTTTATTCAGGCAGGCATTTATATGCTGATGCATACTTTTAGCTAGTGGCAGCTTTTCATCAGTAGTTATATGCATAGCATACTACCTCTGTTTCCTTTTCGCCTCTGGTAGACCTAGTGGGCATGTCAGAGTTTGAGGCTTAACCCACTAGGGGAGGCTACTATTTTTATAGTTGTTCTCACCCCCATTATACTTTTTCCGTTTTCCCCTTTGTTTTGCAGAGTCCTCTGTAGGAGTTGCTGGGCCTTCCTCGGCGGATCGAGGTAAGAGGATAGCGGACTAGATAGCCGTCTATCCTGTTCCTGAGCATAGCTGTTTCGGTTGTATCCCCTATACACTCAGACAGTTGTACAGTTGTATATTTTGGTGAGCTGGGATAGACATTTGTATTATTTTGTGAGAGATGTTGTATTTTATTTCTAGCTTTAGTCTGAGATGTATTAGTTTTAAGTTGAGCTCTGTTTTTATGCTCCTTTATATTATCTCTTATATTTGAGCAGGTTACCAGCCCTTCGTGTACACAGGAAATACTGTGTGCATGGTGGATCTGTGTGTAGTGGTCCTGGTTCCCACGCAACTTTTCCGGTGAATCCACTATGTAGAACACCTAGTGTTGGTGTGTCTGGCCCATAGTGCATCAAAGGGATGCCACAGATGGACCCTATAAGGTATCTTTAGCTGGATTGGCCTTCGGCTACATTTTCTGAAATTTTGAAAAGGTTTTGGGCCAAACAGAGGTTGGATTTGGATTCAGCACAGAAAAACGCTTGAAAATGGCTATTTGCTTGTTTGATTCTGAGTCCGGAGGCCCAAAAACGGACTCCATGAAGTTTTCAGTGGATTTCGGTGCATGGGAGGGGTCGTGGACCGCCGGCATGCCACGTGGCGGCCTGTCATTAGCCGGTTTGCAGCGCTCGGTCCACAGAGCGTCGCGGCTAGGTGCATAGACCCGACGCAGGGACACGTGGCGCCGCCAGATTGGCGGGCTCATGGTGCGCGGTCTACAGAGCGGGCGCGGCGGTGCATGGACCAGGGCAGGGACACGTGGCAGTCCTCGGTTGGTCGGTGCACGCGGCGCGGTCCACGGAATCCGAAGTTGGGTGCGTGGATCGGGTGTAGGGGACACGTGTCGGCGCGTGATTTGTGGGCTCACGAGGCGCGGCGCACGGGGACGCGGGCGAGCGCCTCGGGGCGCGTGCGTGGCAGGTAGGGGTGTCAACGAGCTGAACACGAGCGAGCTGGGGTCGGCTCGTGTTTGGCTCATTTAATAAACGAGCCGAACATGAGCTGGCTCGTTTAAATATCGAGCTGAAAAATTCGGCTCGTGTTCGGCTCGTTTATTAACGAGTCGAACACGAGCTGGCTCGCGAACAACAAATTTGATTTTCATTCCTACTATTAGGTGTAAAGTTGAAAGAAAATTAAAAAATTAAAAGTTTAATCTAATAATTAAAATTAATAAAAAATTGATGGTCTAAAGTCTAAATAGTAAAGTTTATATATATATATATATATATATATATATATATATATATATATATATATATATATATATATATATATATATATATATATATATATATATATATATATATATATTCGAGCTATTATCGAGCCGAACACGAGCGAGCTGACCCCAGCTCGTGTTCGGCTCGTTTAGAGGTGAAAAATTCGGCTCCTGTTCGGCTCGTTTACTAAACGAGCGATTCGATCTCGAGCTCATTTCGAGCCAAACACGAGCTGGCTCGCGAACAGCGAGCCGGATTGGCACCCCTAGTGGTAGGCGGTCAGGCGGCTCCCGCCCGCACGTGCGACCGCAACAGGGGGTGGACAGGTGGCGCCCCGCTATTCGTGGGCGCCACCTACACGTTTGACCGGGGAGGGCCTGTGATGACCCGGATCTCCGCAGAGAGTTTGCAATGTGATTGGGGACTTCTGGAGACCTATGGTGTATGTTGGAGGTGATTGCGTGCAAAATCGAACCCCAGTTATGGACCCGGCACAAAAAAGGGATCATGTTTGCTTCTCCGGGAATTTTTGGCAAATTTTGGAGGTGGAATTTGGCAAAACGGACAGCGGATTTGGATTCAACGCGCGAAAACGATGAAAATGGACTACTTACTTGTATTTTTCGGAGCCCGGATGCCGCGCACGGATTTCGAGGCAGTGGGCACTGTTCCGGTGGCCGGCGTGCAGCGGCGGAGCGCGGAGGCGCAGGCGCGGGCGCGCGGGCAGGCACGCGGTGCACGGGGGGCGGTGTGCCACGTGTCGTATTCCTATTGGATCGCCTTGGACACGTGGCCGTGTAGGATTGGTCGGTGCAACGGACCGGGACCACGGAGCTGGCGGGGGATGCCTCGGGGCGCGAGCCTGGCAGGGGTCGCAGGCAGTGCTGGCTGCGCGCACATGCGCGCGCCAGTCGCGCGTTGACCGGCTTTCCCGCGCTCGGCTGCGCCACGTGTCGGCGTCCGCGGGTGGCCACGTGGCGCATTGCGGGTGGCGCGTTTGGCTGTCCCCTGCTCGGCGATGATGTGGCGCAACCAGAACAATTCGGGCGCGTGATGAGTGGTCAGGATTGGAGCACTGTTTGAGCCCGAATTTTTCGGACGCCCGGAAAATGCACCAGGAAGTGTATTTTGAGCCCGGATTTCAGCCTATAAATAGGCAGTTTAGGCCTTTTCTGTGGGATTTTTTCGGCTGTTCTGGGAGCTCCTCCCTCTACTGAGCCTTCTACACTGTACCCTCCACCCTCCGATGGATTTTTAGGATTTTCGGAGACTGCGGCTTCGGTGTTATCTGCGACGCGACGCACATCGACGCACCTTGGATTTTTGGCTATTACCGTCGCACATCAGTCCGCGAGGCACACCGGATCACCCCGATGAAATTTTGAGCCGATTTTCACGGCAGCGCTTTCACAATAGGTAAGGCTTAGTTTTCCGTGTTTATAACTTCTCCTCATTTTGAGTTTTCGGCACGTTTCCCGAGGTGTTTCTGTGACCCATTTTTCTGCTTCGGAGTTTTGGACAGCACCTTGGTTTTTCGGCGATATCTCCGCGCACAGGCATCGGATGGAGGCGTGCCTATAGTCGTTTTGCATCTACACATCGCAAGGAACATCTTCGAATTTTCTTGGATTTTTCTGAGTTATCCTCGAAGGTGAAAAATCCCTTTTTCCAGAGCTAAGTGCTACAGATTTTTGTACAGGTTTCTTTTGAGAGGGTCACCTTGTCGGATTTTTATCTTGATGTACAAAACTCGGATTGGGACGTGCAGGTACTCGTTTTGAAGTGCTCGACGCGACGATCGCAGCAGTATTTTTGTCGGATTTTTCGAATTCCTTTCTGCAGGTGAAAATTTCATATCTTTGGGACTGTTCCAGCAGATTATGTGTACTTGGATATTTTTGGAATAAAGTGTAACTTTGGACATTATTGTTGTGCCCAGGAGAGTTTGCGGGTGTTTTTGAACCCGTTGGAGTCGGGGAAGATTGGGGATACTTGTGTCTGGATATTTTCAGCTGTTGGACTTTGGACTGTTAGCACCTTCAGGTGGGTGGCCTTATCTCCAAGATTGATGGACTGGACATTAATTCTATTATAGTAGGACTATGCATGATTGTGGGTTTATTGTGTAGCATGCTAGAATGTAAGAATTGATGTTCCTGATGTAGTTGGATTGATCATGTGTAGTGATCCGGCCCTTAGGGATATTTTTTACTCATATCTAAACCATTTAAGCCCTTAAGAGGAATAAAATTATTTAATTGTTAAAAGTTGGCCAGGGTGAGGTGCTGGTATTTTTCTGCGATAGAGCGCGGAAAATGATGGCCGACGGTGCGATCGGATCTGAAATCCGATGTCGGGATCTCCCGGAACGGAATTATTAGTGATACGGTGATTAGTCATGCATCGGAATCCGTGCGAAATATCTTGCACCTGTTGGAGATAAGGTGGGTTATCTCATAGGGGATAATTAATTAATTAATTAATTATCCGATGACAGAAAATAGAATTTCCTTACGTACGAATTAAAGAGGAAATTAATTAAAGATATAATACGAGCTATATAAGGGATCCCGATTATCGGAAAGAAAAGAAAAGAAAATTAAAACACTAACCGGTGAGGAGAGAAAGAAAGAGAAAAAGGAAAAGACGGAACCATAGCCGGAAGAAAGGGAAAGGAGAAAGAGAAGGAGCCCGATCTTCCCGGACATCGAACCGAAGGCAAGAACGCGACCGGACAACCTTCCCGTCGATCTTCGGTAAGTACAATAATTGTTATAAATTATTTGGGATTTTTCCGTCGTCCTTTTCGTTTGAGTTCTTGGGTTTCTCCGTCGTATCCGTCACCGTCGCCGTCATCGTCGTCATGCTAGGGCACGGAACGGACGGCGGAGGCGCACGGTGCCGCTAGGGCATCGCGCGGAGGAGAGTCGCGGACGGCCGATCGCCGCCGCAAGCGGCGATGGCGCCGCGCGGGCGGCACCCGCGCGGACACGCAACCGCGCGAGCACCGCGCGGGCGCCGCGCGGCTGGCGCGCGGGCGGCACCCACGCGGACCCGCAACCGCGCGGGCACCACGCGGGCGCCCCGCGGCTACCGCGCGGGCGGCACCCACGCAGACCCGCAACCGCGCGGGCGCCCCGCGGGGCACCCACGCGGGGGCCGCGCAGGGGCACCCACGCGGGCGCCGCACGGGAAACCCCGCGCGCGGGCGCCGTGCGGGGCCGCACCCGCGCGGGCGTCGCGCGGCCGCCGCACGGGCAGCACCCGCGCGAGGCGCCGCCCGCGGAGACATGACGCGCGATTCCGAACCGCGCGTGGCTCCGACGGACGGCGACGGCGGCGCGGGATTCCGGTTCTCGTCAACCCGGACGGTGTTGGACTTTTCCGTCGAAAAGAGTAAATTGGGTCTTTTGTTTTGGGATGTTAGTACACGTTTTTGACTATAGTGATCCTTGCGGACTTTCTTTAGGTCCAGGTGCGCAGCAGGGGTGCGCGAAGGATTCAGGTGTTCCGATTTCTCTTCAACTAGGTGGGTACGGTTGCTATAAGTGCAACAAGTGCAGTAAGTGCATCTATCATCTTTTAAAATGCTCTTAATTTGTCTAACAAAGTAGATGGACAGTTTAACCTTAAGCATAATTGTATTTTATCTAACAATTGAAGCGGCTGCGGTCGCGGTGCTCACTACACGCCGATCTCGGCAAATCCGTTTCGGATGCTGCACGTACACAGGCGGATTGGCCTCCGCATGGGTGTACTTTTCCGGAGAAGTGGTCTTTTTGACCCGTGTACCTCACAAAGGGGTGGGAGCCGTGAGGACCTCTTCGCGCCTGCTGCGAATAGCACACCAGCACCGTGAAGAGGTTAAAAGCATCAAAAAGGTGTTTGCGCACGAGGGGAGACTTTAGTCTCTCCGACAGGTACTCTGGGGTTGGTGCCCAACTTAATTGATAAATCTGGGGTTGGTGCCCAGCTTAATTATGTACAGGGTTTCAGCGAAAGGTTCCGGTGTAATCGGTTTGCTCCTTATTCTCTTTTGATACTTAGACATCTACTTTGTTTGTCACTGACTTTACCCACTCCGTGACAGGTGTTACGAGGTGCGTTAGCCGGGAGGGCGGTGAGACTGCGTCGTGAGGACCGTAGTCAGGATACTTAGGTTTTTATCTCGTTTTCCTTACACTTTAAATAGTCAATTTGCTTGTGGATCATATTAGTCATGGACATGTATGAGTTAGCGCTGTGGATGAGGTGTACTTTTATACTTTGATACTTTCAGTGATGTTTTCATACGCGGCACGTTTTCATGATAAACCAAATGATTTCGAAAATGTTTTCTCAAAACGAAATGCCGTGTGGGCACGGGTTTTGCAACCGCTGGTTTTATCCTTTCCAAACGTTGATGCCGCTTTAACGACAAGGTGTCGAGTGGACACCGGTCTTTTAACACATTAGTTAAATTACTGTACTCTGTTCGACGATGTATGTCTATTGTATGGTTGATGGTTGATGTATGATGTTGTAAATGAGACGCCGTGCATATACAAAGGAGACTCTGTCCGTGGGCAGAGAGAATTTGTGTATGTGGCGGTCTGGCACGCACCGGGGATGAGGTTTAAGTTACCTTGTTAAGAAAAAAAAAATAATACACGCAATTTTCCGCTTTGATAGACTCAAAAACCCCCGGGGGCGTGACAGATTAAATGGTATCAGAGAAAAACAACCATAACCATAGTAGACGTGATCCACATCCACAGTGCGAGGCGCCACAAGCAAATTGGACATGAGATAACCAAGGTATAGGTGCGTAGTACGTGAGAGTACGGGGAAAAGGGAACGTAATATAGGTGTAATCGTAAGACAGGGTGCTAGGGTTATAACCTTAGGGTTAACACGGTTTCTCTGTTTATAGCGGACGATGGCCCGGACTAGATCGTCCACCGAGAATGCGGACGTGGACAAAGTGACCCCGGCCACCGCAGAGAACCAGCTCCTCCGGCAACAACTGCGGGAAATGGCCGGGCAGGTGGCGACGCTGACGGAGCAGGTTCGTCAACTGACGCAGCGACAGGCAACCGCGCCAGCCGAGCGCGATCCGACCCCTCCGCCCGAAACCACCGCACCCACTACGGAACCGCAAGGGACGGGTGGTACGACGACGGAACAGCCCCCAGCCCCAAAGGATGTACCTACTCCGACGACCTCGGGGCCCGTGCTAGGAGCGACAGCGGGGGAGGTAGGAACGACCCCTACTCTTGGGGGGTCCGCCCCTGCAGGAGGGATCACGGAGCAACGAGCGACGCGCGAAAGGGTCAGGACGAATTTGACTAAGTTCAAGAAGCATGACCCTCCCACTTTCGAGGGAGAGACGACCGATCCGTGGGTCGTCGAGAAATGGGTGGATTCCATGGAGAAACTCTTCGAGGACCTACTGATGGAGGAGCACGAGCGGGTTCCACTAGCCGTCCACTTTCTCGAAGGGAATGCACGCATCTGGTGGAAGACGGTATGCCCGGATCCGTCTACGAACGACCCGCTACCGACATGGTCGGCCTTTAGAGAGGAACTTTTTGGCGCTTTCTTCTCCGATAGCGTCAAGCGGCAATTGGAAGACGGCCTGAAGAACATTAGACAAGGGAACCGCTCGGTCATTGAATATCAAAGGGAGTTTGTAAGATTGGTTAACTGGGTCCCGTTTGTTATACAGGATGAACCCCACAAGGCCCGTCTTTTTGTGGACGGGTTACGGAGCGACATCTTTGAGATGGTTCAGGCAGCGGACCTGCGCACGTTCAGGGAGGTGGTGGACAGGGCCACCATTGTGGAGCGGGGATTCGCTATCACCCGAGCTCGACGTGAAGGGTCAGAAAATAACCGGGAGAGGAAGCGGACACAGACTTACCCGGGAGGGGGCCCGTCTAGTGGGAGCCGACCCCCAAAGTACCCCAGGACGCAACAAGGAAGCAAGAGTGCGCCTACCGGAAAGCCGCAACCAGCGAACAAGCCATGTGTTATTTGCGGAGCATCGCATCCAGTGACGAAATTCCCTAAGAGACAGGATCACTGTTACCGCTGCGGCAAACCGGGGCATTTCCGATTCAACTGTCCCCTGAACACTGGAGCGGCATCTTCCGCAGCTTCCACCCCAACGGCGCAGCCACCAGGACGGGGTAGAGCATCAACGGGAATGCCCCCACATCCTCCGGCGCCAAGAGCAGAAGGAGAATCGCGACCACAACCAGGAGGGAGGCTCTACTCCATGGGCCAGCATGGAGCGACGCTGCCAGAGGAGGTGGTCGCAGGTATTACCTCCGTTTCTAATTTTCGAGCTCGAACCCTGTTTGACACCGGGGCGACTCGCTCCTTTATTTCCCACACTTTTGCACAAACACATCTGCTAGAAAGTAGTCCCCTTGATGTCTTACTGACCGTCCAGACCCCTGGGGGGCCAATCGCGGCGACTGGCCTAGTACCCTCGTGTTCAATAAGACTGGGAAGGTTGTCGTGCCCCTGGGATCTGGTGGTCGTACCGCTAAAAGAATACGACGTGGTTTTGGTCATGGACTGGCTTACCGAGTATCAGGCGGTCATCGACTACGAGAAGCGCCAGGTGCAACTACAGAAGCCGGGATTCCCAGAAAACGTGTACTTGGCATGTAAAAGCACTTCCTTTTTGGCTATCATCTCCGCGTCGCGGGCTAGGAAGTTGATGGAGGGCGGGTGCGTGGCCTATCTAGCCTCGGTAGATTTAGCCACCCGACCCGTTCCCTCGCCTTCCGAAATTCCAGTGGTAAAGGAATTTCCTGATGTATTTTCGGCAGAGCTCCCTGGAATGCCACCGGAACGAGAGGTTGACTTCCCTATTGAACTACTTTCCAGCACCACCCATCCCATCACCAAGGCACCGTACAGGATGGCCTTCGCGGAGTTGAAGGAACTCAAGGCACAGGTGAGGACCTCTTGGATAAGGGTTTCATCAGACCTAGCGCGTCACCCTGGGGCGCGCTCGTCCTGTTTGTGAGGAAGAAGGACGGAAGTCTCCGGTTGTGCATCGACTACCGGGAGATAAATAAGGTCACCGTTAAGAACAAGTACCCCCTGCCAAGGATCGACGACCTCTTCGACCAACTACAGGGGGCGACGGTGTTTTCAAAGATTGACCTGCAATCGGGCTATCATCAGGTCCAGGTCAAGGGGGAGGACATCCCCAAAACGGCTTTCCGGACTCGCTACGGCCATTACGAATTTACAGTAATGCCGTTCGGGCTCACAAATGCCCCGGCGGTGTTCATGGACATGATGAACAGGGTATTCAAACCCGTCCTGGACTTATTCGTGGTGGTCTTCATCGACGATATCCTCATCTACTCCCGTACAGACGAGGAACACGAAGAACATCTGCGCACAGTCCTCCAGACCCTACGGGAACAGAAACTCTACGCCAAACTCAAAAAGTGTGAGTTTTGGCTCCGTGAGGTCGGTTTCTTGGGGCACGTAATCTCGGCGGCCGGAGTCGCAGTCGATCCGAAAAAGATAGATTCGGTGACGGACTGGCCCCAACCGACGACGGTGACGGAGATTCGAAGCTTCCTGGGATTAGCCGGGTACTACCGGCGCTTCGTGGAGGGTTTCTCCAAGATAGCCACCCCCTTAAACCGTTTGACTAGAAAGGGGGAAAAGTTCATCTGGACGGACAAATGTCAGAGGAGCTTCGAGGAGCTCAAGGATAGATTGACGCGAGCCCCGATTCTCGCCCTGCCAGAACCAGGGGAGGATTATGAAGTGTATTGCCATGCGTCGCGAAACGGACTGGGTGGAGTACTCATGCAACGGGGAAAGGTTATAGCCTATGCATCAAGGCAGCTCAAGGAATACGAGCGGAACTACCCCGTGCACGATTTGGAACTCGCAGCGGTTGTGTTCGTCCTCAAGCTTTGGAGACACTACCTGTATGGGGCACACTCCAATGTGTACTCAGATCATAAAAGTCTTAAGTACCTTTTCACCCAAAAGGAGTTAAATTTGCGACAAAGACGGTGGCTCGAGCTACTGAAGGATTACGATTTAACGATCCACTACCACCCGGGAAAGGCAAACGTGGTGGCCGACGCCCTGAGCCGCAAGGGGCAGGCCGAGGAGGCAGGGGTAAATGCCATCACCCAGCAAGATAGTCTGATTGCGAAATTTTCGCGATTAAGACTAGAAGTAGTACCGGCGGGTACAGTAGCACAACTTCTGACACTGGTGGTCAGACCTACCTTGCTTGACAGAATCCTCAAGGGGCAGTCGACTGATGACCAACTCCAGCTGGTGCGAAGTAGAGTAACTGCCGACCAAGAAGGTGATTTCACAGTAAACTCCGACGGCACGATACGATTTCGGGGACGAATCTGCGTGCCGGACCTACCGGAACTCAAAGAGGAAATCCTGCGGGAGGCACATACTGCTCCATATGCAGCGCACCCCGGGGGAACGAAGATGTACAAGGACGTCAAACAGACCTTCTGGTGGCCCAAAATGAAGGGAGACGTGACTCGGTTTGTGGCACACTGCCTGGTGTGCCAACGGGTGAAGGCCGAGCACCAGCGTCCGGCAGGAAAATTGCAACCCTTACTGGTGCCCGAGTGGAAGTGGGACATGATTACCATGGATTTTGTGACCGGGTTCCCGAGATCGTCACAGGGACACGATGCAATATGGGTGATTGTGGACCGTCTGACGAAATCGGCCCACTTTCTGCCCATACACACGACGTGGACGCGGGAACGACTGGCACAAACCTACATCAACGAGATAGTAAGGTTGCATGGGGTGTCGACATCCATCACGTCGGACAGGGACACGCGATTTGTGTCAAACTTTTGGCAGAGCCTGCAGCGAGCAATGGGAACCAAGTTGCACTTCAGTACGGCTTTTCACCCGCAGATCGATGGACAATCAGAGCGGGTGATACAAATTGTGGAGGACATGCTTCGAGCATGCGTTTTGGACTTGAGCGAAGGGTGGGCACGGTGTTTGCCCCTAGTGGAATTTGCCTACAATAACAGTACCAGGCCAGCATTCAGATGGCACCATACGAGGCCCTGTACGGGCGCCTCTGTCGGTCTCCAATATGCTGGGACGACTTGGGTGAGCGTAAGTTTCTGGGCCCAGATTTGGTGGAGGAGACCGAAGCAAAGGTGCGATTGATTAGACAAAGGATACTGACCGCCCAGAGCAGACAGAACAGCTACGCGGACAAACAGGCGCCGAGACTTAGAGTTCATGGTGGGCGAGCATGCGTTACTCCGAGTTTCGCCCTCCAAGGGGAACTGACACTTCGGCATAAAGAGAAAGTTAAGCCCGAGGTACGTAGGACCGTTCGAGATCCTAGAACGCGTAGGACCGATGGCGTACCGATTAGCCCTGCCGCCGAACCTCGAACGAGTCCATAACGTGTTCCATGTCTCAATGCTCCGGAAGTACCTAGCTGATCCCTCTCATGCCTTGGATGCCTCCACCATCGAGTGCGAGAGCATTTAAGCGTCGAGGAGACGCCGGTGCGGATTTGGCGAGAGAGGACAAGAAGTTGCGCAAACGAACAATCCCCTATGTAAAGGTCCAGTGGAGCAACCACGAAGAGCGCGAGGCGACTCGGGAACTGGAATCGAAGATGAGAGAATGTTTTTCCGAATTGATTAGTGGGGTTTGTACTTAAGTTTCGGGACGAAACTTTTTATAAAGTGTGAGTGGTGTAGTGATCCGGCCCTTAGGGGTATTTTTGACTCACATCTAAACCATTTAAGCCCTTAAGAGGAATAAAATTTATTTAATTGTTAAAAGTTGGCCAGGGTGAGGTGCTGGTATTTTTCTGCGAAAGAGCGCGGAAAATG